>CM038728.1:31733906-31926406 GCA_021613375.1 Megaleporinus macrocephalus | reverse complement strand
TCAGTTGACTTATGGGGCTCTAAATATCTCTGGGTTTTGGACTTCTGCCATGGGAGATTTCTTGGCAAGGCCACCTGGAGAGTCATATACAAATTTGCAAGATTCCAGGGGCTGGTATCTCTGGATCCCTGAAGGCTGGACAGAGCACACCATGATGGTTCTTTAAGGAGCTTGGTTGCAAAGAAACTGATAAGGAACCAAAATGAATTCTTCTATTGCCACAAGCTGACATTGGGACTATGCTAGACCCTTTACCATATAGAACCTTCAACAGTTCTTCACCAATCTGAGGAACCCTTGAACGATGGAAGGAACCTTTTAATCATGCATTGGCCATCACAATCATGATATTTTAGATGACAGGAATTGTCACTTCAGTAACATTCTGCTTGTTGCATGAATCTAACCAGAGGTATCAAGTAACTAAGTACAAATACTTCTTTATCTTACTTAAGTAGAAATTTTGGTTAAATATACTTTACAGTAGTAATTATTTTTCAGCTGACTTTTTACTTCTACTCCTTACATTTACACTCCATTATCTGTACTTTCTACTCCTTACATTTATACTCCATTATCAGTACTTTCTACTCCTTACATTTACACTCCATTATCAGTACTTTCTACTCCTTACATCTTAAACATAGCCTTGTTACTCCTATTTCATTTCAGATTGTTTTCATTTATGTACATTTACATTCCAGTAAAGATTATTGATAACATGTCTTTGAAGTTTGACTTCATTACAATACTTATAGACAACTAGTCATCATATCTTCAGTGTCCCACATTGGTTGAAAGAGCTGACTAAGACTTCTAAGCACTACCCCGGACCCCTAATTCCCCAGACTTGAACCTAATTGAGCATTGGTGGGACCACCTGGATGGTGGTGTTGGCTCTATGGGTCCTCCTCCATGCTCCCTCCAGCATTTGTGGGATGCCCTGCAGTCAGCATGGCTTCAGATACCTGTGAACACCTACCAAGACCTTATTGAGTGTCCCAGTCTGTCTAGCTGCTGTCCATGCTGGACACGGTGGTTACTCTGGATATTAGTTGGTCATAATAATGTGACTCCACTGTGTAGAACCATTTTCCTCACTGATTGTAAGCCAGTAGAACCTTTCTCATAGTTTGCTGAAGGACAGTACCGGAATAAAAATAAATAAACTTGAATAAATAAATAAATAAAAATAAACTTGCTCTTGTTCTATCTTCTCGTTTGAAATGTTTAGCGCGGAGGGTGAAGGAGATCACCCAGTGTTTATAATCTCTCTGTCTTTTTCCTGAACATATTTCATAATTTAGAGCCAGATTGATTCATCCAGTGCATTAAACCTCCACCACCCTCGTAGTGCTGGCGAGGTTCAGAAGGATCAAACGAGCAGAAAACCCTACAACGCTGATAATGATCGCGAGAGTCACTGGAGTCAGAGAACAGCGTTTACGCATTATTATAAACACACTTCTTCCAATTTCTGCCTTTGGACTCTTTTCTAGCTTGGACACACACACTGTGTGCATGCCAGCATTTACTAACAAGCTAACATGCTTCAGGACTGGAGCCTGTAAGACAGACTGTGCTGTGAAACACTCTGTAGAACTTTTTAAAAGCCCATATGTTGGAAGACGAGAGTGTGTGATGTTATGAAGAGAACGAGGGCAGCATTCAGCAATTATGTAATTAGAAATGGAGTCTAATTAACCTGAGAACACAACGAGGGTTACGTTTCTGAACCAACGTCTCATGTAGGCGGAGCTTTAATTGAGGGCCACTAGTACATGAATGTAATATCACTTCATATCACTGAAAAGCTTTCAGTTTAAAAGATTGAACTAAACTTAATTCTGAAAGACTCCGCCTCTCTGGGTGACCCCTCCCCCTCTCCCTCTTCTAAAAGACTCTGCCTTTCTGGGTGACCCCTCCCCCTCTTTACTTCTGAAAGACTCCGCCCCTCTGGGTGACCCCTCTCCCTCTCCCTCTTTTGAAAGGCTCCACCTCTCTGGGTGAACCCTCCCCCTCTTTACTTCTGAAAGACTCCACCTCTCTGGGTGAATCCTCCCCCTCTTTACTTCTGAAAGACTCCGCCCCTCTGGGTGACCCCTCTCCCTCTTTTGAAAGGCTCCACCTCTCTGGGTGAACCCTCCCCCTCTTTAATTCTGAAAGACTCCGCCTCTCTGGGTGACCCCTCCCCCTCTCCCTCTTCTAAAAGACTCTGCCTTTCTGGATGACCCCTCCCCCTTTACTTCTGAAAGACTCCACCTCTCTGGGTGACTCCTCCCCCTCTTTACTTCTGAAAGACTCCACCTCTCTGGGTGACTCCTCCCCCTCTTTACTTCTGAAAGACTCCACCTCTCTGGGTGACCCCTCCCCCTCTTTACTTTTGCTAGACTCTGTCTCTCTGGTTGACCCCTTTCTCTCTTTACTGCTGAAAGACTCCGCCTCTCTGAATGACCCCTCCCCCTCTCCCTCTTCTGAAAGCCTCCACTTCTCTGGGTGACCCCTCCCCCTCTTAACTTCTGAAATTCTCTGATTCTCTGGGTGACTCCTCCCCCTCTCCCTCTTTACGTCTGAAAGACTCCACCTCTCTGCGTGACTCCTCCGCCTCTGTACTTCTGAAAGATTCCATCTCTCTGGGTGACCCCTCCCCCTCTTCTAAGATATCCCACCTCTGTGCCCCGCCTTTACTTCTAAAAGACTCCACCTCCCTTGGTGACCCATCCCTCTCTTTACTGCTGCAAGACTCCGCCTCTCTGAGTGACCCCTCCCCCTCTCCCTCTTCTAAAAGACTCCACCTCTCTGGGTGACCCCTCCCCCTCTTCTGAAAGACTCCACCTTTCTGGGTGACCCCTCCTTCTCTTTACTTCTGAAAAACTCCACCTCCCTGGGTGACCCCTTCCCCTCTTCTAAGATATCCCACCTCTGTGCCCCGCCTTTACTTCTAAAAGACTCCACCTCCCTTGGTGACCCCTCCCTCTCTGTACTTCTGAAAGACTCCACCTTTCAGGGTGACCCCTCCCCCTTTCTATCATGTTACGAAACAGTTACCAATTAGTCTAATTAGTTATGAGATATTCCACCATGTGGTGTTGTAGCGTTACACAACTGCAGTTATGTTTAAACATTTTTAAATATATATTTTTTAATTTTAAACAGTTTTCCAGCTTTTTGTGTATTAATGGTGTATGTGCACCTGGATAGGGGTCTTTGTGACTGGCAGGATTTTAATGCACCGATCAAATACCATTTTTCGGCGGCCATCAGAAACCCTGTATACGCTCCACCTCAGATGAATCTAAACTCCTGTACGCTTCACTCAAGACCGGTTCAGCATCTCACAGTGACACCTGAGTGAAATCCGTGTGTCAGGGTGTGATTAGTTTTGCCTGTCCCCAGGTGAAACTCTCCCGGCTTCCAGAGATTGATTCGGCGGATCAGCAGGAATGATTAGTTCTGCCTGTCAGCTGCGGTCTGTGCAGCATCGCTTGATTAGTTATGCCTGTCCAGAGATGCAGCCTGTGATTGGCTGGGGCCGTTATCATGTGGCTGACCCTTAATCTCCCACCTGCTTCGTGTTTGTTCACCTTGATGGCTGCCTGTCTCGGGGCCTAATTGAAATGAGAAATGTGCGTCTGAGCTGCAGCTCATTCATTAGAAATCTCTCCGAACTGAGAGCCTCCGAGTGACAAGCATTCGTTTATCTAGTGCAGCCAAACAATCAGAGGTGCAATCTAACACGGGGGGCCCAATATTGTAAATACGCAAGTTCATCCCACCAATTTGAAGCAGTGATATACATAAACAGAAAACACATTCGCTGATACGCTTCACTTCCTCACGAATATAACACGAGTCGCAACTTCTAACAAGAGCTGTGGAGGTTTACAGTGGTGCCTGAAGGTGGGGAAAGCCTAGAGAGACCTAAAACATCATCAAAAGTCTTAAATGTAGATAAAGAGAACCGAATTAAACAAATCAGGAAATAATATTATACCTATTTATTATTTTTTGTGGAAAAGGATCCAGTATTTTGTATCTGTGAAGGTAAAAATATGTGATTAACAGTTAATTTGAATGGACATGTGTTTTTAGCCAGTGGGATGAAGATCAGTCCTGTTTCATCTAAAGAACAGAGATCTAGATCAGAGTCAGATCTCAATCACACACGTGTTTGTGTAAGTGCATCAGCACAAACACAGGAGATTCTGAGGAACCTCAGAACATCAGCTGTTGATACTCTTCAGGCCTGAAAGAGTTACAGAACCATCTATTTATGTAGAGTTTGGACACCACAGTCACATAAAGTGGACAAATAGAGGAAATTCAAGACCCCCTGGCTCCGGGAGTGGTTCACCAACAAATATCACTCCAGGGTTAAACTGTGTAACAGTCCATGAGGTCACAAAAGAACCCAAGGTCACTTCTAAGCAGCCAAAGGCCTTCACACAGTTGCTAATACTAATATTCCTGAGTCCACCATCAGTAGAACACTGGGCAACAATGGGGTTCATGGCAGGAGAAACTCAATGACGTCCTAAAAGAACATCACAGCCCGTCTGAAATATGATAAAGATCATGTGCAGATAAGACCTTTGGGAATAAGTTTAGTGGATGGATGAAATGACAACAGAACATTTCGTTGTGGAGAAAGGAAAACACTGCATACTCACCCATCTGTGAAACATGGTGGTGGTAGTATCAGGGGTCGCATCTGTTTTCCTGGGGAAGAAGAAGAAAGTTAATGGAAGGGCCTAAAGTGAGTAGGTTATGTAAGGAAACCCACCAACATCCTAGAGTTGGAGCTGGATGCTAGAGTTGTGTAGGATGGATCAACAGTTACCAGAAACATCAATTAATGATTGTATACATCATATGTAATCATACAAACAGTCAGTGTTCCAGTTCCTCTGTGACTGTAGACTCTCGCTCTTGTTCATACAGCTGGTGGGCTCTTGTTACAGTGAAGGATCTCGAGGGGAACTGGAGCTCCGTCTCAATGCTGCTATGTTAGTTTGCTACTGGTTGATTTTTTCATAACTCTCCTGTGAGTGTCTGTCCAGCAGAGGCTGAAGGTGCTGAAGGTGTATAAGACGTTTAGAAGCTGTATTAGAACGAGAGTGATGGACCCTATCAGAGCAATCCTGAAGCAGGCAGCACAACATACACATAGAACATACTCCAAACTTCATCCTGCTGGTCAGGACTTCTGCTCGCATAGGCTTGCAATGCATGAGTCAGAACTCCCAGGCGCTTGCAGGAGGTGAACTGAGGAGGTGCAGTGAATTCTGGGTGATGATTCTCCAGGTGTGAAGACATCAGAACGCACGACACCAGAACACGCAACTTGCGCGTCAAAGAAATTTCACGTGCGACGCGGCCGTGTTTGACAGGTGCAGCTGGTGTCCTCTAATTGTCCTCCTGCTTCTCTGCCGAGTGTTATTTATTTATTTGGTTAGCTGGTGGCTGCTGAGTCGCTGACATTCTGCTTGACGGAGGAAAAGCATGGCTGTGCTGTTAAACTGCATGTTTTATTCACACCACCCTGGGGGTCTAACACGACCCACAGCAGCGGGGGAGCGCTCCTTCCACTCTTAACCCTGTCTTTCCTGCCGCACTGCTCAGGTTGGCTATGTTTAACTGGTTAAATTGAGTAGCCGCATGTATGTCCATGTTATTATTATTGCTAAGCGGTAAGTCAGTTTCGACCCCTGGTGACCATTCGCTTCTTGTTCAGGGCTTCAGGCTTCTGAGCAGCTGGATCATGATTCCTTAGATATTCTCCATCTATCTTGTTGTCCTCTTTCTTTTTTATCTTCAGCCACTCTGAGCATAACTGCTGGATCAATTCTTCTACATCCAAAACAAGAGCTTGGGGTTGGAGCTTAACTGGGCTTGCAGTGAGAGATCCATTCTAAAATGTTTTCATCGGCATCAATATTTTTCCCAACCTATTGTTTAGGTTTCCACATCCATAAAGGACCACGGAGAAGACCACAGCCTGGACACGTCTCATAATTGTTTGTAGAGATTTGCTTTTAAAGATCTGACAGCATTGATCCAGGTAGGCACAAGTGGTCCACCACGTCTAATTCTTCACCATCAATGGAAAAGTTAGTGGTTCTTCTGTCGGTCATAATCTTTGTATTGAGCTAAAGTCCATCTCGACACATATCGAAGGCTATTGATGTTTCTTCCACAGGGCTTCAAGCCTCAATCATCTACACCAATCTTCTCCTATTAG
Organism: Megaleporinus macrocephalus; assembly: GCA_021613375.1. Classification (NCBI taxonomy): domain Eukaryota; kingdom Metazoa; phylum Chordata; class Actinopteri; order Characiformes; family Anostomidae; genus Megaleporinus; species Megaleporinus macrocephalus. The sequence goes on along the minus strand of CM038728.1, from coordinate 31,920,165 downwards.
TTCAGTATAATAACAAATACAAATAGAGACGGTGGGCAGCCCTGTCTAGCTCCTTTGTAGATATAGAACAGACGGGGCTGTATTAGCAATGTTCAACATCAGTACCTTATAAATACTCAATCAAATCCTCACAGCAATGTTCAGCATCAGTACTTGACCTCACTAACACTTAATCAAATCCTCACAGCAATGTTCAACATCAGAACCTGACCTCAGTAATACTTTTGTGACTGAATGCCATTGAATACCTGCCTGAATGTAGTTTAATAGAACATTAAGGGGTTAAATGTTAGCGGGTCATCATGACGAGATCAAACTGACGTAAGAACAACATCATGTGAGCTCATCAGGTCGAATAAGAGCAAAGGGAAAGTGACGGGGCAGCAGCTGGAGACGAACTTCACGGTGAGGTGAGTTTCTCTACTGGTGTAACTGATTATATAAGAAGCTCACAAAGCCTAGCTGTGTCCCTAATCGCCTTCTTCCATACTACATACTTCATACAACACACTACATACATACTTCACAGTAGACAAAATCAGTAGGTGACCTTGACAAAGTCTGGGTGCGGTAAACCTGTACCAGGGTGGTCAGCGTTGCAATCAAATGTTGCTGAAAAATAAAAATGGACAAAAATGGAGATACATATTTTACATTGGACAGCAACAATATATATGATTTTATATAACTGTGATAATTTATCAAAAATTGTTTATAGTTTTGGTACAGTATCACACTACAATAAACTGTAACCCAATTCAATTGCTTCATGATACATGTGGTATCAGCAGGTTTTTGACCACACACAGTCCTAATTGGTGCACAGTTAGATTACAGTAGAGATAGTAATTTACCCTTATTTGGGAAGTAGGGGGTAGCAGTTAGAGGGGGCTAAGGTATCCTTAATAATGGTCTAGAGGTGCCAATGATACAGCCAATGGGAATAGTAGTAATGAAAGCTCTGTAGAAGTTTTAAAAAAAATTCAAGTGGAGCGACATACTGGAGAGACGTACTGGTAAGACATACTGGAGAGACATACTGGAGAGACGTATTGTAGAGACGTACTGTAGAGACGTACTGGAGAGACGTACTGGAAAGACATACTGGAGAGACATACTGGAGGGACGTATTGGAGAGACGTACTGGAGAGGCGTACTGGAGAGACGTACTGGAGAGACGTACTAGAGAGACATACTGGAGAGACGTGCTGGAGAGACATACTGGAGAGTCGTATTGGAGAGTCGTATTGGAGAGACGTACTGGAGAGACGTACTGGAGAGACATACTGGAGAGACGTACTGGAGAGACGTACTGGAGAGACGTATAGGAGATATGTACTGGAGAGACTTACTAGAGAGACGTACTGGAGAGTCATATTGGAGAGACGTACTGGAGAGACTTATTGGAGAGACATACTGAAGAGACATACTGAAGAGACATACTGGAGAGACGTACTGGAGAGACTTATTGGAGAGACATACTGGAGAGACGTACTGGAGAGACGTACTGGAGAGACTTATTGGAGAGATGTAATGTAGAGACATACTGGAGAGACGTACTGGTAAGACATACTGGAGAGACGTACTAGAGAGACGTACTGGAGAGTCATACTGGAGAGACGTACTGGAGGGACGTACTGGGGAGACTTATTGGAGAGACATACTGGAGAGACGTATTGTAGAGACGTACTGGAGAGACGTACTGGAGAGACGTACTAGAGAGACGTACTGGAGAGTCATACTGGAGAGACATATTGGAGAGACGTACTGGGGAGACTTATTGGAGAGACATACTGAAGAGACATACTGAAGAGACGTACTGGAGAGACGTACTGGAGAGACTTATTGGAAAGACAAACTGGAGAGACGTACTGGAGAGACTTATTGGAAAGACAAACTGGAGAGACGTACTGGAGAGACGTACTGGAGAGACTTATTGGAGAGATGTATTGGAAAGATGTACTGGAGAGACGTACCGGAGAGATGTACCGGAAAGACATACTGGAGAGACATACTGGAGAGACGTATTGTAGAGACGTACTGGAGAGACATACTAGAAAGACATACTGGAGAGACGTATTGTAGAGATGTAGAGGAGAGAATTATTGGAGAGACATACTGAAGAGACATACTGGAGAGACGTACTGGAGAGACGTACTGGAGAGACTTATTGGAGAGACGTACTGAAGAGACATACTGGAGAGACGTACTGAAGAGACTTATTGGAGAGACAAACTGGAGAGACGTACTGGAGAGACGTACTGGAGAGACTTATTGGAGAGATGTACTGGAGAGACGTACTGGAGAGACATACTGGAGAGACTTATTGGAGAGACTTATTGGAGAGACATACTGAAGAGACATACTGGAGAGACTTATTGGAGAGATGTACTGGAGAGACGTACTGGAGAGACTTATTGGAGAGATGTACTGGAGAGACGTACTGGAGAGACTTATTGGAGAGATGTACTGGAGAGACTTATTGGAGAGATGTACTGAAGAGACATACTGGAGAGACTTATTGGAGAGATGTACTGGAGAGACGTACTGGAAAGACGTACTGGAGAGACGTACTGGAGAGACATACTGGAGAGACAGTGTGATGTTAACTGTTTATCCTATAGTTGTCTGTTATTTACTATCATTTCATTTATATAATGAATCTCAATAAGCTGGTGTCCTCCTGCTGCTGCTGTATAAAAAGAATTATGGATTATAGATATTTTTAATTATTATTAATATTAGTGTCGTTATTAAGTCTGATGTTTCTGTGAGTGTCTACAGTCGTCATGTCATTAAATAAACATATAAATAAGTGACGCTGATGCTGTCGGATTGTTTCTCCATACAAGATAGACAGTGCAGTTCACTGTCCCTGCCTGTAACACGAGCACACAACGTTAGGAAGTTTGATAAGAGATGGTGTTGGGGGGTGTGGTCAGACAGCTGGGTGTGGTCAGTCAGGTAAACCTGTACCATGGTGATCAGGTGGTGAGGGTCCCCCTGGAGAATTAATGAACCCGAAAAAAACTGTTCATCATCAACTTTTATTAAGTTAGGAAGTTTGGGAAGAGATTGTGTTGAGGGAGGGTGTGGTCCACCAGGTGGGAGTGGTCAGCCAGGTGGGAGTGGTCAGTCAGGTAAACCTGTACCATGGTGGTCATGGGTGAGGGTCCCTCCAGAGACCTAATGCACCCTAAAACTGAAAATTTGTTTTCATCAACTTTCATTATGTTAGAAAGTTTGGGAAGAGATTGTGTTGAGGGGGGCTGTGGTCAGCCAGGTGGAAGTTGTCAGCCAGGTGGGAGTGGTCAGTCAGGTACACCTGTACCATGGTGGTCATGGGTGAGGGTCCCCTTGGAGAATTAATACACCCTAAAAAACTAAAAACTTTTATTATGTTAGAAAGTTTGGGAAGATATTGTGTTGGGACGGGGGCAGTTGTGGTCAGTCAGATGGGAGTGGTCAGTCAGGTAAACCTGTACTATGGTGGTCAGGTGGTGAGGGTCCCCCCAGAGAACTAATGCACCCTAAAACTAAAAATTTGTTTTCATCAACTTTCATTATGTTAGAAAGTTTGGGAAGAGATTGTGTTGAGGGGGGCTGTGGTCAGCCAGGTGGAAGTTGTCAGCCAGGTGGGAGTGGTCAGTCAGGTACACCTGTACCATGGTGGTCATGGGTGAGGGTCCCCTTGGAGAATTAATACACCCTAGAAATCAGTTTTCATCAACTTTCATTATGTTAGGAACTTTGGGAAGAGATTGTGTTGGGGGGTTGTGGGTGGTCAAACAGATGGGAGTGGTCAGTCAGGTGGGAGTGGTCAGCTGCTTCTGCTCACCTGTTCCTCCTTCCATCGGAACCTGTATCTGTTCTATACTTGTATCTTCTTCTCCTCGCGTGAGCTTTTGCAGGATCCGAAGTTCTTCAGCAGAGTCTGCGTGCGGTTGCACGGGGGGCTAATTTTAGAGCTTAAAACATGCGGACCCTTCTCAAGCATGAAATAATGTTTTTGATTAGGCTGCTTTTTCCTCTGTTCTGTTCGGAATTAATCATAATCAGGAGGAGAGTGTGGGGCTTGCTCTCTGAGTGAACGTCCTCTGGTACCTTATTAATCAACAGCTAAAACATAACAATGCAAATCGCAGATGGTAATGTGGAACGTCACGCCGCATGTTTTGCACCGAGAAGCACATTTAATGTGGAGCCCACGGGGTTCTTCAGAGCCGAGTAACAAAGTTCGGTACCACTTTAGAACACGACTGTCCTTGTAAAGCGTTTATAAACCTGATTTAGGTCATAAACAGTTCACAAAGTATTTATAAGCACATTAATAAGCAGGGAATATTAATAGTGATACCATTAAAAGCACCTCCTTACATCTATACACACTTTCCATTTTCTCCATTCACCCCATAGGAGCACTTGGTAGTTCTACACTAACAGACTGTAGTTCATCTGATTCTCTGTATACTTTGGTGAGGACCCCGCAACAGGACCACCACAGAGCAGGTACTATTAAGGAGGTGGTTCATTCGCAGCACTACAGTGACACTGGGAGTTGGTCTGGGAGTTGGAGTTGTCTGAGTGTAGTGTGTGTATGGTCTCCCAGTGTCTGTGTGGAGTGTGTATGGTCTCCCAGTGTCTGTGTGGAGTGTGTATGGTCTCCCAGTGTCTGTGTGGAGTGTGTATGGTCTCCCAGTGTCTGTGTGGAGTTTGTATGGTCTACCAGTGTCTGTGTGGAGTTTGTATGGTCTCCCAGTGTCTGTGTGGAGTGTGTATGGTCTCCCAGTGTCTGTGTGGAGTCTGTATGGTCTCCCAGTGTCTGTGTGGAGTTTGTTTGGTGTCCCAGTGTCTGTGTGGAGTTTGTATGGTCTCCCAGTGTCTGTGTGGAGCGTGTATGGTCTCCCAGTGTCTGTGTGGAGTCTGTATGGTCTCCCAGTGTCTGTGTGGAGTGTGTATGGTCTCCCAGTGTCTGTGTGGAGTGTGTATGGTCTCCCAGTGTCTGTGTGGAGTGTGTATGGTCTCCCAGTGTCTGTGTGGAGTCTGTATGGTCTCCCAGTGTCTGTGTGGAGTGTGTATGGTCTCCCAGTGTCTGTGTGGAGTGTTTATGGTCTCCCAGTGTCTGTGTGGAGTCTGTATGGTCTCCCAGTGTCTGTGTGGAGTGTGTATGGTCTCCCAGTGTCTGTGTGGAGTTTGTATGGTCTCCCAGAGTCTGTGTGGAGTATGTATGGTCTCCCAGTGTCTGTGTGGAGTGTGTATGGTCTCCCAGGGTCTGTGTGGAGTGTGTATGGTCTCCCAGTGTCTGTGTGGAGTGTGTATGGTCTCCCAGTGTCTGTGTGGAGTGTGTGTATGGTCTCCCAGTGTCTGTGTGGAGTGTGTATGGTCTCCCAGTGTCTGTGTGGAGTGTGTATGGTCTCCCAGTGTCTGTGTGGAGTCTGTATGGTCTCCCAGTGTCTGTGTGGAGTCTGTATGGTCTCCCAGTGTCTGTGTGGAGTCTGTATGGTCTCCCAGTGTCTGTGTGGAGTGTGTATAGTCTCCCAGTGTCTGTGTGGAGTTTGTATGGTCTCCCAGTGTCTGTGTGGAGTGTGTATAGTCTCCCAGTGTCTGTGTGGAGTCTGTATGGTCTCCCAGTGTCTGTGTGGAGTCTGTATGGTCTCCCAGTGTCTGTGTGGATTCTGTATGGTCTCCCAGTGTCTGTGTGGAGTGTGTATGGTCTCCCAGTGTCTGTGTGGAGTCTGTATGGTCTCCCAGTGTCTGTGTGGAGTTTGTATGGTCTACCAGTGTCTGTGTGGAGTTTGTATGGTCTCCCAGTGTCTGTGTGGAGTGTGTATGGTCTCCCAGTGTCTGTGTGGAGTCTGTATGGTCTCCCAGTGTCTGTGTGGAGTTTGTTTGGTCTCCCAGTGTCTGTGTGGAGTTTGTATGGTCTCCCAGTGTCTGTGTGGAGCGTGTATGGTCTCCCAGTGTCTGTGTGGAGTCTGTATGGTCTCCCAGTGTCTGTGTGGAGTGTGTATGGTCTCCCAGTGTCTGTGTGGAGTGTGTATGGTCTCCCAGTGTCTGTGTGGAGTGTGTATGGTCTCCCAGTGTCTGTGTGGAGTCTGTATGGTCTCCCAGTGTCTGTGTGGAGTGTGTATGGTCTCCCAGTGTCTGTGTGGAGTGTTTATGGTCTCCCAGTGTCTGTGTGGAGTGTGTATGGTCTCCCAGGGTCTGTGTGGAGTATGTATGGTCTCCCAGTGTCTGTGTGGAGTGTGTATGGTCTCCCAGTGTCTGTGTGGAGTGTGTATGGTCTCCCAGGGTCTGTGTGGAGTGTGTATGGTCTCCCAGTGTCTGTGTGGAGTGTTTATGGTCTCCCAGTGTCTGTGTGGAGTGTGTATGGTCTCCCAGTGTCTGTGTGGAGTGTGTATGGTCTCCCAGTGTCTGTGTTTAATCTTCTTTAATTATTATTATTATTATTATTATTATTATTATTATTATTATTATTATTATTTCCCTAAATTGTAAAGTGCTCTTGGGTATGTGTAAGGTGCTATATAAGTATAACATATTGTTATTATTATTATTATTATTATTATTATTATTATTATTATTAACCAGCCACAGCCTTCTGAAGAAGCTAAATAGCTGTAGCAGTGAGGCAGATGGTCGCTGGAACTAGGCTCTGCAGGAAGGTGGACCTCCAGGAGAGGGTTAGTTACCACTGCCAATGAAAAGCTTTCAAAACCCCCCAAAGAACTTCACAATAGATGATGCACAGATTCTACACCACTTATAGACCACATGTCGAGAGAGTTCTCTCAAGGTTCCTGATGAGCTCTAATCAAATTACAGCTCCGAACCTTTTCCTGACCTTAAGCTTATATAACCTGGCGGGCTCCTCCGGCGTCTGTCCTTTGAATCATCCGTTTTCCTCGCTTCGCTTTCACTCCGACCGTATGGAGCCGAACTTCTGAAATCTGAACCTCCAAACGAGAAATCCCATCCCGTCCTCCACACAAAGACTGACACTGATGCCTCCTGAGGTCAGCCGAGGTTTCTAAAGCGAGGCCATGCCGGCCTCTATTTCACACCGCTCTGCCTTCGTATTTCACCGAACACGGCTCGGCCCGGAGACGCCGGCGCTAATTCCATGCTTCACTTTTGACTTTTCTCTCCATCTGAACAGGCTTAGCAGGACAGCTGGATCAAAAACGACAGGCAGGAAAGCGTGAGAGGAACCGGAGTCAGCCTCGGAAACATCTGCACATGAGAGAGCGGAGATTAAATACGAGCCGCAGGATCCCACGATTACGGGAGTCCCCAAGAAACAAGGAGGGAAATTGAAGTCCTGGGAAGTCTGGCCCGCCGACAGTAACAAACCAAAACAAACCCCGAGCTTCACCCCGCAGCGTTTACTCCCATTATTGCGCAGACCTGTGAGAAATGAAAACATTAATTCTATTAGGGCTCTTTATTTACGAGGCAATTTGAGTGCACTCTCTGTTTGACGAATCTCAGAGGTTGCTCAACTGTGAAGAAAACCAATCAAGCTAAACTAACAACGCTGAACACGGGTTATTTTCCCTCCTCCTTCTTCTTCCTCTTTTTTTTTTTTTTTTTTGTTTTGTTGCTTGACTGGAAAATGAGTTACGATTTGAAAGTCAAATAGCGGGAAAAGAGCCTTAAAAATCAAGATGGGCGCGGAAGTCTCGCGCTGCTAGGTTGACCGCAGGCTAAGCTGAAGTGGGCATAATGGTCCTCAGCATAATTCTAATTAAATAAACGAAGCCTGCGGCAATTAGATTTGTTTTTAAGAGTTTGCGCCGCTGAATTGGGTGATTAGGGTCAGTATGTGCCAATCAGGCAAAACTACAAACCCCCCTCAGCACTTCTCTTCAGCAGAGGGAAACAGGGGCCCCAGCTAATTTCACACCGAGAGCCCATAACGAGAACGTCCGGGTGAGAAGTTACCTAACCCTAACCTAACCCTAACCTACGGCTCTTCAACTTGACCCATAATTGAGATGATCTCTACCTGGGCATGTTTAATATGCCTGCCACAGAGCATGTGTAACGTTTCGGACTCAGGAGGTATGTTATGATCCGTATGGAAGGTTTATTAGTGATAAGCAAGGTTACATATTATTATTGTGATTTATTGTGATGCTACTGGAATCTTAATTTCCCTGAGGGAACCCTCCCAAAGGGATCAATAAAGATCTATCTATCTATCTATCTATCTATCTATCTATCTATCTATCTATCTATCTATCTATCTATCTATCTATCTATCTATCTATCTATCCACAGACAGTGTAGAACCAACAATGACAGCAATGATGTCACCATCAATGACGTCAGGGGTCTATGTACACCTGTGCTAATGAGCTGCAAGTGTATATAGCCCGTCTTCAGGTGTGAGGGAGTTGCTGCGCCCCGTGGGCTCTGCAAGGTGTTGGTTTCGCCGATTCCTCTGTTTCCGCTCCCAGGCGCTCTTGGAGGCTGTGGCGCTAGCCATGGCAACTCTCTTGACAGTGGTGGCGGAGGCCACTGGCTCGGCCCTCTCGGCAGCGAAGACCGTTGGCTCGGCCTTCTCAACAGCGGCGGTGGCGACGGCCCTCTCAACGGAGATAGCGGACGGCCGAAAAGCCCGAACGCTGGGCCCCCGGGTGGCAGCGGGAGTGGCAGCGGGAGCTTCGGCGCCGTCCTTGGCTAGCTCTCCTCCGTAAACCTGGCCATCAGAGTGGGGACTTCCTCTCCCCCCATGAAGTCAACAGTGGTTTGATCCAAGCTTCACACAGAGCTATCATGTTGGGTCTGTCTCAAATCCTACTGAGCTCCTACATGGGCAGCAGTTTACGTCATAGTATGCGCTCCCGACATGTAGACTGTCCCAATTCTTACATACCTTAAACATGCTGCTACTGAGGAACCTTATTTAGACCTAAATTTAAGGAAGCATCAAGCACTTCCTCAGCCGCTAAGACAATCCCATGATGCAACAGAACTTTTTTCCAACATGGCGGACAAAAACAGAGCTGCTAGCGGAGAAGTCATCTTCAAATGTGAGTTATTTTGAGTCTCTCTGGAGTTTTAATGTGTTTCTTGTCATATAATCACACAAAACAGTATTTTATTAACTTTTTTCCATTAGCATTTATGCTAGCTGATTTTTAAGCCTCGGGTTATTGTTTTGGATAGCCTGCTGGTAGCTTAGCAACCAGCTAAACCACCGGTCGACTGCTGCAGTGGGCGGGAACAAGCCGTGACGCAGTCTGTCTCTAACTAGAGCGTCTCAGTAATCTGTTTTATGAGGAGAGATGAGGAGAGAACACTGATACTTACACAGCTGCTACCTAGACAGCCTACTTACACACTCACTAGGGTTTGAGACAGAACCACTATCTCTATAATGGTGCTGTAGGGGTGTTTGGACGTCATTATCAGAGTCAGATCTTTAAGAAAACCGGTGAGCTTGAAGTGGGCTAAATAATAAATGCTGTAGTATTGAGCTAGCTTGCTAGATTTGCAGTAATTTGTTTAATTATGAAAGTTAGATGTAATACTAGGAGTTGTGTCTAATATCAGTTTGTAGAAGAGTGTGTGTTTAGGGTGGAACGGGAACATTTAAACGAGAAGATGGCAAACAGAAGGCCGAACTCAAGCTCCTTACTTTGTTGTTTACCGCGTGTTTAGAAGTGACTCACACGCTAATGGATTTCCTGGTGGATGTGATTGTGTTTGTACTGGAGCTCTCGGCTAAGCTCTGTCTTTAATGTCTTTAACGTGTCCTGCTGCTCCGGACAGCCAGCCAGCCAGACAGAACCAACACAGTTATAAAACAGAAGTCAAATCTAGTGAGAGCTTCAGTGCAGCCACGCTAGATTGCTGTACGTCTGAAGATTGTAGCAAAACAAATCTGGTGAATGTTGGTCGAGTAGTGAGGAAATTATAACCAGTTCAGTCTTGAGAACTCAGCATGTCTCAGTATATCTGTATTTGTTTACAGGCAGATCTTGACCGCTCCAATAGGCAGAGTATGACCTCAGATAATCAACAACAGACAACACGGCGTCTATATATGTATACAGTACTGTGAAAAGTATTTGCCCCCTACAGATTGCCTTTGTTTTTATACATTCGTCACACTTAAATGTCTCAATCTCAAGAAATTTCAATATCAGACAGAGATAACCTGACTTAACACAAAAAGCAGTTTTTTTTATGATGATATTATTTATTAAGGGGAAAAAAGATATCCAAACCAACCCTACGTGAGCAAGTAACTCGCAAATCGTGGCTGATCTTCTAACCAATTTGTGGCTGATCTTCTGACCAAATCATGGCAGATCTTTTGACCAAATCGTGGCTGAACTTCTGAGCAAATCATGGCTGATCTAACCAAATCGTGGCTGAACTTCTGAGCAAATCATGGCTGATCTTCTGACCAAATCATGGCTGATCTTCTGACCAAATCGTGGCTGATCTTCTGACCAAATCATGGCTGATCTAACCAAATCGTGGCTGAACTTCTGAGCAAATCATGGCTGATCTTCTGACCAAATCATGGCTGATCTTCTGGACAAATCATGGCTGATCTTCTGACTAAATCATGGCTGATCTTCTGACCAAATTGTGGCTGATCTTCTGACCAAACTAGGGCTGATCTTCTGACTAAATCGTAGCTGATCATCTGACCAAATTATGGCTGATCTTCTGACTAAATCATGGTTGATCTGACCAAATTGTGGCTGATCTTCTGACCAAATCGTGGCTGAACTTCTGAGCAAATCGTGGCTGATCTAACCAAATTGTGGCTGATCTTCTGACCAAATTATGGCTGATCTTCTGACTAAATCATGGCTGATCTTCTGACCAAATTGTGGCTGATCTTCTGACCAAATTGTGGCTGATCTTCTGACCAAATTGTGGCTGATATTCTGACTAAATCATGGCTGATCTTCTGACCAAATTGTGGCTGATCTTCTGACCAAATTGTGGCTGATCTTCTGACTAAATCATGAATGATCTTCTGACCAAATCATGGCTAATCTTCAGACCAAACTATGGCTGATCTTCTGACTAAATCGTAGCTGATCTTCTGACCAACTTATGGCTGATCTTCTGACCAAACTATGGCTGATCTTCTGACCAAACCATGGCTGATCTTCTGACTAAATCGTAGCTGATCTTCTGACCAAATTATGACTGATCTTCTGACTAAATCATGGTTAATCTGACCAAATTGTGGCTGATCTTCTGACCAAATCGTGGCTGAACTAACCAAATTGTGGCTGAACTTCTGACCAAATCATAGCTGATCTTCTGACCAAATTGTGGCTGATCATCTGACCAAATCATAGCTGATCTTCTGACCAAATTGTGGCTGATCATCTGACCAAATCATAGCTGATCTTCTGACCAAATTGTGGCTGATCATCTGACCAAACCCTGGCTGATCGTCTGACCAAATCATGGCTGATCTTCTGACCAAATTGTGGCTGATCATCTGACCAAACCCTGGCTGATCGTCTGACCAAATCATGGCTGATCTTCTGACCAACTTGTGGCTGGTCTTCTGACCAAAGGAACAAACCACAGGATGTTCATTCCCATCCATGCAGGACCCAAGACTGAGCACTGCACCCTCTTGTTGCATATGTGTGGTGGCTTCCCAACTCTTGGTCGCAGTCAACGCTGCCAACAGCATGGGGTTGTTGAATGTTTCTGATGACCACCACATCTAACATCCAAACGACTGAACGTAACACGGGGCAGCATAAACCTGGCAGACGAATGGTGCCCCAGGTGGTCCGGAGTCTGTCTGTCCCGTTTATCTTGGAGAAACCTGTGGATGGATGGATTTGAGCTGCTGACTTCGGCCTTTAACAGAGAGACTGGACGAAGCAGCAGTTTCTGTACGTCCGTCAGCGCTCCTGCCAGAGGGACATAAACAAGTGGATGGGTGCAGTTAATAAGACGAGCGTGTCAGAGCGAGACGCTGAGCTGAACCCGCAGCGGCCGAGCGGGATAACACACCTGTCACAGGCGCGAGAGGAAGGTGTGTTACTGCCTCGGAGCTTCTGCTGAGCTAATTTATCTCTCTAAAACCCACACACACTCCTTCTGTCTCTACAGCTGGGTGGGGCGGTGATGGAGAACAACAGGCAGAGAGAGATGGTGAATGGAGGAGAAATAGAGAAGGAGTGGACTGAAATAATGGTTACAGGCTAGAGGGGACCTTCTGCCATGAGTCTGGACGAACTTCTCTCACACAAAAGCTTTTAATCTTTTTACTCCAAAATCATAAATATTTACATTTTTATAGTGAATTTTAATACAGACTGAACAGTAATCCAGCACCAGAGACGGTGGTGGAAAGTTTCCAGAGGAATAAATCCCAGATATGCAGTGATCCAGTTACAGTTTCTGGATTTATTAAATATAATTAATTGATTAATTGAGAGAGAAAAGAAGACGGAGGCGTATCTTATGCTGGGGGACTTCCATCCCTGATGCTACCAACTGCTCTGCTTCCCAACCTGGTCCTGGTTTTCTCTGTCAGACTCACTGATAAAGCTTGTGTTAAAGCAGCTCTTGGACCAACTATGGCTGATCTTCTGACTAAATCATAGCTGATCTTCTGATCAAATTTTGGCTGATCTTCTGACCAAATTATGGCCGATCTTCTGACAAAATTATGGCTGATCATCTGACCAAATTGTGGCTGATCTTATGACCAAATCATGGCTGATCTTCAGACCAAATCATGGCTGATCTTCTGATGGAATCATGGCTGATCTTCTGACCAAATCATAGCTGATCGTCTGACCAAATCATGGCTGATCTTCTGATAGATCCAGGCCCTTCATCTGATTAAATCATGACTGATCTTCTGACCAAATTATGGCTGACCTTCTGATAGACCCAGGCCCTTCTTCTGATGAAACCATGGCTGATCTTTTGACCAAATTAGGACTGATCTTTTGACCAAATCATGGCTGATCTTCTTATCAAGAAGAACTTCTGATCAATGAAGGCTGAGCTTTTGGTTCAACGTCTAGTTAGGTTGACCTCTGGTATATGTACACCTATTAGCCGCAAAACTGAAACCACCTCCTACACTCACTGTCCATATGGGCCATATAGGAGCTGTCCTCTGTTTGCTTTATTAATCTGTTCTTTAATGATCATAGTGGCCTAATATGTGTAGATACACCAGAGGTCAACAAAGCTGGACATTCAGTTTTTGGTCCTGGATTTTTAATTTACTGGTAAGTGATACTAATTGACCCTCTATATGGTCAGTGGAGCTGATAAAGTGGAGATTGTGGATAGTTTGCATGTGTGTAGATGAAATCTATTAAATCATTGCTAATATTTACTTGTCATAGTCAATATTTGGTTCAGACATATTTAAATAAATGTTTATGTAAATAACTGTCTACGTGAGGATCCAGCGCTGTGTAGTTTGGAGGGGTTGAGGTTTTTCTAGAGGGCGTCCTGCCTCTGTTTGATCCGTCACTCAGGAGCTCTGCTATTGAGCAGAAAGTTATTAGTTGTGGCTGAACGTTTCTCTCCTTATCGGGCGGTGGAAAGCTCCTCACCCGGAGATTAGCCGCACATCAAATAAATGAGCTTTCCTGCCCGAGAGGCTGGACTTCACTTTCCATTAGAGCAGGCTGGGGGCTCAAAACAGGAAAAACACCCAAAAAGAAGAAGACGAGGAGGAAGAGGAGGAGGGGAAAATGCACTGAGCGCTTAAACTGATCATTTATAACACGTCCTGAGTAAATAATGCCAAAGTGCAATTTAACATCCGAGTTTCAGGGCAACATTTATTCCATAGAGGAGATCTTTCCAATAAAGCCACCTCAGCTTTGCTCAGTCGAATCAGAATTGACTGAATACGGCCATTTGTTCCATTTTAATCGAGAATATCTGGCAACCAGAAACTCCACAGGCAGAAGTGTCAGTGATTTTAACCATACTAACACAGTAAAATACAAAATATGAGCATATCTTTACATTTTTCAAATCAAAGATCACAGAGACGCTAATTGAAGATCTAGTTTATGGAACTGTGGAATAATGAGGCAGCACAAGACTCTTATAGTCTTGTAATAGCACTTCGTTAACTAACAAACATGAAGTAATTCATTATTATGGTTAATTAATGTTAAATAAACACAAAATAACTGCCTCATTAATACTGTTTCATATGATGTGTTGACATAATTAACATTAAATAAAGCATTTGTTAACATGAGCAACAATTAAGGAGCTACATCAATAATGGTTAACTAATGGTAAGTAAACATGTAACAGCAGTGGTTAATATTCGACTCTGGGAGACCATCCAGACTCCACATAGACACTGGGAGACCATACAAACTCCACACAAACACTGGGAGACCATACAAACTTCACACAGACACTGGGAGACCATACAAACTTCACACAGACACTGGGAGACCATACAAACTCCACACAGACACTGGGAGACCATACAAACTCCACACAAACACTGGGAGACCATACAAACTCCACACAGACACTGGGAGACCATACAAACTTCACACAGACACTGGGAGACCATACAAACTTCACACAGACACTGGGAGACCAAGCAATCTCCATCCAGACACTGGGAGATCATCCAGTCTCCACACAGACACTGGGAGACCAACCAGTCTTCACACATACACTAGGAGACCATACAAACTCAACACATACACTAGGAGACCATACAAACTCCACACAGACACTGGGAGACCATTCAAACCTCACACAGTCACTGGGAGACCATACAAACTCCACACAGACACTGGGAGACCATACAAACTCCACACAGACACTGGAAGACCATACAAACTCCACACAGACACTGGGAGACCATACAAACTCCACACAGACACTGGGAGACTATACAAACTCCACACAGACACTGGGAGACCATCCAGATTTCACAAAGACACTGGTAGACTATATAAACTCCACATAGATACTCGGAGACCATACAGACTCCACACAGACACTGGGAGACCATACACACTCCACACAGACACTGGGAGACCGTACAAACTCCACACAGACACTGGGAGACCATACACACTCCACACAGACACTGGGAGACCATACAAACTCCACACAGACACTGGGAGACCATACACACTCCACACAGACACTGGGAGACCATACAAACTCCACACAGACACTGGGAGACCATACAGACTCCACACAGACACTGGGAGACCATACAGACTCTACACAGACACTGGGACATCATACAAACTCCACACAGACACTGGGAGACCATACAGACTCCACACAGACACTGGGAGACCCTATAAACTCCACACAGACACTGGGAGACCAAACGAACTCCACACAGACACTGGGAGACTGTACAGACTCCACACAGACACTGGGAGACCATACAGACTCCACACAGACACTGGGAGACTAAACAAACTCCACAAAGACACTGGGAGACCATACAAACTCCACACAGACACTGGGAGACCATACAAACTCCACACAGACACTGGGAGACTATACAAACTCCACACAGACACTGGGAGACCGTACAGACTCCACACAGACACTGGGAGACTGTACAAACTCCACACAGACACTGGGAGACCATACAAACTCCACACAGACACTGGGAGACCGTACACACTCCACACAGACACTGGGAGACCATACAGACTCCACACAGACACTGGGAGACCATACAGACTCCACACAGACACTGGGAGACCATACACACTCCACACAGACACTGGGAGACCATACAGACTCCACACAGACACTGGGAGACCATACACGCTCCACACAGACACTGGGAGACCATACAGACTCCACACAGACACTGGGAGACCATACAGACTCCACACAGACACTGGGAGACCATACACACTCCACACAGACACTGGGAGACCATACAGACTCCACACAGACACTGGGAGACCATACACACTCCACACAGACACTGGGAGACCATACACACTCCACACAGACACTGGGAGACCACTGGCTGGTGACTCCTGCTTTGTGAGTGGACATGCTGCCTCTGTTACAGTAAGTCTGCCCAGATAACTGCAGAACAGACACCCTGTTGTGTTGTGGTTGTAACTTTTCTATCAAAAGTTCTGAAGACCACTGTACTTTAAGTGCTTCTAAAAGCTTGTTATAACCAGCCGAGCTTACTAACCACGTCACCTCAGAACTTCAGCTTCTCTCTTCACCTAACCACCAGCACAAGAACATGAGCCGGATAGAATAGGAAATTTGCTAGAACATAAAATATATTTATGATTCTCCTTGTTTGTAATTCCTCATCAGAGAGTTGTTCCTGTTCATTTTCATGAGCTAATGTCGTCTGACAGACTACAGGGCAGTCGTGAGCTGGAGTTTGGGGGAACCAGCCTTGTAACTAGAAGGTTGCTGGTTGAATCTCCTGAACCAACAGGACACCACTGAAGGGCCCTTGAGCAAGACACCTACCCCCTAACTGTCCACCTCTCCAGACAAGTGTGCTCTCTGCCCCCTAGAGTGTGTGGTCACTGGCATGTGTGTATATTTGGGTGTTCACAGCCCCCTAGTGTGTGTTCACTAGTGTGGTTGTGTGTGTATGTGGGTTTTTAGTGTGTGTTTTCACTAGTGTGTGTGTGTATGGCTGTTGTGGTTGGTTTCACTGCCCCCTAATGTGTGTTTTCATTAGTGTGTGTTTGTGGGTGTTTCACTGGCCCCTAGTGTGTGCTTACTAGTGTGTGTGTGTGTGTGTGTGTGTGTGTATGTGGGTGTTTCACTGCTCCCTGGTGTGTGTGTTCACTAGTGTGTGTGTGGGTGTGTGTTTGTGGGTGTTTCACTGCACCCTGGTGTGTGTGTTCACTAGTATGTGTTTGTGTTTGAGGGCGTTTCACTGCCCCCTAGTGTGTGCCCTAGTGTGTGTGTTTTTACTAGTGTGTGTGTGTGTGTGGCTGTTGTGGTTGGTTTAACTGCCCCCTGGAATGTGTGTGTGTTTGTGTTTGAGGGTGTTTATTTGCCCCCTAGTGTGTGTTTTCACTAGTGTGTGTGTTTTTACTAGTGTGTGTGTGGCTGTTGTGGTTGGTTTAACTGCCCCCTGGAGTGTGTGTGTGTTTGTGTTTGAGGGTGTTTATTTGCCCCCTAGTGTGTGTTTTCACTAGTGTGTGTTTGTGGGTGTTCCACTGCCCCGTAGTCTGTATGTATGTATCTGGGTGTTTTTCAATAGCCCCTCAGTGTTTGTGTGTGTGTGTTCACTAGTGTGTTTGTGTATATGTTTTTTTTTTTACTGCCCCTCAGTGTGTGTGTGCGTGTTCACTAGTGTGTGTGCATGTTTATGTAGGTGTTTCACTGCCCCTCAGAGTGTGTGTGTTTGTTCACTAGTGTGTTTGTGGGTTTCTTTTACGACCCCTCAGTGTTTGTGTTTGTTTATGTAGATGTCTCACTGCCCCTCAGTGTGTGTGTGCATGTTCACTAGTGTGTGTGTGTGCTTATGTAGGTGTTTCACTGCCCCTCAGTGTGTGTGTGTTTTCACTAGTGTGTGTGTGTGCTTATGTAGGTGTTTCACTGCCCCTCAGTGTGTGTGTGTGTGTGTGTGTTTTCACTAGTGTGTGTGTGTGCTTATGTAGGTGTTTCACTGCCCCTCAGTGTGTGTGTGTGTGTGTGTGTGTGTGTGTGTGTTCACTAGTGTGTGTGTGTTTATTCGGGTGTTTCACTGCATGTATGGTTTAATGTGGAGGCCACATTCGTTACATGGTGAATTGAACTGCAATTGACTGACAGGTCTCAGATTTGTCTCAGGGGGCAGCTGTACACTAGACTGAGGGTCTGACTGGAGCTCTGACTGAACATCTGTTTAGAAAAGTAATGATTATAAAACTGACCTTAGATCAACCCTAATAGCAGTTCAATGGTCCAATAAAAGCCCCTGGGACAAAACATTGGTTTCCTTATGTTTTTAAGTTGGTAGTAACTTCAGGCTCCTGCAGATGGCGCTGCACAGGAAAGATCCTGCTGGATGGTGATCGGGACTGATTGATAGCCTGAGAAGAGCCGGTACAGTGCACAGGTGTCAAGTAACTAAGTACAAATACTTTGTTATCTTACTTAAGTAGAAATAATAATGGAGTAATTATTTTTTAAACTAGTCTCGTTACTCCTATTTCATTTCAGTTTGTTTTCATTCATGTACATTTACATTCCAGTAAAGATTATTGATAACATATTTTTGAAGTTTGACTTCATTACAATACTTATAGACTAGTCATCATATCTTCTGCTCCATGAAACACATGTTAATGTTCAGTAGTAACAGATATGCTTCTTTAATATATTTACATTGTACTAAACTACATTCATGTTTAATGGGCGTATATGAGCTGAAACAGGAAGCCTAGCGCATCCCAAATTTATCAACATTAACATTTTAATATAACATTATAGTCATTATGGCTTTTAGAAGAATCGATTTTTGGGGTGGTGGGCTTGTGCACTATAGACCCCTGTTATTTTCCTTACATTACTTTTATACTTTAAGTAGTTCTGAAAGCAGTACTTTTACACTTTTACTGGAGTAAAAAGCTTCAGTTGATACTTCAACTTCTACAGAAGTATTTTAAACCCTAGTATCTGTACTTCTACCTGAGTAATGAATGTGAATACATTTCATTCCATCCCAAATGGGTGACAGAGCAGATACTGATGTTAACAACGGGCAGAGAGTAGTGATTGTGGCTGAAGGCCACAGTGCGAAGGAAGTAGTAGCTGAATCTGCAGGTATATGGACAGATGCGGTCATATGGGTCAACCAGCAGTGGCAGAATTCCCAGTCTACAGAAAATTCCCATTAAAACTGCGGCCGAGAGAGGATACTGACAGACGGAGACCAACAGCTTGTAAACCACTGTCTGGCTGGAGCTACGTCTAGAAGTTAATGCAGGTTCAACCAAGAGCACTACCAGGAACATATGGAGCAGAGTGTCATCCAGGAGGCCCCAGTCCTGCTCCCAAAGATACAGATACGGTGGACGAATGGACACACACTAAAACTGGACGGTCCAAACGTGTTATCTGGTGAGAGGACTCTGGTGTCTGCCTGTATGTGAGAGATGCTGGACCTTATGTTCATCGCTGACCTCAGGAAGCCTGTGTGGTTGAGGTGTGGTTCAAGCTTGAGGAGCTCTTAGCCTGTTCTGTGATGTTCTTTGTTTACAGGGACAGTAAACTAGAACCACAGTGTCCACGTTGAGCTGCTGGACAGGCATGTTTGGCCTTCTGCTCATCGTCCAACTGAGGAACATAACATTCCCATTCCTGCATTCCAAGATAACAGGGCTCACGTTCCAAGGGCTGCTAATGCGACTGATCGGCATGATGGACAATTAGGAGCGTGGTGGACCAATCAGCATTTTTGAGGCTGATTCCGATCACCTTTCAGCGTGATCGGCCGATAGCCGATACCGATAGAGGGCGGGGCTATATGCCACGGCAGGGCTACATGTAGTTATTAGGGCAAGCAAGTCATGAAACATGGTACAAACGTGCTTATTTAGCGCTATAAACTCAATCACTCTGGCTGTGGTTCTTTAGCTCTCTGGCTGTTTCTGCTGCTGTTCTGTTTGTACCGGTCAGATCTGGTCTGTACGGGTTTCTGGGTTGTTTGTTGCGTGCTAGCTCCGCTGTTTGCTGATACTCACTGTCTTCAGCTGCGTGGCGTACTCTTAAGTGCTGTATCAGAATAGTAGTGTTGAATGTCTTGGTTCCCCAATGAGACACCTTGATTTTACAGATGTTACAGAACGTCCTGGATGAGACTGAGTCACATACGGTAACAAACTGACTGTTGGAAGATGTTTTCTATCAGTGCATGCGGTGAACACCATAAACTGTTCTCATGAGGCCGTTGCTTTAGTCAATCTGACGAAAATGAAACGTGTTTCCACCTAGCAGTTCAGATAGGAATTGCAGGGAGCTGGCCGGAGGGGGTTTTTATGCAGGGCTCCTCTTCCTGGATGAAACGTTAGCTGGAAATACAGAAATTAGGCTCATTTGTTTAACGCCATTGATCGGCTCCCGGGATCGGCTAAATTGGAGACATATCGGCTGATCAGCGTTCACATATTTTGATTACAAATCGCCCGATACCGATACATAGCCGATCGATCTTTTCATCTCTAGTTCACACATCTGGACTGGCTTGCAAAATCCACAGATTTGAATCCTCCTGAAGCTCTGACCAACATCTGGAACAATGAGTAAGATTCCAGGGAAGACATCCAAACTGCTGGATCTGGCCGAACTGCTTAATGTCCAGCTGAACGCTGAGGTCACCACATCCTTTATCCAGTACATGGTAGGGCTGGGCGATATGGGGAAAAATGTTATCACAATAATTTTTTTCATATCAGTCAATATCGATATATATCACGATATAAATCAAATCACTATTTCTTTTTTACTTTAAGTGAGAAGTGAAGATATTAAAATGTAAAAAAAAAAATTAATTGTTTTTTATCCTCTGATTTAATTTCCATCAGAAGACAAATGTACTTTAGAACATTACATAACTGTACTTCAATTAAATTAAACACACACACACACACACACACACACACACTCACACACACACACACTCATGTTTGTCTTACTATATTAGTGAGGTCATTCATAGGTTTCTATTCATCTTTGTTGTCCTATAACTAAATAATACTACACCTACACCTAAACCTAACCCTAACCTTAACCTTAACCTTAGTACCCCAAAGACTCATTTTCTGCTGTACTAAACTTGATTTTTGGAGAAAATCACACACACACACACACACACACATATAAATAAATAAATATATATATATAATTACCAAATCACGTCGATTAGCATAACGTGCGTCGCTAAGGTGTTATCCGTGCTGGTGGAGGTGTTACATACTCTCAGGTAATTATTTTTTATTAATATATTTATATAGAAATGTATTCTCTAATTTAATTTCTGGCTAATACAGGACACCGCCGGTAATCGATCGGGTTATTAGTGATCGGCTCAGCGTGATGCCCGCGCCGCCGCTTTGGTTGTGGATGTAAAAATAAAGCTCATTACGAACGAGTGCAGAATGATGCAGTGAGTGGGAGGAGGAAGGAAAGCACAACCTTTAATTGATCACTGTTGCCATGACAACGGCACTGCATTCTAGAGGGGAGGGGGGGTGAAGCGAGTGAGAGAGAGAGAGAGAGAGAAAGAGGGAGAGAGAGGAGAAGGGAGAGAGGCAAAAACAGGAAGATAAATACAGCAGAAAGGAGGGAGAGAAACAGACGGGTAAAAAAAGAAAAAGAGGAGGAGAAAAAACAACGAACGAGTGAGAGAGCGCGAGAAAGCAGAGGGATGATGGGGTGAGAGAGAAACAGAAAGCAAAACAGGGAGAGTAGAGCAAAAGAGGAGGACAGTGAGGGAGAGACAGAGCGTGAATAATAGGGAAAAAAAGGAGGACGAGGGGAGGAGAGAGAAATGGAGAAAGGAAAAGAGAGAGAGAAGAAAGGAAGGAAGGGGAAAGAGAGGGAGGAAAGAAATAAGCAGATACAGATAGTGGGAAAAGTGAAAAAGAGTACAAAGAGAGAAAAAAGAGGGATAGAGGAGAAAAAGAAATAAAGAGAGAGTAAAAAGGCAAAGACAAAATGAGGGTGACAGGAAAAGAAACGGATGGAGAGAGCAGGAACGGAGGGAGGAGTGAGAGAGACAACAGAAAGAAAGGAGGGAAGGGGAGAATGAGAGAGGTAGAGAGGCAGAAAAAACTCTCTTTCTCTCTGTCACTCTCTCTCCCTGTGTCTCTCATTCTCTTTCTCTCCCTTTCTCCATCTCACTCTCTGTCCCTCTCTCACTCTCTCTCTCTCTGTCTCTCTCACTCTCTTTCTCTCCCTTTCTCTCTTTCTCTGTCCCTCTCTCTTTTTCTCTTTCTCTCTCTCTGTCTCTCTCACCCCCTCTCTATCTCTCTTTTTTTCTTTGTCTCTCTCTTTCTCCCTCTATCACTCTCTCTCTGTCTCCCTCACTCTCTTTCTGTCCTTTTCTCTCTCTCTCTTTCTCTCTCTCTCTCTCTGTCCCTCTTTTCTTCTATCACTCTTTCTCTCTGCCTCTCTCACTCTCTCTTTCCCTCTATCTTTCTCTCTTTTTCTCTTTGGCTCTCTCTCTTTCCTCTCTGTCACTCTCTTTCTGTTGCTCTTTTTCTCTCTGTCTCTCTCTCTTTCCTCTCTGTCACTCTCTTTCTGTTGCTCTTTTTCTCTCTGTCTCTCTCTTTCACTCTCTATCACCCTCTTTCTGTTGCTCTTTTTCTCTTTGTCTCTCTCTTTCACTCTCTATCACTCTCTTTCTGTTGCTCTTTTTCTCTTTGTCTCTCTTTCTCTCTCTATCACTCTCTTTCTGTTGCTCTTTTTCTCTTTGTCTCTCTTTCTCTCTCTATCACTCTCTTTCTGTTGCTCTTTTTCTCTTTGTCTCTCTCTATCACTCTTTCTGTTGCTCTCTTGCTCTTTGTCTCTCTTTCTCTCTATCACCCTCTTTCTGTTGCTCTCTTTCTCTTTGTCTCTCTCTCTTTCTCTCTCTATCACTCTCTTTCTGTTGCTCTTTTTCTCTTTGTCTCTCTTTCTCTCTCTATCACTCTCTTTCTGTTGCTCTTTTTCTCTTTGTCTCTCTTTCTCTCTCTATCACTCTCTTTCTGTTGCTCTTTTTCTCTTTGTCTCTCTCTATCACTCTTTCTGTTGCTCTCTTTCTCTTTGTCTCTCTTTCTCTCTATCACTCTCTTTCTGTTGCTCTTTTTCTCTTTGTCTCTCTTTCTCTCTCTATCACTCTCTTTCTGTTGCTCTTTTTCTCTTTGTCTCTCTCTATCACTCTTTCTGTTGCTCTCTTTCTCTTTGTCTCTCTTTCTCTCTATCACCCTCTTTCTGTTGCTCTCTTTCTCTTTGTCTCTCTCTCTTTCTCTCTCTATCACTCTCTTTCTGTTGCTCTCTTTGTGTGTGTGTTTCTCTCTGTGTGTTTGTTTTTATGTCATTGTTGACCTTCAGAAGCTGCAGCTTTCGTGTGGTACAGGTTGAGAGTGAGGAGGGGGCTCAGGAGGGGGCTCAGGAGGGGGCTGAGGAGTCTGCGGCGGAGACTCTAGGCCGGCTCTTCTTTTACAGGCCGCTGAGTTCAGATGTGATTTGGCTGCTCGTGCATTCTCAGTCCTGCAGTGACGCTGAGATGACTCTGAGATGTTTCTCCTGTTTTATCTCTGTTAATCAGTAGGTGTTAATAAGGGAATTCCCGCGCTGAGCTGCGGACCCCCGAAACAGCTGATCTGTATGAATAAACCGTACGGGTGGACGCTTACAGATAACGAGCGGTGCAGCGTGTTCTCCGCACGTTAACCGCCCTGCCTCGCTGTGTGTGCGCGTCTGAGCCGGCGGGGGTCCGTGCTTTCCCTGCACAGGGCCCACCACACACACTAACGGAGAAACATCAGAGCTCCAGCGCTGAGGGGTCCTGACAGGCGGCGGCGAGCGTGTCCTAATTGTGCCGAGGCAGCAGAAGGAAAGCGATTTTGGAGGGGAGTAATTATCCACTTCAGCCTCGCGGAGGAGAAAACAGACTTTCCCCCGCGAGACCGCCCCGATCCCCCACGCTCCCTCACGTGGGAAGGTCAGCACATTCCAAGCTTCGTGCGGAAGCTGGGCCCGCTGCGTGACTGTGTTCTTTCCCCTCCGACGGCAGATTCGCTGCCTGGAAAGCAAAAGGAGCCAATTCCCGCCGGAGCACCGCTTTTCAGATTGTTGAGTTTCAGGCTTTATTTAGTACGAGCAGTGAAGCTCCGGCTCTTTACAGTCACAGCCCAGCTTCTACGCTTTCCTCCTCTGATTCTTTTCTCCCTGAAGCCCACTTACGGCAGGAATTTGGTTTTATGTAGGAAAAACACTTGTAATTTACTTACAGTGTGATGCAGCGGGACCCCCATCTCACCACCATCTGCGAGGAAACAAGGCCTGTAGAGATAGAACTGTATATTCTGTCGGGTCGAGGGTCCGACCGGAGCAGAGAGGCAAATGAGACAACTGTCGCTTCTCATTTAGAGGAGTTACCAGGTAACTAAGTTTTGGGAGCTGGACCACGCCCCTAATTACCTCTACCGACTATACATACAACCCCATTCCCGCTCCATTCCCGCTCCATTCTCGCTCCATTCTCGCTCCATTCTCGCTCCATTCCTGCTCCATTCTCGTTCCATTCCTGCTCCATTCTTGCTCCATTCCCGCTCTATTCCTACTCCATTCCTGCTCCATTCTTGCTCCATTCTCGTTCCATTCCTGCTCCATTCTTGCTCCATTCCTGCTCCATTCCTGCTCCATTCTCGCTCCATTCCTGCTCCATTCTTGCTCCATTCTCGCTCCATTCTCGCTCCATTCCTGTTCCATTCTTGCTCCATTCCCGCTCTATTCCTACTCCATTCCTACTCCATTCTTGCTCCATTCTCGCTCCATTCTCACTCCATTCTCGCTCCATTCCCGCTCCATTCCTACTCCATTCCTACTCCATTCTCGCTCCATTCTCGCTCCATTCTCGCTCCATTCTCGCTCCATTCCCGCTCCATTATCGCTCCATTCCCGCTCTATTCCTACTCCATTATCGCTCCATTCTCACTCCATTATCGCTCCATTCTCGCTCCATTCTCGCTCCATTCTCGCTCCATTCCCGCTCCATTCCTGCTCCATTCCTACTCCATTCTCGCTTCATTCTCGCTTCATTCCCGCTCCATTCCCGTTCCATTCTCGCTCCATTCTCGCTCCATTCTTGCTCCATTCTCGTTCCATTCCCGCTCCATTCCTGCTCCATTCTCGTTCCATTCCCACTCCATTCCCACTCCATTCCCGCTCCATTCCTACTCCATTATCGCTCCATTCTCGCTCCATTCTCGCTCCATTCCCACTCCATTCCCGCTCCATTCCTACTCCATTCTCGCTCCATTCCCGCTCCATTCTCGCTCCATTCTCGCTCCATTCCTGCTCCATTCCCGCTCCATTCTCGCTCCATTCCTGCTCCATTCCCGCTCCATTCTCGCTCCATTCCTACTCCATTCTCGCTTCATTCTCGCTCCATTCCTGCTCCATTCCCGCTCCATTCTCGCTCCATTCCCGCTCCATTCTCGCTCCATTCTCGCTCCATTCCCGCTCCATTCCCGCTCCATTCTCGCTCCATTCCTGCTCCATTCCCGCTCCATTCCCGCTCCATTCTCGCTCCATTCCCGCTCCATTCTCGCTCCATTCCCGCTCCATTCCCGCTCCATTCTCGTTTCATTCCCGCTCCATTCCCGCTCCATTCTCGCTCCATTCCCGCTCCATTCCCGCTCCATTCTCGTTCCATTCCCACTCCATTTCCGGGCCTGAACAACTTTGCTCGTACCTGTCTGCCTTTCACAGTTCAGCTTCGCAGCCCCGCATCCGGACTCCAAACACTCCCGTCGCTCTTCCCCGGCCACTCCTTCCCAAGCAGAAGACCTCTCCCATCCCTGGTCCTAGGTCTGCTAAACACCACCGGCTCGCTCCTATTGGCCGCCACTTGTGATTTCCCTAAAGTGTGATGCAGCAGGATCCCATCCCACCACCATCTCGCTCCTACTGGCCGCCGCTGAACGCTGCCGACTCACTCCTATTGGCTGCCGCTGAACGCCGCTGGCTCGCTCACACAATATCTACAAGAAGAAATGTATATTTACAGTTTATTTACTCAGTCAAAGAACAAGCTATGTTCGAGCACACTAATAACAATCAACGGCAGAGAAGGCACAACAATACGAGAATGGAGACAGCAGTCTTATTGGCCTCTCTGCTCCGGTCAGACCCTAGACCCCGTCGCAACAGAATTGGGGGCTCGTCCGGGATACATACATAGCTTTTAAGCATATTTACATGGAAGGCACGTGACTTACACTTTCTATCCAGAGTCTTTACCTCACAACCAGTGTTGTTTTTTTGCCACAATTTCATATGGACCGAAAAAATTGGCTAGTAAAGCAGAACCAGGCAAAGGAACGAATTTTATCATTCTGCTTTTTAGCTTTGTGATACGCCCATCTGAGAAACTTCCTGTTTTTAATTTACTCTATAGTTCCTGTAAACCCACCGTCGTTCCTTTGCTCATATACTCGTCTGAACAGCTCGTTATTGCTTTACAGCCATCCATCCTGCTAGCTATTTTTAAATCTTTTAAGGTTTGAATCATGAACTTTGTCTCTTCAAGACCAGGTTCTACCTCCCGCCATGTTGAAACATCCTCGATGACACTACAGCAAATGCGCAGAACGAACTTAAACTTTCCGATTGGGAATGTAATCGGACACAGGTGTTTACACGGCTATTATTCTTCTATTAAACAGATTATTTACAAGATTACCCACCTCTTTCAATAAGATAGAAATTGTAATCGGAGTGACCTCAATCGGACTAGTCTAGATTGAGATGTATACATGGACGAATTCTATTCCGATTGAGCTATTAGTCTGACTATTAACAGATTATCAGGCAGCATGTAAATGTAGCCACTGTATACCAGCTAATCAGAACAGAGCTCATCTAATTATTCATGAGCTCAGCTAAAAAGAGAAAACAGTGTTTCATTCTAGGAGCAGATCATAGAGTGGAAATGGGTGTAGAATCACATCTTGGGGACCAAAAACATGGAAGGGGGTCTAATCCCGGTCCTAGAGATCTCTGCACCCAGGATCCACGATCGGCTGCACAATTCCATACACGCTTTTCTTCACACAGGCCTGATAAATGATAGCTTCATCAGTTTGCTATCGGGCTGGAACACTCAAGCAGTGAAGATCAGGACTTGCATGTCATGATGCTCTCAGTGAACACGATAAGTAAGTCGGAGCAACCGCATTACAAAATGAACCAGTCACGGAACCCCACACACGGCGGCGGGAGCAGATAGCAGACTGGACCAGAGATTGCTGGCGGTGGATTCCTGAGGTATCATATATCTGCTCTCTATTTTCACACTTGACCAAAGCTACCGAACGGGCAGAGCAAGCAGGTCCTGGGTCCATAAAGAAACTCCCAAACAGTTAGGTGTTCCTGAATGTGTTCATCAACTGGATCAGGTGTCTTTGATTGGGGCTGGAGCTAAACTGGGTGACAGATTCCCAAGGAAAGCTCGGTTTTATAAATTAGCATGGAATAATTAAACTTATAAAAAGAAAGACTATTCACTGCATGTGTGTGATTAGAGTAATTACATACAAAATACATGCAAATAATCTAAATTATGTAAATAAGCCTTCTCTCGAAACTTTTGCTTCCAAAAAACCTGAAACAGCACAACGTTTAATTGTTTCCCCACAACTGGCACTCCAGTAACTCTGATACAGAGAGGGCGGGACTAAACTGCTGTAGTCCTATTGGGCAGGATTTAACCACTGTAGTCTTAATGGGTGTGTCTAAACTGCTGGAGGTTTACCAGATAAGTCTAAAAAGTGGCAGGCCTAACGGGCAGAGCTAAACAGTGGCAGACCTAATGGGCAGGGCTACACTGCTGTAGGCCTAATGGACAAGGCTAACCTGCTGTAATGCTAACAGGCAGGGCTAAACTGCTGTGGTCCTAAAGGGCAGGGCTAAACCACTGTAGTCCTGTTGTGCAGGGCTAAACTGATGTAGTCCAATTGGCCAGGGCTAAACTGATGTAGTCCAATTGGACAGGGCTAAACTGATGTAGTCCAATTGGACAGGGCTAAACAGCTGTAGTGCTAATGGGCAGGGCTAAACAGCTGTAGTGCTAATGGACAGGGCTAAACTGCTGTAGTCCTAATGGCCAGGGCTAAACTGCTGTAGTCCTAATGGACAGGGTTAAACTCCTGTTAACCCTAATGGACAGGGCTAAACTGCTGTAGTCCTAATGGGTAGGGCTAAACTGCTGTAGTCCTAATGGGTAGAGCTAAACTGCTGTAGTCCTAATGGGTAGAGCTAAACTGCTGTAGTCCTAATGGGTAGGGCTAAACTGCTGTAGTCCTAATGGACAGGGCTAAACTGCTGTAGTCCTAATGGGTAGAGCTAAACTGCTGTAGTCCTAATGGGTAGGGCTAAACTGCTGTAGTCCTAATGGGTAGGGCTAAACTGCTGTAGTCCTAATGGGCAGGGCTAAACTGCTGTAGTCCTAATGGGCAGGGCTAAACTGCTGTAGTCCTAATGGGCAGGGCTAAACTGCTGTAGTCCTAATGGGCAGGGCTAACCTGCTGTAGTCCTAATGGGTAGAGCTGAACTGCTGTAGTCCTAATGGGTAGAGCTAAACTGCTGTAGTCCTAATGGGTAGAGCTAAACTGCTGTAGTCCTAATGGGTAGGGCTAAACTGCTGTAGTCCTAATGGGTAGGGCTAAACTGCTGTAGTCCTAATGGGTAGGGCTAAACTGCTGTAGTCCTAATGGGTAGGGCTAAACTGCTGTAGTCCTAATGGGTAGGGCTAAACTGCTGTAGTCCTAATGGGTAGGGCTAAACTGCTGTAGTCCTAATGGGTAGGGCTAAACTGCTGTAGTCCTAATGGGTAGGGCTAAACTGCTGTAGTCCTAATGGGTAGGGCTAAACTGCTGTAGTCCTAATGGGTAGGGCTAAACTGCTGTAGTCCTAATGGGTAGGGCTAAACTGCTGTAGTCCTAATGGGTAGGGCTAAACTGCTGTAGTCCTAATGGGTAGGGCTAAACTGCTGTAGTCCTAATGGGTAGGGCTAAACTGCTGTAGTCCTAATGGACAGGGCTAAACTGCTGTAGTCCTAATGGGCAGGGCTAAACTGCTGTAGTCCTAATGGACAGGGCTAAACTGCTGTAGTCCTAATGGGTTGTGCTAAACCGCTGCAGGCCTAATCAGAAATCAGAATCAGAAATCAGAAATACTTTATTGATCCCAGGGGGAAATTGCAGATTTTACAGTAGCAGCCGGTTGTGTAGAAGAATAAACACTCTAATAATAATTTACAATATAAAAGAAATTTGTAATATGTACACATATATAAAGTCTTATATTACAATAGAATAATAAAATGTAAAGTGACTGTGTCTATAATAATAAGTACAGATATACTGTATACAGCAGCAAGAGTTTAGAAGTAGGAAAGTTATTGCACATTTGAGTTCTTACATACATAATTAAATTATTATCCTACTGGTATCACTGTACATGTGAAAGGTGTCATAGGTTAAGGGAGGAGTTATAAAGTCTGATAGCCACTGGTAGGAATGACCTGTGGCAGCTAAACTGCTGTAGTACTACTGGGCAGGGTAACCGCTGTAGTCCTATTGGGCAGGGCTAAACCACTCCAGGCCTAATGGGCAGGGCTAAACTGCTTTAGTCCTATTGGTCAGGGCTAAACTACTATAATTCTAATGTTCTAACCGCTGCAGGGCTAAATCACTGCAGACGTAATGGGCAGGGATTAACCGCTACTGGCTTAAACCACCGTGGGTGTAACGGGCAGTAGACCTAAATGTGCTGATGGTTGTGGCACATTTTTTTACACACTTATTTTTCCTGCAAGGACTTCTTTAGCACACGTGCACTGTATCTGCACTGTAAACACTGTAAAAACCATTTACATGTTATTTGCACTTTAAAGATTGCATAATAAATTATATATATATATATACATATAATTAATAAAATTATTAATTTTTATTAAAAATGATTCATAAAAATGCTCCAAAATGTATTAGAATAATATAATATAATATATTCTAATATATAATAGAATATATCTTGTAAATACTAAAAGTTATTGATACTTCAGACAGTGGTATGTGTGCTGTATGGTCTAAGACTGGGCCTGGTTTGTCTGGAAGTGTGAGTTCAGAGTCTCGGTGCGGTTTTTGTGCGCGGTGGTGACACAGAGCTGAATTGGGTCTTTGGAGGATCAGAGATGTTTCATAACTCCGATATTGCTCCTCTGCCAAAAGCGGCCGCCCACACGTAACGACAGCTTAGCACAGGTCAATGCATTTCCAATAATACGACCCTCTCTGTGTGAAAGCATTTCCACGTGTTTGAAATGTCAGCCTGCCGGCGGTGCTTAACAGCCACTGGGTATCGTACACACGTGTGTAAATTAAAAAAGTAATGACTCTGGTAATGTTTTTCAGGCAACAGAGATCAGTAACTCGCTGAAGAACATCCTGCAGAGAAATCCGCAGTGCAGACACAGAGAACATCTGCTGTAGAACAAAATCAGACTGTGATGTGATTTTTTTCAGACTTTTGTTTCGGACTTCAAGCTTGTGAAACAGGTGGACACACAGTGTGCAAATCCAGACCACACTAGTGTTTATCAGTCGAGGAACAACGTCTTGTCTTGCAGAACGAGCGTTCCATCTTCACTGCTTCTGTCTTTGTGTTTGATGCTGAAACAGGAAAAGAGACAGAAGTGCAGACTCGGTTATGTAATCTGACAGCGCGGAGGAGCATGCAAATTAAGGGTTAAAGCCAGCAGAAGCCGAAGATCTGCTTGAGCTCCTCACTAATCAGAGCTGGACCTGCTTCAGAAATCTGCCAGGGTATCAAACATACTGCGCTACATGCTGCAGTCAATCTTGTGTCAGTCTCGACAGGATAACATATCTGCACATGCACCGTCTTAACAAACGCCAAGAACATCAACATAAGCATTCTCTGAAATAGCTGTACACTGCACCAGTGTAAAAAGTGTATACTGTACAGGGTACCAGTGTATATACTGTATACTGTACACTGCACCAGTGTAAAAAGTGTATACTGTACAGGGTACCAGTGTATATACTGTATACTGTACACTGCACCAGTGTAAAAAGTGTATACTGTACAGGGTACCAGTGTATATACTGTATACTGTACCAGTGTAAAAAGTGTATACTGTACAGGGTACCAGTGTATATACTGTATAGGGTACACTGCACCAGTGTAAAAAGTGTATACTGTACAGGGTACCAGTGTATATACTGTATACTGTACACTGCACCAGTGTATATACTGTATACTGTACACTGCACCAGTGTAAAAAGTGTATACTGTACAGGGTACCAGTGTATATACTGTATACTGTACCAGTGTAAATAGTGTATACTGTACAGGGTACCAGTGTATATACTGTATACTGTACACTGCACCAGTGTGATTAGTGTATTCTGCACCAATGTACATACTGCATATTGTACACTGCACCTGTGTAAATACTATATGCTGTATATTGCACTAATATATGTACTGCATATAGTACACTACACCAGTGTTTACATTGTATACTGTACACTGCATCACTATATTTTGCATATTGCACCAGTATATATACTGTATACTGTACACTACACCAGTGTATATACTGTATACTGTACACTGCAGCAGTGTATATACTGTATACTGTACACTGCAGCAGTGTATATACTGTATACTGTACACTACACCAGTGTATATACTGTATACTGTACACTGCATCACTATATTTTGCATATTGCACCAGTATATATACTGTATACTGTACACTACACCAGTGTATATACTGTATACTGTACACTGCAGCAGTGTATATACTGTATACTGTACACTACACCAGTGTATATACTGTATACTGTACACTGCATCACTATATTTTGCATATTGCACCAGTATATATACTGTATACTGTACACTACACCAGTGTATATACTGTATACTGTACACTGCACCAGTGTATATACTGTATACTTTACACTACACCAGTGTATATACTGTATACTGTACACTGCACTAAGGTATATACTTTATACTGCACCACTATATACTGTATATTGCAGCAATGTAAACAGTGTATACTGCACACTGCAGCAGTGTATATACTGTATACTGTACACTGCAGCAATGTATATACTGTATACTGTACACTGCAGCAGTGTATATACTGTATACTGTACATGACACCAGTGTATATACTGTATACTGTACACTGCACCAATGTATATACTGCACCACTATATACTGTATATTGCAGCAATGTAAACAGTGTATACTGCACACTGCAGCAGTGTATATACTGTATACTGCGTCAGTATAAATAGTGTATACTATACAGCATCAGTATATACTACATACTACTCTTTATAGTATTATACAGTATGATAAACTGCAAGTCTGCAAGACTGCTTAGTGACCATCGCTAGATGCTTTTCAGCTCTAGCAGCACAGGTGGAGATATTCAGGTGGATATATTTTGCCTGGGTGACCTCACATACACACACAGTGGAGGATGTTGAGCCCTGAAGTCAAAAAAATAAACATAGAATCACTTTTACACACTTCCAGTTTCTGGTGATTAGCACGATGAGTTAATGTACGCACAGCTAATGCAAAACAAATGAACTGAAAACCAGAGAAAGGCAGGAGGACCACGCAATCAATCAAACCACCTACAAACATCCATCGTTATTTACATCTCCTGTGACAGCGTCCTCGCCCCCTACCACCTGCTCCTCAGCCCTATCGGCCAGTCCTGTTCTGACCCTCCAGCCTAGAACAGAAGCCGCCCAGAACCCCAGCTGAAGTTCTCAGAGTTCTCCTCTCTGTATACTCCAGATCCAAACTTTGACGGGTTTCGTTTTCAGGGCTGGAGGTGAAAGTGAACCCAAGGCTGGTTGACTTCTTAGTATTTCAGCTTCCAAAGCCTCACTTCAGAAACGCAGCATGTTTTCTCTTTTAAAGCAGCTGCGCTGAGAAGAGCCGGTGATGAAAGATACCTGAGACAAAGCGTTCCTCCCATTAAAACACACCCTCGACTTCAGGTTTGGACCAGCGTCGCTCTCTGGCGTGCATCACAACACGTGCATCACCTGCGTCACCTGGGTCTTTGAAGCCCCTCCCCTGCTGCGGCCCAGCAGAGGGAGCGTCCATACAGGCCAGATAAAGGCTAAGTTCTCCTCCTGAAGGCTTCTGCAGAAACTGAACAAACCGCAGACCTGCATCTGACTCATATTCACCTGGAGCTGTTCATTTGCATTGTATTCATCCATGTGTGCACAAAGTGCCTTTATTCAACGCACTAAATTACCTCTGCAGTATGAATGGCTTTCCCTGCAGCGCGTGGCCCATAATGTAAGAGGTTGCTCTCTCTTTCTCTCTCCCCCTCTCTCTCTCTCTCTCTCTCTCTCTTTCTTGGACTGGTTAAAATGATAATTCATGGAAAACTATTTCCCAAAACTTTCTTGGCATGCAAACTTTGGTTTTTGGTTCCTGCCGTTAGTTCCAGAAAGAGGTTCTTCTCTTCTAACATCTGCAGCTCAAGCTACCAATAAAGATAATAATAATAATAATTCAGCATATTATGTATTCTTCCAGATGAAGATCATCACAGGAAGGTCAACCAGAATGCTATGTTGATGTATTGATTATAGCTGGGGGGAAGCAACTGATGCACCATAGTATTGCAGTATGCTCAGGGCAGTGTAATATTAATAGCAATGATGATGCTAAGTGTCAATATTTGTAATGTATGTAAATGCGTAGTAAGGTTTTTATGGCAGTGTACTAAGTCTGTCTGCTTGATGAGGCCATTCTGCTGCAGTGAAAATGATTAAAAAACAGATGAACGGACTGAATACGTTATCAGATTAGATAACGTATGTTTAAGTTATTCATCGGGGGCAATAGTTGAAAAAGGATATAAAATATAATGAATGTTATCACAGGACTCATCTTACCCCAGTATATGGGTGTAGTGGTTAGTACGGTGGTGTAGTGGTTAGTACGGTGGTGTAGTGGTTAGTATGGTGGTGTAGTGGTTAGTATGGTGGTGTAGTGGTTAGTACGGTGGTGTAGTGGTTAGTGTGGTGGTGTAGTGGTTAGTACGGTGGTGTAGTGGTTAGTACGGTGATGTAGTGGTTAGTACGGTGGTATAGTGGTTAGTATGGTGGTATAGTGGTTAGTATGGTGGTGTAGTGGTTAGTACGGTGGTGTAGTGATTAGTATGGTGGTATAGTGGTTAGTATGGTGGTGTAGTGGTTAGTACGGTGGTGTAGAGGTTAGTATGGTGGTGTAGTGGTTAGTACGGTGGTGTAGTGGTTAGTACGGTGGTGTAGTGGTTAGTATGGTGGTATAGTGGTTAGTATGGTGGTGTAGTGGTTAGTATGGTGGTGTAGTGGTTAGTACGGTGGTGTAGTGATTAGTATGGTGGTATAGTGGTTAGTATGGTGGTGTAGTGGTTAGTACGGTGGTGTAGAGGTTAGTATGGTGGTGTAGTGGTTAGTACGGTGGTGTAGTGGTTAGTATTGTGATGTAGTGGTTAGTATGGTGGTGTAATGGTTAGTATGGTGGTGTAGAGGTTAGTACGGTGGTGTAGTGGTTAGTACGGTGGTGTAGTGGTTAGTAAGGTGGTGTAGTGGTCAGTATGGTGGTGTAGTGGTCAGTATGGTGGTGTAGTGGTTAGTACGGTGGTGTAGTGGTTAGTATGGTGGTGTAGTGGTTAGTACGGTGGTGTAGTGGTTAGTACGGTGGTGTAGTGGTCAGTATGGTGGTGTAGTGGTTAGTATGATGGTGTAGTGGTCAGTATGGTGGTGTAGTGGTTAGTATGGTGGTGTAGTGGTTAGTATGGTGGTGTAGTGGTTAGTACGGTGGTGTAGTGGTTAGTACGGTGGTGTAGTGGTCAGTATGGTGGTATAGTGGTTAGTATGGTGGTGTAGTGGTTAGTACGGTGGTGTATTGGTTAGTATGGTGGTGTAGTGGTTAGTATGATGGTGTAGTGGTCAGTATGGTGGTGTAGTGGTCAGCACTGTCTCCTCACAGTAAGATGATCTGGGTTGGATTCCCAGTCCGGGTGGTTCTGTGTGGAGTGTGTATGTTCTCTTTGTGCTTGAGTGGGTTTCCGCCGGTCTTCAAATCATCTAAAGGTCTGTAACTAAATAGTATTTTTAGCTTAACGAACAGTTAATATGAAATAGTCTCAGCTGTGCAGGTGGGGGGTGGAGAGGGGATGGAGTGAGTGCAGGGGAGCTGAAGGGTGGGTGTATTGGGTGGAGAGGGAGGTGAAGGTTGGGTGGATGGGGTGGAGGGGGAGGAAAAGATTGGGTGGACGGGGTGGAGAGATGGTGAAGTGTGGATGGATGCAGGGTGGATGGGAGGTGAAGGGTGGGTGGATGGGTGGAGGGGTGGTGAAAGGTGGGTGGAGGGGTGGTAAAAGGGGGGTGGAAAGGGAGGTGAAGGGTGGGTGGATGGTGGGGGAGGGGTGGTGAAAGGTGGGTGGAGGGGAGAAGGAGAGTGAGGTGAAGGGTGGGTGGAGGAGGGGAGGAGAGTGAGGTGAAGGGTGGGTGTTTGGATTGGAGGAGGAGGTGGTGAAGGTTGGGTGGATGGGCAGTGGAGAGGAGGTGAAAGGTGGGTGGAGTGGAGGTGAAGGGTGGGTGTATGGGGTGGAGAAGGAGGTGAAAGTTGGGTGGACAGGCGGTAGAGAGTGAGGTGAAGGGTGGGTGGATGGGCAGTGGAGAGAAGGTGAAAGGTGGGTGGAGTGGAGGTGAAGGGTGGGTGTATGGCTTAAAGGAGGAGGTGAATGTTGGGTGGACAGGCGGTAGACAGTGAGGTGAAGGGTGGGTGTATGGCTTAGAGGAGGAGGTGAATGTTGGGTGGATGGGCAGTGGAGAGGAAGTGAAGGGTGGGTGGAGAGGGAGGTGAAGTGTGGATGGATGGGGGTGGAGTGGAGTTGAAGGGTGGGTGGATGGGGTGTGGAGAGGGAGGTGAAGGGTGGGTGTATGGGGTAGAGGAGGAGGGAAGGTTGGGTGGACAGGCGGTAGACAGTGAGGTGAAGTGTTGGTGTATGGCTTAGAGGAGGAGGTGAATGTTGGGTGGATGGGCAGTGGAGAAGAAGTGAAG
This sequence comes from Megaleporinus macrocephalus, assembly GCA_021613375.1. Lineage (NCBI taxonomy): Eukaryota > Metazoa > Chordata > Actinopteri > Characiformes > Anostomidae > Megaleporinus > Megaleporinus macrocephalus. Next base: position 31,884,309 of record CM038728.1, on the reverse strand, counting down.
GGTGGGTGGAGAGGGAGGTGAAGTGTGGATGGATGGGGGTGGAGTGGAGTTGAAGGTTGGGTGGATGGGCAGTGGAGAGGAGGTGAATTGTGGATGGAAGGGGTCGAGGGGTGGTGAAAGGTGGGTGGATGGGGGGAAGTGGAGGTAAAGTGTGGGTGGATGGGGGTGAGGGGGGAGTAGAGGGGTGTCCTAATATGTATTTATTCAACACCGTGAGAACCACTAGGGTTCTCTACACGGGCTGATTTCACTCTCCGTGTGTTTATCTTCTATTTTGGACCAATTTTCTGTTCTTTCCTTGTTTTTTCATCAGATTGCATTTATCGTTGAGCAAAATGGAAAATCACCGTAATTTGGGTCTCTGAGAGACGCACGCGACGCCTGAAAGCTTTTATTGAAAACAGCCAAAGAAAACAGAAGCTCGTGTTTATGAGCCCAACATTCTCAGATAGTGTTTTAATGGATGAACTTTTGACCTCAGATTAAAAGCCGAGATTTCTCAGGAGGTCGTTCAGATTGAAATGTTCTCAAACGCAATAAATTAATTTCACTGTAACCAGATTTTTAAAACACAGCTCTGGTGTAAATCCTTCTCTTCTCCTCTTTCTGGCTGTTTGCTAATGGAACAGTGCGACGCACTACAGCAGGATTATATTATTGTGGCTCATTAGCTCATGTTTAATGCTGTGCCACATCAGGAGCACAGAGAGAAAAATGCACACTATTTTGCATAAACACACAAACCGTCTGCTGTTATTAATCTGAAATGTGGATTTGATTAAATACTGGATATACTGTTTGCAGCTCCACTGTCCTAGGAGACAAGTCTGCCTGAGAATTGGGTGAGAATTAAACCCAGCAGCTGATTTCACTCGGTAATGAAGGTGGATGAAAAAGTGTATTTACATGTATTTACATGTTTGTCATGTATGGATAGTTTAGTACATAGAACTGTACATACCGTGAACATCAAACACTGTTGTTCCTCCGTCAAATACAAACCCTGAATTTACAAAAGAGGGGCGGGAAAACAGGCCAAGCTCAAATTCCTAAACTGTTACATAACAATATTATTGTCAGATCAAATTCTAGTGTGGCAAGCCTCTCATGGCTTAGAATATTTCAAAATGAACTGAAATTAACAGAGTTTTAGAGATATATACTGAAGTTAGCATGCTAACCAGCTCGCCCTGACCCGTCCTGTCTTGTAGTACCACTTTGTGCCTGAAGAGGTGATAGTGAGTCAATGTAGTACTACTTTGTACCTGAAGAGGCAATAGTGAGTCACTGTAGTACAACTTTGTACCTGAAGAGGCGATAGTGAGTCACTGTAATACCACTTTGTACCTGAAGAGGTGATAGTGAGTCATTGTAGTACTACTTTGTACCTGAAGAGGCAATAATGAGTCACTGTAGTACAACTTTGTACCTGAAGAGGCAATAGTGAGTCACTGTAATACCACTTTGTACCTGAAGAGGCAATCGTGAGTCACTGTAATACCACTTTGTACCTGAAGAGGTGATAGTGAATCACTGTAATACCAGTTTGTACCTGAAGAGGTGATAGTGAATCATTGTAGTACTACTTTGTACCTGAAGAGGCAATAATGAGTCACTGTAATACCACTTTGTACCTGAAGAGGTGATAGTGAGTCACTGTAATACCACTTTGTACCTGAAGAGGTGATAGTGAGTCACTGTAATACCACTTTGTACCTGAAGAGGAGATGGTGAGTCACTGTGGAGTGGAATCAGTCCAACATGTGAGGATGAGGAAGAAGAGCTGCTGTCCTGATGCTGTATTCTGATCTCTGGTCAGTGGTGGTGAAGGTGCTGCTCCTGGTTAGATCATTTTAGAACAGGCAGCCAATGAAAGAACAGTAAACAGTAACAGTGATTGGCTGAAGCTCTTGGTGAGCGAGCACCACCGACGAGAAACCACGTTCAGCAGCAACAAAAGACGAGATATAAACAGAAGCAGAACCAGAGAGAACACTGGAGCTGTTTCACTGACAGAGACGCTCTCGGAGAAGAAAGAGAGGTTGATTCTAAAGTCTGAACCTTTCTTCTAGACTGGTAAGGAGTGAAGAGGGAGGAGGAGGAGTGACTAAGCTTCTGCTGCCCCTTATTGGTTTGTGTGAATCTCAGAAGATTTGCTAGAGAGTAAGATCTACTGTAGACGCTGCGTATATCGTATATCTGTAATGATTTTTACTTTAATTCATTAATCCAGAGCAGGGATTCAGTTTGATTCAGGAGAGGTGTCGTGGTGGTGAAGGTAACGGACCTCCTCCTCACTGATATCCTCTTCTGCTTATTACACACATCCACGTCCAGCTGTGCTGATGCTCCTGCACATGCGAGCACTGACTCTTCTGACTTTGGAAGTCATTCTTCATGAATCGGCAGAGTTCAGCACCACCTCTACGCAGGATGTGATCTGAGGGAGCCTTGCTGGCAGCAAAGGAACAGCTGCAGGTATGAATGCTGATACTTACTTTGAAATCAGGACCCTCGGCTCTTTAAATCACCTGAATATACATCTGACCTTAAAGTGTGCTCAGTTGAGAATTTATGAAATTCCTTGATATGGCTGGTCTTGTTTGGAGGCGTGGCGCAGAGGAAGCCTGGAAACATAATCTTCTGCCAAGATGATGGAGCCCATTAACTACAGCTACAATATATAACAGCTATATAACTACTGACCATCTTTATATGTTTAGAGGTTGGTGGTCTGTCCTGAGTGAGTACAGGCAGTTTGGAGGTTGTAGGTTAAAGGAAACCATGAAGTTTGGGTTCGATTGAAAATGAATGGGACTCTATGGGAGGAACGAGGGATGTATAATTGAAAAATAGAGGAGTGTGGGTCAGTATGTCTGTGGATTAGAGGTTGGTGGTCTGTCCTGAGTGAGTACAGGCAGTTTGGAGGTTGTAGGTTAAAGGAAACCATGAAGTTTGGGTTCGATTGAAAATGAATGGGACTCTATGGGAGGAACGAGGGATGTATAATTGAAAAATAGAGGAGTGTGGGTCAGTATGTCTGTGGATTAGAGGTTGGTGGTCTGTCCTGAGTGAGTACAGGCAGTTTGAAGGTTGTAGGTTAAAGGAAACCATGTGTTTTGGGTTTGATTGAAAATGAATGGGACTCCATGAGGGAAAAAAAGAGGGATGGAAAAAAATGACAAACAGACGAGTGCAGGTCAACCCAACACTGCAGTCGTGATCGGGGGTCTGCCCTGAGTCAGCGTGTATGAAACAGTGTCTGTCAGTTGAGCAGAAGTTCAGTAGATTGGCGTGCACTTTTCCATCCTATTGATTGTCTATGGGAAAAAATTCCGGAGAAAATCTAGTTTTCCAGAATCCGTGCATCTGATGTACACAAATCTGAATCACACAATCAGACCAGACACTCTGGAGTAGGAACGGTAGATCTGGCAGAAAGAAAAAAACTTGGTTAGAAAGTTGTTCAGCCATGGACTCGATTAGTGGCGACACCTACTACAGGACATAGAGCTGATTTCACTGAGATGCACTGAGGAGGGCGAGTCAGTAATAGAGGAAGAGTCAGTGATGGAGGGAGATTCAGAGAAAGAAAGAGGGAGTGTCTGTGATAGAGGGACAATCGGTAATGGAGGGAGAGTCAATAAAAGAGGTAGAGTCAGTGAAAGAGGGAGAGTCAGTGAAAGAGGTAGAGTCAGTGATAGAGGGAGACACAGTAATGGAGAGAGAGTCAGTGAGAAAAGGAGAATCGGTGAAGGAGGGAGAGTCAGTAATGAAGGAAGAGTCAGTGACGGAAAGATAGTAAGTGATATTGGGCGAGTCAGAGATGGAGATAGTAAGTGATAGAGGGTGAGTCAGTGAAAAAGGTAGAGTCAGTGATAGAGGGAGAGTCAGTAATGGGGGTAGAGTCAATGATGGAGGGAGAGGCAGTGAGATAAGAAGAATCGGTGGAGGAGGGACAGTCAGTAATGGAGGGTGAGTCAGTGATGGAGGGAGATTCAGAGAAAGAAAGAGGGAGTGTTTGTGATAGAGGGACAATCAGCAATGGAGGGAGAGTCAGTAAAGGAGGGAGAGTCAATAAAAGAGGGAGAGTCAGTGAAAAAGGTAGAGTCAGTGAAAGAGGTAGAGTCAGTGATAGAGGGAGACTCAGTAATGGAGAGAGAGTAAGTGAGAAAGGAGAGTAAGTGAGAAAAGGAGAATCGGTGAAAGAGGGAGAGTCAGTAATGGAGGAAGAGTCAGTGACGGAGAGAGAGTAAGTGATATTGGGCGAGTCAGAGATGGAGATAGTAAGTGATAGAGGGTGAGTCAGTGAAAAATGTAGAGTCAGTGATAGAGAGAGAGTCAGTAATAGAGGGTGAGTGAGTAATAGAGGGAGAATCAGTGATGGAGGGAGAGTCAGTGAGAAAAGGGGAGTGAATAATGGAGGGATAGTCAGAGAGAAAAGGGGAGTGAGTAATGGAGGGAGAGTCAGTGAAAGAAGGAGAGTCAGTGAAAGAGGGAGTCAGTGATGCAGGACGAGTCACTGAGAGAAGGAGAGTCAGTGAAGGAGGGAGAGTCAGCGATGGAGGGAGCGTCAGTGATAGAGGGAGAGTCAGTAATAGAGGGTGAGTGAGTAATGGAGGGAGAGTCAGTGAAGGAGGGACAGTCAGTGATAGAGGGAGAGTCAGTGATGGAGGGAGAGTCAGTGATAGAGGGAGAGTCAGTGAGAGAAGGAGAGTCAGTGAAGGAGGAACAGTCAGTGATAGAGGGAGAGTCAGTGATGGAGGGAGAGTCAGTGATAGAGGGAGAGTCAGTGATGGAGGGAGAGTCAGTGATAGAGGGAGAGTCAGTGATAGAGGGAGAGTCAGTGATAGAGGGAGAGTCAGTGATGGAGGGAGAGTCAGTGATAGAGGGAGAGTCAGTGATAGAGGGAGAGTCAGTGAGAGAAGGAGAGTCAGTGAAGGAGGGAGAGTCAGTGATAGAGAGAGATTCAGTGATAGAGGGAGAGTCAGTGATAGAGGGAGCGAGAGTGATAGAGGGAGTGAGAGTGATAGAGGGAGAGTCAGTGATAGAGAGAGCGAGAGAGAGTGATAGAGGGAGCAAGAGTGATAGAGGGAGCGAGAGTGATAGAGGGAGCGAGAGTGAGAGAAGGAGAGTCAGTGAAGGAGGGACAGTCAGTGATAGAGGGAGAGTCAGTGAGAGAAGGAGAGTCAGTGAAGGAGGAACAGTCAGTGATAGAGGGAGAGTCAGTGATGGAGGGAGAGTCAGTGATAGAGGGAGAGTCAGTGATAGAGGGAGAGTCAGTGATGGAGGAAGAGTCAGTGATAGAGGGAGAGTCAGTGATAGAGGGAGCGAGAGTGATAGAGAGAGCGAGAGTGATAGAGAGAGAGCGAGAGTGATAGAGGGAGCGAGAGTGATAGAGGGAGCGAGAGTGAGAGAAGGAGAGTCAGTGAAGGAGGGACAGTCAGTGATAGAGGGAGAGTCAGTGATGGAGGGTGAGTCAGTGATAGAGGGAGCGAGAGTGATAGAGAGAGCGAGAGTGATAGAGGGAGCGAGAGTGATAGAGAGAGCGAGAGTGATAGAGGGAGCGAGAGTGATAGAGGGAGCGAGAGTGAGAGAAGGAGAGTCAGTGAAGGAGGGACAGTCAGTGATAGAGGGAGAGTCAGTGATAGAGGGAGAGTCAGTGAGAGAAGGAGAGTCAGTGAAGGAGGGACAGTCAGTGATAGAGAGAGATTCAGTGATAGAGGGAGCGAGAGTGATAGAGGGAGCGAGAGTGATAGAGGGAGAGTCAGTGAGAGAAGGAGAGTCAGTGATAGAGGGAGAGTCAGTGATAGAGGGAGAGTCAGTGATAGAGGGAGCGAGAGTGATAGAGGGAGCGAGAGTGATAGAGGGAGCGAGAGTGAGAGAAGGAGAGTCAGTGAAGGAGGGACAGTCAGTGATAGAGGGAGAGTCAGTGATAGAGGGAGAGTCAGTGAGAGAAGGAGAGTCAGTGAAGGAGGGACAGTCAGTGATAGAGAGAGATTCAGTGATAGAGGGAGCGAGAGTGATAGAGGGAGTGAGAGTGATAGAGGGAGAGTCAGTGAGAGAAGGAGAGTCAGTGATAGAGGGAGAGTCAGTGATAGAGGGAGAGTCAGTGATAGAGGGAGCGAGAGTGATAGAGGGAGTGAGAGTGATAGAGGGAGAGTCAGTGATAGAGAGAGCGAGAGAGAGTGATAGAGGGAGCGAGAGTGATAGAGGGAGCGAGAGTGATAGAGGGAACGAGAGTGATAGAGAGAGCGAGAGTGATAGAGGGAGCGAGAGTGATAGAGGGAGCGAGAGTGAGAGAAGGAGAGTCAGTGAAGGAGGGACAGTCAGTGATAGAGGGAGAGTCAGTGAGAGAAGGAGAGTCAGTGAAGGAGGGACAGTCAGTGATAGAGGGAGCGAGAGTGATAGAGGGAGCGAGAGTGATAGAGGGAACGAGAGTGATAGAGAGAGCGAGAGTGATAGAGGGAGCGAGAGTGATAGAGGGAGCGAGAGTGAGAGAAGGAGAGTCAGTGAAGGAGGGACAGTCAGTGATAGAGGGAGAGTCAGTGAGAGAAGGAGAGTCAGTGATGGAGGGAGAGTCAGTGATAGAGGGAGAGTCAGTGATAGAGGGAGAGTCAGTGATAGAGGGAGAGTCAGTGATGGAGGGAGAGTCAGTGATAGAGGGAGAGTCAGTGATAGAGGGAGAGTCAGTGAGAGAAGGAGAGTCAGTGAAGGAGGGAGAGTCAGTGATAGAGAGAGATTCAGTGATAGAGGGAGAGTCAGTGATAGAGGGAGCGAGAGTGATAGAGGGAGTGAGAGTGATAGAGGGAGAGTCAGTGATAGAGAGAGCGAGAGAGAGTGATAGAGGGAGCAAGAGTGATAGAGGGAGCGAGAGTGATAGAGGGAGCGAGAGTGAGAGAAGGAGAGTCAGTGAAGGAGGGACAGTCAGTGATAGAGGGAGAGTCAGTGAGAGAAGGAGAGTCAGTGAAGGAGGAACAGTCAGTGATAGAGGGAGAGTCAGTGATGGAGGGAGAGTCAGTGATAGAGGGAGAGTCAGTGATAGAGGGAGAGTCAGTGATGGAGGAAGAGTCAGTGATAGAGGGAGAGTCAGTGATAGAGGGAGCGAGAGTGATAGAGAGAGCGAGAGTGATAGAGAGAGAGCGAGAGTGATAGAGGGAGCGAGAGTGATAGAGGGAGCGAGAGTGAGAGAAGGAGAGTCAGTGAAGGAGGGACAGTCAGTGATAGAGGGAGAGTCAGTGATGGAGGGTGAGTCAGTGATAGAGGGAGCGAGAGTGATAGAGAGAGCGAGAGTGATAGAGGGAGCGAGAGTGATAGAGAGAGCGAGAGTGATAGAGGGAGCGAGAGTGATAGAGGGAGCGAGAGTGAGAGAAGGAGAGTCAGTGAAGGAGGGACAGTCAGTGATAGAGGGAGAGTCAGTGATAGAGGGAGAGTCAGTGAGAGAAGGAGAGTCAGTGAAGGAGGGACAGTCAGTAATAGAGAGAGATTCAGTGATAGAGGGAGCGAGAGTGATAGAGGGAGCGAGAGTGATAGAGGGAGAGTCAGTGAGAGAAGGAGAGTCAGTGATAGAGGGAGAGTCAGTGATAGAGGGAGAGTCAGTGATAGAGGGAGCGAGAGTGATAGAGGGAGCGAGAGTGATAGAGGGAGCGAGAGTGAGAGAAGGAGAGTCAGTGAAGGAGGGACAGTCAGTGATAGAGGGAGAGTCAGTGATAGAGGGAGAGTCAGTGAGAGAAGGAGAGTCAGTGAAGGAGGGACAGTCAGTGATAGAGAGAGATTCAGTGATAGAGGGAGCGAGAGTGATAGAGGGAGTGAGAGTGATAGAGGGAGAGTCAGTGAGAGAAGGAGAGTCAGTGATAGAGGGAGAGTCAGTGATAGAGGGAGAGTCAGTGATAGAGGGAGCGAGAGTGATAGAGGGAGTGAGAGTGATAGAGGGAGAGTCAGTGATAGAGAGAGCGAGAGAGAGTGATAGAGGGAGCGAGAGTGATAGAGGGAGCGAGAGTGATAGAGGGAACGAGAGTGATAGAGAGAGCGAGAGTGATAGAGGGAGCGAGAGTGATAGAGGGAGCGAGAGTGAGAGAAGGAGAGTCAGTGAAGGAGGGACAGTCAGTGATAGAGGGAGAGTCAGTGAGAGAAGGAGAGTCAGTGAAGGAGGGACAGTCAGTGATAGAGGGAGCGAGAGTGAGAGAAGGAGAGTCAGTGAAGGAGAGAGATTCAGTGATAGAGGGAGAGTCAGTGATAGAGGGAGTGAGAGTGATAGAGGGAGTGAGAGTGATAGAGGGAGAGTCAGTGATAGAGAGAGCGAGAGAGAGTGATAGAGGGAGCGAGAGTGATAGAGGGAGCGAGAGTGATAGAGGGAACGAGAGTGATAGAGGGAGCGAGAGTGAGAGAAGGAGAGTCAGTGAAGGAGGGACAGTCAGTGATAGAGGGAGAGTCAGTGAGAGAAGGAGAGTCAGTGAAGGAGGAACAGTCAGTGATAGAGGGAGAGTCAGTGATGGAGGGAGAGTCAGTGATAGAGGGAGAGTCAGAGTGATAGAGAGAGAGAGTGATAGAGGGAGCGAGAGTGATAGAGAGAGCGAGAGTGAGAGAAGGAGAGTCAGTGAAGGAGGGACAGTCAGTGATAGAGGGAGAGTCAGTGAGAGAAGGAGAGTCAGTGAAGGAGGAACAGTCAGTGATAGAGGGAGAGTCAGTGATAGAGGGAGAGTCAGTGATAGAGAGAGCGAGAGTGATAGAGGGAGCGAGAGTGATAGAGAGAGCAAGAGTGATAGAGAGAGCGAGAGTGATAGAGGGAGCGAGAGTGATAGAGGGAGCGAGAGTGATAGAGAGAGATTCAGTGATAGAAGGAGAGTCAGTGATAGAGAGAGCGAGAGTGATAGAGGGAGCGAGAGTGATAGAGAGAGCGAGAGTGATAGAGGGAGCGAGAGTGATAGAGAGAGCGAGAGTGATAGAGGGAGCGAGAGTGATAGAGGGAGCGAGAGTGAGAGAAGGAGAGTCAGTGATAGAGAGAGCGAGAGTGATAGAGGGAGCGAGAGTGATAGAGAGAGCGAGAGTGATAGAGGGAGCGAGAGTGATAGAGGGAGCGAGAGTGATAGAGGGAGAGTCAGTGATAGAGAGAGCGAGTGATAGAGAGAGCGAGAGTGATAGAGGGAGAGTCAGTGATAGAGAGAGCGAGAGTGATAGAGAGAGAGAGTGATAGAGGGAGCGAGAGTGATAGAGAGAGCGAGAGTGATAGAGGGAGCGAGAGTGATAGAGAGAGCGAGAGTGATAGAGAGAGTGAGAGTGATAGAGGGAGCGAGAGTGATAGAGAGAGCGAGAGCGATAGAGAGAGCGAGAGTGATAGAGAGAGCGAGAGTGATAGAGGGAGCGAGAGTGATAGAGAGAGCGAGAGTGATAGAGGGAGCGAGAGTGATAGAGGGAGCGAGAGTGATAGAGAGAGCGAGAGTGATAGAGGGAGCGAGAGTGATAGAGAGAGATTCAGTGATAGAAGGAGAGTCAGTGATAGAGATAGCGAGAGTGATAGAGGGAGCGAGAGTGATAGAGAGAGCGAGAGTGATAGAGGGAGCGAGAGTGATAGAGAGAGCGAGAGTGATAGAGAGAGTGAGAGTGATAGAGGGAGCGAGAGTGATAGAGAGAGCGAGAGCGATAGAGAGAGCGAGAGTGATAGAGAGAGCGAGAGTGATAGAGGGAGCGAGAGTGATAGAGAGAGCGAGAGTGATAGAGGGAGCGAGAGTGATAGAGGGAGCGAGAGTGATAGAGGGAGCGAGAGTGATAGAGAGAGCGAGAGTGATAGAGGGAGCGAGAGTGATAGAGGGAGCGAGAGTGATAGAGAGAGCGAGAGTGATAGAGGAAGCGAGAGTGATAGAGAGAGCGAGAGTGATAGAGGGAGCGAGAGTGATAGAGAGAGCGAGAGTGATAGAGAGAGCGAGAGTGATAGAGGGAGCGAGAGTGATAGAGAGAGCGAGAGTGATAGAGAGAGCGAGAGTGATAGAGGGAGCGAGAGTGATAGAGGGAGCGAGAGTGATAGAGAGAGATTCAGTGATAGAAGGAGAGTCAGTGATAGAGAGAGCGAGAGTGATAGAGGGAGCGAGAGTGATAGAGAGAGCGAGAGCGATAGAGAGAGCGAGAGTGATAGAGAGAGCGAGAGTGATAGAGGGAGCGAGAGTGATAGAGAGAGCGAGAGTGATAGAGGGAGCGAGAGTGATAGAGGGAGCGAGAGTGATAGAGAGAGCGAGAGTGATAGAGGGAGCGAGAGTGATAGAGAGAGCGAGAGTGATAGAGGGAGCGAGAGTGATAGAGAGAGCGAGAGTGATAGAGGGAGAGTCAGTGAAGGAGTCAGTGTATATCACTGTTACAGTAAACTCTGGTAGGAAGTTATCAGATATTAGTTTAATTCATATTTAAGTTGTTCTCCAGTTTATTTCACAGAAGCTGAGATCAAAGTAGAATATGTGTAAACGCTGCTGCTGCTGTTGTTGTTGTTGTTGTTGTTGTTGATGTTGTTGGGAAAGTAAACAACACTTTCTCCAGACGTGTGTTTCTTTGACCAATGGCGTGTCTGCCGTAGGTGCGCTGAGGTGCTGATTAATGTCCCCGCGCCGCTCGTACAGCCCCTCTGATTAATGCTGTTACCTGTAAGGAATGGCTGCAGGTGAAGAGCCAGCTTCAGGGTGATGCATTGAGCTCCGGGTTCCTCGGCTGCTGCAGCAGGAGACGGATGGAGGAGCACAAACAGGATTTACCACAACACAGCATAAAGTATAGTATAACATAACACGGGTTATTATTGTCCTGCAGTAAACTCGGAGGACGCACCACAAACAGGACTCTCACAAGACACGGTGGAACGATGCCACCTTAAAGGAACCCCGGCTGGTAACACTGGTAAGTCTTAATATGGTGTAATGACTCTAAATTATTAGGACACTTTAAAAATCACTAAATGTATCAGATTTATTAGATTTTCTGTAAAATCCTGCTGCACGTAGGTCTCCAACTACTGACGTGACGTCAAAGTCTTTACATTTTGAACTAGAACTCAACATTTCTGACATCAGTGGTGACATCACACACCACGTTAGTGTAAATGGTGAACAGAGAGGGTGGAGGAGAGAGTGGACACAGTGCTGGAGTTGTTGTGAAACTGTGTGCTGGTGTTGACGGAGAAGGAGAGTGTCTGTTAAAGGAGCTCCGCTTTCTAGCAGGAAACATTCACACTCAGTAAACAGCTCGATACACTGAACGGGAGTGTCTCTGAGCTTCACACTCCTTTATTAGTGAACTAGTATGTTCACTACTAAGACTGGACTTTCACCTTCAGGATCCACAAACGAGGAGAAGCGGCTGACGCTAACGCTAAACGTTCTCAGGAGAGAGTCCAGCGCATGTTCACGTTCACGGTTCTTCTCGCGGTTCTCCAGAATCTGGAGCTTTTGGACTTCCTGTGTGGAGAAACTGTGGCACTGCATTGTGTTTTAGTCTACGCTTAAAACCAACAGCCTCCGTCAAGTCTCTCACCAGTGGTGGTCTACTGAACCACTCAAACTCATCCAGACTGAAGTGAGGAGAGCAGAGCGGGGGTCTTTGGGTAGCTGTGTTGGTCCACACGCTGCTTCACTAACTATTCTCCTTGTTTATGTTTGTGAAGCTGTTTAGACTAATATCAGTCTTCACACTGCCTTTCACTGAAACAACATCAACAACACAATATACATGGTTTTCTTTAAGCTAGGTTAGTAACTAACATTCACTCCTTCACACCACAGTCCAGTTCAGACCTGAAACCATCTGACCTCATCTACCCAGCAGGCATTGCACGTCAGCAATAATGGCTGCGTCCATATGTTCAATATTTAGAATAAAAGTTAATTTATAAATAAATCTGCTACTTTTGTGATTTTTTACAACACGTCTTAAGAATTTATAGTCATTACACCATATTAATACTCACCAGTGTTACCAGCCGGGGTTCCCCTTAAAGATCCATCACTGCAGAACCAACCAGGAGGAAGAACAGAAGCTGATGAAACAAACCTGGCTGATAGAGAAAGCACTGTTTGGGATGTGGCGTCTAACAAATCTCTTGCTTTCGTGAAGATACGAGAGCGTCTTCAATGTAAGCACACCACGCACCTCGTCCTGGTCACTCGGGGGTCACTTCAGGGTGGGTTTTCTATGGAAGCGAAGGTTCGTTTAATCAGGTTTGCTTTTCAGCCACGAGGGACGTTGGAAATGAAGCCGTGAAGCTCCGACAATTAATTCCTGATTTAATTAGTTCTGCAGAATGTCAATAGTGTCAAATGAATTATAGGTCAGTGACTAGACTGAAACTACAAATGGACAATATTGACAAACACACAGTCGGAGAAAGACGAGGGGGCTGGGTGGGGGGGGGCTCCCCATCAGCAGATAGATATCTTAATTACAGTATTAATTGGGCGGCGCCCACTGCCAAGCCACGTATTGACCATATGGCCGCACAGGCGGAACGTAATGGCAGGATAATGAGCGGGAGGCAGGCGCAGGCTGGACGGAGCAGTTATTTGTGGCTGTAAGAGGAACGCTGCCAGTGATGGAAGATTAGACCGAGCTGGTTCCTCTACACATCCACACACACGTTCTTTACCAACACTGGACCACACCGACCCTGAGCAGCGGAGATTAGATCCCAATGGAGTGTTCCGAGAAGAACCTGCAGGGAAAACAGAAACCCAGAGTCATACTCATCCATAGCTGATACAGTAAATGTACGTGATACGAGCCAATAACTGTAGCGAGTCAGTGACCGAGTCAGTGAGAGCCTATGGCCGAGGGAGAGTCAGGTATAAAGGTAGGGTGGGTGATAAAGGGAGGGTTAGTGATGGAGGGAGAGTCAGTAATAAATGGAGGCTCAGTGATGGAGGGAAAATCAGTGACCAAGGGTGAGTCAGTGATGGAGGGAGAGTCAGTGACCAAGGGTGAGTCAGTGATGGAGGGTGAGTCAGTGAAGGAGGGAGAGTTAGTGATGGAGGGAGAGTCAGTGATAAATGGAGGGTCAGTGATAAAGATTAAGTCAGTGATGGAGGGAGAATCAATGACTAAGGAATAGTCAGTGATTGAGGGAGAGTCAGAGCAAGTGACATCCCATTCTTAATCTATGGGGTTTAATATGATGTCGGCCCAACCTTTGCAGCTATAACAGCTTCAGCTTCTCTGGGAAGACTCTCCACACGGTTTAGGAGAGTGTTTATGGGAATATTTGACTGGAATGTTCTTCCAGAAGACCATTAGTGAGATCAGACACTGATGTTGGACGAGAAGGTCTGGCTCACAATCTCCGCTCTAATTCATCTCAAAGGTGGTCTATCAGGTTGAGGTCAGGACTCTGTGCAGGCCAGTCAAGTTCTTCCACACCAAACTCGCTCCTCCATGTCTTTATGGAGCTGCTGTGTGCACTGGTGGGCAGTCATGTTGGAACAGGAAGGGTCCGTCCTCAAACTGTCCACACAAAGTTAGGAGCATGAAATTGTCCAGAATCTCTTGGTCTGCTGAAGCGTTAAGAGTTCCTGGAACTAAGGAGCTGAGCCCAATTCCTGAAACGCCACCCCACACCATAATACTCCCTCCACCAAACTTTACACTCGGCACAGTGTGGTCAGACAAGTACCGTTCTCCTGGCAACCGCCAAACCCAGACTTGTCCATGAGACAACCAGAGAACACGTCTCCGCTGCTCTAGAGTCCAGTGTTGGCATGCTTTACTCCATTGCATCACTCCAACGCCCTGCATTGTTCTTGGTGATGTAAGGCTTGGATGCTGCTGCTCAGCCATGGAGACCCTTTCCATGAAGCTCTCTAGGCTCTGTTCTTGAGCTGATCTGAAGGCCACAGGAAGTTTGGAGGTCTGTAGTGATTGACTCTGTAGAAAGTTGGTGACCTCTGTGCACTATGCTCCTCAGCATCTGCTGACCTGCTCTGTCATTGTACGTGTTCTACCACTTGGTCTCTGAGTTGCTGTCGTTCCCAAAGACTTCCACTTTGTTCTAACACCACTGACAGTCCACTGTGGAATATTTAGTAGTGAGGAAACTTCACCACTGGACTTTATCACGGTACCACGCTGGAGTTCACTGAGCTCCTGAGAGAGACCCATTCTTTCACTAATGTGTGTAGAAGCAGTCTGCATGACTAGGTGCTTGGTTTATACACCTGTGGTCATGAGGTGATGGGAACACCTGGGTGGGGGAGTGAACACCTTTGAAATATAGTGTAGATGAATGTATGTTATTTCATTTCATTCATTTACTGGCTGAGTGGCGCCGCTCTGAGATGACGGCTCACACGGTACGACTTGTTCAAAATAAAGGGCTGTCAAGAACTCTGTCCCCCTCTCTCTCTCTCTCTCTCTCTCTCTCTCTCTCTCGCTCTCTCTCTCTCCCTCTCTCTCTCTCTCTCTCTCTCTCTCTCTCTCTCGCTCTCTGGTAGCTGAGTGTGGTACAGGTGTGTGTGGAGTTTCCTCTATTGTCTCTCAGACGTCCCAGTGAGGAGCTCATGCAGTATTAAAGCTCTTTTACGTCCAGCAGCTGTTTAATAAATGAAAAGAAAAGGAATCAGAGTAAGAAGAAAAGAAGCTCAGGTCATTTAAATATCCTTTGTCAGACGTGTCGTCTACTGGCAGGTCCTTCTCCTTTCCTTCTTCCTTTCGTTCTCCTTTTACTGAGCGTCACGTTCCATCATATGAGATGGTGTCACTGAGCTCTGCCCTGTTAGATCGTATTGAGTGATTGGAGACGTGGAGCTGATAGTTTAAAAAAGTCTGAACAGCAGATCTGATTAGAACAGATGTAAATAATCATACATGCAATACAAAGTAACATGAATATGTTATTGTGAGAGAAGTAGATCAGACCTTGAGCTCCAGTTTGAAGAACAAAATGTAGTTCCAGATTTCTCCTGGACGCCCCAGACATTGTATGAATGTGTTCAGTTCCTTCAGCAGCAAATCTTGATTTAGCTTAATGAAGTACTGAGCAGTCAAAACAGGTATTAGATGAGAACTGATAATAATACTGGGTTGTTTATAGAAGGAGAAGCTTGGAAAGGGTTAAATAAACACACTGACGTATGGAAAAGCTCTACTTACTGTATTAATACTGTTTAAATATTTAAATAATTAAGTGTTTTGATGAGTAAATAGAAGCTTATTAAATGTAATCATGTCCCCAAGTGCCATAAACTTTACTGTAAGTAATAATTTAATGTATCTTTAAGTGTACTGTGATAATATTAAACTATTACCTGTATTACCTGCTGAATCAGTCCCGGTTGGATGTCTGAGGCTTGAAACGAATGTTAAATGCCACCCATGTTGAATTAGCGCTAAACTAACATTGCCTGTATGAGAGAGGGGGGGATGTGGGTGGGAGTCATTTTATTCTCAATTTAAATGTTATCACTCGTGTAGAGAACACAAACACCTCAGTGCAGGACGAGGATTCGGGTAACACTTTATTTTAAGGTCGTAGTAATGGTTACCTAAGAATTAACATGCAATTTATAAAGAACTGATAATCAATCACTCCGAACAGTAGGTCCTGGGGTGTTTCCCCTCTAGCCTCTCGTCTCTATCTCTGGGGTAGTTCCCCTCTAGCCTTTAGCCTCTAGGGTAATTCCCCTATAGCTTCTAGTCTCTGGGGTATTTCCCCTCTAGCCTCTAGACTCTGTCTCTGGGGTAGCTCTGTCCCTATAGCTTTTAGTCTTTTGGATGGTGCCCCTCTAGTCTCTAATCTGTGGGGTGGTACCCCTCTAGTCTCTGCGGCAGGGCCCTTCTAGTCTATAACTTCTGGGGTGGTTCCCCTCTAGTCTCTGCGGCGGGGCCCTTGTAGTCTATAACCTCTGGGGTGGTACCCGTCCAGTCTCTAGTCTCTGGGATGGTACCCCTCTACTCTGTAACCTCTGGGGTGGTTCCCCTCTAGTTTCTAGTCTCTGGGATGGTACCAGTCTAGTATCTGGAATGGTACCCCTCTACTCTCAAGTCTCTAGCCTCTGGGGTGGTTCCCCTCTAGTTTATAACCTCTGGGATTGTACCCCTCTAGTCTCTAGTCTCTGGGATTGTACCCCTCTAGTCTCTGGGTTGGCACCCCTCAAGTCCCTGCTCTCTAGTCTCTTGTCTCTTGGATGGTACCCCTCTATTCTCTAGTCTCTGGGATGGTACCCCTCTAGTCTCTAGTCTCTGGGCTGGTACCCCTCTAGTCTCTGGAATGGTACTCCTCTATTCTCTAGTCTCTGGGATGGTACCCCTCTATTATCAAGTCTCTGGGATGGTACCCTCTATTCTCTAGTCTCTGGGATGGTACCCCTCTAGTCTCTAGTCTCTGGGATGGTACCCCTCTAGTCTCTAGTCTCTGGGATGGTACCCCTCTTGTCTCTAGTCTCTGGGATGGTACCCCTCTAGTCTCTTGTCTCTGGGTTGGTACGGTCAAGGGTATTTCTCAGTACCGTTAGTTAGGGAACATAGTTGTACTATATATCATTGAAATCATACTCTGAATGTTGTGTAGCATTGTCACACTCTTTTAACCCATTATTTGCATGTATAGCATTAACACACTCAACCTTATTAACCCATCAGTATAGTACATTTCTACTGAGTTTAGCAACAACTGTTGTTTTTATTTATTATAGTATTATTGTGGATTTATTAATAGTTAATAAACCGTTAAGAAGCTGACCTGAAAGTAAAGAGTTTTATGAGAGATCTGAGATGTAGAGCTGAGTGTAAGGGAGGTCTGGATGCTCGGAGCCGGCGTACAGAGTTTGGCTTTAGAAACAAATCAAGTCGTCACAAATTTGCAGCAGCATAAAATGAGCGGCGATAAAAAACGAGGCGAACAAAAGGCCGGCGTCGTACCTTTACAGCGGGGAAAAGTGGATAAATATGCAAAAAGATAAAGGGGGCTCCAAAGGAATGGGCCGCTTCCAGACCCCCTCAAGGCTCCATTACAAATTTCATAGAAAGCTCAGCGGGCAGGGCTGTGGAATCGAGCAGCAAAAGCCCATTACAGGAGCCCTGCACAGTCCAGCGCTTTCAGCCTCCAGCACAGAGAGAGAGAGAGAAAAAGAGAGAGAGAGAGAGCGAGAGAGAGACGCTCTAGTGTCCTGACCTTTCCCTGTGCTGCACTGCGGCGGGCCGGCCTGCCCGTATCCATCCCCACCACCCACCGTTATTAGGCCATTACTATTTAAAAAGCTCTCCAGCCACAGGCCTCTGTCTGAGGAGCAGAATAAACCGCAGGGGAGAGAGCAGGAGGGAGAGAGCGAGAGGTGATGACTGGAGTGAAAGAGAAGGTGATGATGCTGCTGTCTGTCTTCAGAGCTGGCTTTTTCTCTCTCCAGTTAAAGCGATAGTTCATCTACGAGTCCTCGCTTTACTCTGAATGGACTCCATCGACCATGGAGCTCCATCGGAAGTTCAGACCCGAGTAATAATTAGAAACCTGGTTAACAAACAATAGTCATCTGCTTGCAACTGAGAGATGCAAATTATTTAAAACCACTAAACACTATTAAAAAACATGAAAATCTGGATTACCTAGCTTTTTAAAATTATTTTTAAACTATTAAAAAAAAATCAGCAAATAAAAAAATATAAATCTTTTAAATTCATTTTAAACTAAATGCTAAACTACTTATTAAACATTTTCAAATTAATATTTTATTATTTTTTTATCTATTTTTAAATGATTTTTTAAAACTGAACGTTTAAACCATTTTTAAACAAGTATATTAAAATATATTTTTTATTATTTTTAAACTAATATATTTTTGGAAATAATTTCTTTAACTAAAAGCTCTTTATAAAACATTTTCAAACTTATTATTTTTCTTCTTTTTATTATTTTTTTTAAATAAATAGAACTAGTTTTTTAAAAACATTTAAACCAATGTTTTAAAATTATTTGGTTTTAACTAAATGTTAAACAATGTTTTTAAACAATTTCTGAACTATTTTCTAACACTGATCAATGAATATAAACAATCAATCCTGTCAAATTGAAGATGATCAGTTTTGTTTAAAGCTTACTGCATCCAAAGCTGCAACATTTAGTAATAACATGTTTCTGGAACAACAGGACACACTGTTATCTTTATATGTGAGCTGATGTACATGCTTTAATGATATAGGCAAGTGTATAACACTTCAGATACCAAACAGGCCAGTCCGATTACATTTTGGGGTAAGACAGTTTTGGGAACTGGAAGGATTTGGATCAGGGAGGTTTGAGAACTGGGATGATTTGGTTAAGGGAGGTTTGGGAATTAGAAGGATTTGGTTAAGGTAGGTTTGGGAATTGAAAGGATTTCGTTAAGGCAGGTTTGGGATCTGTAAGAATTTGGTTAGGGTAGGTTTGGGAATTAGAAGGATTTGGTTAAGATTGGTTTGGGAATTGAAAGGATTTGGTTAAGGCAGGTTTGGGATCTGTAAGAATTTGGTTAGGCGAGGTTTGGGAACTAGGAGGATTAGGTAAAGAGGTTTGAGAACTGGGTATATTTAGACAAGGGATGTTTGGGAACTGGGAGAATTTGGTTAGGGCAGGATTGGGAATTGAAAGGATTTGGTTAAGGCAGGGTTGGGAATTGGAAGGATTTAGATAAGGCAGGATTGGGAATTGAAAAGATTTGGTTAAGGTAGGTCTGGGAATTGGAAGGATTTTGTTAAGGCAGGATTGGGAATTGGAGAGATTTTGGATAAGGCAGGATTGGGAATTGAAAGGATTTGGTTAAGGTAGGTCTGGGAATTGGAAGGATTTGGTTAAGGTAGGTCTGGGAATTGGAAGGATTTGGTTAAGGCAGGATTGGGAATTGGAAGGATTTGGTTAAGGCAGGATTGTGAATTGGAAGGATTTGGTTAAGGCAGGATTGGGAATTGAAAGGATTTGGTTAAGGTAGGTCTGGGAATTGGAAGGATTTGGTTAAGGCAGGATTGGGAATTGAAAGGATTTGGTTGAGGGAGCTTTAGAAACTGAGGGGATTTGAATAAGGGATATTTGGGACCTGGGAGGATTTGGTTAAAGAAGGTTTAGAAACTGAGGGGATATGGAAAAGGTATGTCTGGGAACTGGGAGAATTTGATTGAGGCAGATTTGGAAACTGAGAGGATTTGTATAAGGTAGGTCTGGGAACTGGAAGAGTTTGGTTATGGGTGGTTTGGGAACTGGTAGGATTTTATTGAGGTAGGTCTGGAAACTGAGGGAATTTGGTTAAGGTGGGTTTAGTAACTGGGAGGATTTGGTTAAGGTGGGTTTAGTAACTGGGAGGGATTTGGTTAAGGTGGGTTTAGTAACTGGGTGGATTTGGTTAAGGTGGGTTTAGTAACTGGGTGGATTTGGTTAAGGCAGGTTTGGGGACTGGATGGATTTGGATAAGGAACGTTTGGGAACCGGGAGGATTTGGTTAAGGTGGGTTCAGTAACTGGGTGGATTTGGTTAAGGTGGGTTTAGTAACTGGATGGATTTGGTTAAGGCAGGTTTGGGGACTGGGTGGATTTGGATAAGGAACATTTGGGAATTGGGAGGATTTGGTTAAGGTGGGTTTAGTAACTGGATGGATTTGGTTAAGGCAGGTTTGGGGACTGGGTGGATTTGGATAAGGAACGTTTGGGAATTGGGAGGATTTGGTTAAGGTGGGTTTAGTAACTGGGTGGATTTGGTTAAGGCAGGTTTGGGGACTGGGTGGATTTGGATAAGGAACGTTTGGGAATTGGGAGGATTTGGTTAAGGTGGGTTTAGTAACTGGGTGGATTTGGTTAAGGCAGGTTTGGGGACTGGGTGGATTTGGATAAGGAACGTTTGGGAATTGGGAGGATTTGGTTAAGGTGGGTTTAGTAACTGGGTGGATTTGGTTAAGGCAGGTTTGGGGACTGGATGGATTTGGATAAGGAACGTTTGGGAACTGGGAGGATTTGGTTAAGGTGGGTTTAGTAACTGGGTGGATTTGGTTATGGCAGGTTTGGGGACTGGGTGGATTTGGATAAGGAACGTTTGGGAACTGGGAGGATTTGGTTAGGGGAGTTTTGGGGACTGGGTAATGGATTTTTGCTGATGTATTGCTTTGTGCGGAGGGCAGAAGGTGCTGATGGAGGTGGGATTTTTTATGCCGACTGACCGGAGCACTTCATTAATATTTTACAGAGCCATTGTGCGGGACAGTACTGTGGCACTGTGAGGTTTTTGGAGCTGCTGTGAGATTACACTGAGAGCCAGGCCATTCTGTAGAGTACTGAACCATAACGGATGAACACATGCAGCATAACACCGTACAAACCCCACCACGACCCCAAACGACCCCGAAAGGACAGCTACGGACGAGCCTGAACCTCCTCGCTGGATGGAAATGTCAGTGTAAATTACAGGTGGTAGAGGGAATATCCGGAATTACACTCTGAGCTTTATGATGTTGAGCCTGAAGCTGTTTACGGTTCCCCATCGGAGAGGAACGGCTCAGTGTGGTGCTGTGTAATCCAAATCCAGACACCTCAGAATAGTTTCTGTGGGAAATCCTGAAGCACACATAAAGAATCACAAACATACTTTACATATTTCCATGCTTTACCACTAGTGGGCAAATCGTTAATTTTCAGTGTTTGACTGTACCTGAGGGTCTACACATTGTAAACTTCATAATAAACAGATCAATAGAAACGGCTCAGAAAGACTTGGAAAGACATCTGGTTCCATTGACTTACATTACAAGTGAAATGTGTTTTGTCTTCTCCAGGAAAGTTCTTATTTTGTACATATGAGGTTAGATTTTGACAGCAGTGACATATCTGCTAGACTGCCATCTATAGAAGTAGATCAGAATGGATCATATATGTTTGTTTACGGCAGAGAAGATTCCGGCTCTATCTTCATTTAATGCATTTGTTATTGCTCTGATTGGTTAATAGCATTAACACATATAATTAACCCTACAGGTCAGTATTGATATGGTGACCAGGTGATTAAAGTGTGTAGAAAAGTGCTTTACCTAAGTTAACACATGAAATTCTACCAGAAGTGTGATTTCTCTACACACGTCTGTGTAACTTCTATGGTCAGAGTGGGCTGTCCACTCCAAATGTCCAGCCAAGAGTGGCTCTGTGGTCAGAAACTGAACATCACTGATTTTCAGTGAGAGCTGGTGAAAGCAGTGTGAACATTGGTGATGTGAAGTGGGAGGATCTGGCGATGAAGAGAAGTTGAGTGAAGTTTAACTTTATGAAAGTTCTGAATTGGTGGGAAGGTCTGATTTGTAAAATAGACTGGGTGGGAAGGTCTGATTTGTAATATAGACTGGGCGGGAAGGTCTGATTTGTAATATAGACGGGGCGGGAAGGTCTGATTTGTAATATAGACTGGGCGGGAAGGCCTGATTTGTAATATAGACTGGGCGGGAAGGTCTGATTTGTAAAATAGACTGGGTGGGAAGGTCTGATTTGTAATATAGACTGGGCAGGAAGGCCTGATTTGTAATATAGACTGGGCAGGAAGGCCTGATTTGTAATATAGGCTGGGCAGGAAGGCCTGATTTGTAATATAGACTGGGCAGGAAGGTCTGATTTGTAAAATAGACTGGGCAGGAAGGTCTGATTTGTAATATAGACTGGGCGGGAAGGTCTGATTTGTAATATAGACTGGGCAGGAAGGCCTGATTTGTAATACAGACTGGGCGGGAAGGTCTGATTTGTAAAATAGACTGGGCAGGAAGGTTTGATTTGTAAAATAGACTGGGCGGGAACGTCTGATTTGTTATATAGACTGGGTGGGAAGGTCTGATTTGTAATATAGACTGTGAGGAAGGTCTGCTTTGTAATACAGACTGGGTGGGAAGGTCTGATTTGTGATAAAAACTGGGCGGGAATGTTTGATTTGTGGTAAAACTGGGCAGGAAGGTCTGATTTGAAATATAGACTGGGTGGGAAGGTCTGATTTATGGCAAAACTGGCAGGAAGGTCTGATTTGTGGACAAAATTTTGTTTTTATTTATACATTCTGAAGACTCTAGCCAGTAAAGTACGCGGTAGGGCCGATGTGAAGGCAGGGTTAGAGGAAGGTTTGCGAGAAAGTGTGTATACAGTACAGTAAAGTCTGTTTGTACTGTAGACTGCACAGAACTGAATAACTTCTGACTTGATCTACAATCAAAGTGAGTTGAAATGAAAACTACTGAACAATTATAACCGTCTACCTCAGTGGGGACCTACAGACATATAGAATTGTATAGTAACCTGGACCCACTGGACTGTGGATAAAACTGTATATCATCGCTGTCCAATGATTTTTTTTTTTTTTTCTGCAGCATTTGAGAACGTTTACATTGAGTGAAAATCTAATGATTAACGGACCAATAGAAACACTCCATAATTACCTGGAAAAACTTCTGGTTCCATTGACTTACATTGGAAGTAAAGACAGTTTTTGTCCTCTCCTGTAAAGTTAGCATTTTGAAGATACTTGAAGATACAGTGACGAGATATAAACTGATTCAGTCAGTACTTTGAAATTTACAGCCTGGACTAAAAAACTCTGTTTGTGTTTTGACCTGCAATGCTGCTCCCACTTCCCGCTACCCAGAACCATTTCATCACCTCGGGTTGCCAGATATGAAACAAATTGGCAGGCAAACACAGCGCCCTGCAGCCAAACGAACTGGGCCAACAAAGATAACGTCTGATCCTACCTGACCTTCTGAACAGCTCCACCACCAGAAACGCTGTAGACCTCCAGTAAATACTGATGATGAGTCCGAAAGATGGAGGCAGCTTAGAGACCAGAAGGACTTGGGAATGAATGACAAGTTAATTTCCTGAGGTTTATCAGGGAGTCAGTAGTGAGTATTAAACTGAGTACTGAACTGAATGAACAGTAAAATAATAATGAGGACGTTTGATGGTGTAAATGAGTTTATCAGTAGTCAGTAGTGAGTATTAAACTGAGTACTGAACTGAATGAACATTAAAAGAATAATGAGGATGTTTGATGGTGTAAATGAGTTTATCAGTAGTCAGTAGTGATTATTAAACTGAGTACTGAACTGAATGAACATTAAAAGAATAATGAGGATGTTTGATGGTGTAAATGAGTTTATCAGTAGTCAGAAGTGATTATTAAACTGAGTACTGAACTGAATGATCATTAAAAGAATAATGAGGATGTTTGATAGTGTAAATGAGTTTATCAGTAGTCAGTAGTGATTTTTAAACTGAGTACTGAACTGAATGAACATAAAAGAATATGAGGATGTTTGATGGTGTAAATGAGTTTATCAGTAGTCAGTAGTGATTATTAAACTGAGTACTGAACTGAATGAACATTAAAAGAATAATGAGGATGTTTGATGGTGTAAATGAGTTTATCAGGAGTCAGTAGTGATTATTAACTGAGTACTGAACTGAATGAACATTAAAAGAATAATGAGGATGTTTGATGGTGTAAATGAGTTTATCAGTAGTCAGTAGTGATTATTAAACTGAGTACTGAACTGAATGAACAGTAAAAGAATAATGAGGGTGTTTGATGGTGTGAATGAGTTTATCAGTAGTCAGTAGTGATTATTAAACTGAGTACTGAACTGAATGAACAGTAAAAGAATAATGAGGATGTTTGATGGTGTAAATGAGTTTATCAGTAGTCAGTAGTGATTATTAAACTAAGTACTGAATTGAATGAACAGTAAAAGAATAATGAGGATGTTTGATGGTGTATGTTTTTATACTGTATGTTTTGTTAAATATCTATAATCGAACTTCCTTTGATTGACAACAGGGTAGAAACCGACTCGCGGGGCAGCACACTACTTCCTTATCCTCACATGTTGGACTGATTCTACTCCTGGACTCACTATCACCTCTTCAGGTACAAAGTGGTACTACAGTGACTCACTATCACCTCTTCAGGTACAAAGTGGTACTACAGTGACTCACTATCACCTCTTCAGGTACACAGTGGTACTACAGTGACTCACTATCACCTCTTTAGGTACAAAGTGGTACTACAGTGACTCACTATCACCTCTTCAGGTACAAAGTGGTACTACAGTGACTCACTATCACCTCTTCAGGTACAAAGTGGTACTATAGTGACTCACTATCACCTCTTCAGGTACAAAGTGGTACTACAGTGACTCACTATCACCTCTTCAGGTACAAAGTGGTACTACAGTGACTCACTATCACCTCTTCAGATACAAAGTGAAAGTACAGTGACTCACTATCACCTCTACAGGAACAAAATGATACTACAGTGACTCACCATCACCTCTTCAGGTACAAAATGATACTACACAGACTCACTATCACCTCTTCAGGTACAAAATGATACTACACAGACTCACTATCACCTCTTCAGGTAACTGTTGAATCACTGTTAATTCTTCTTATTTTGTTGATCTTATTTGAATGTTTTAAACTTAAAATTCTTTGCCCGTTTATAGAACTGTATAGACTGAGTTGCTTTTATTCTTTTCGCTGTGTACAGCAGGAAGATGAAGTACTATGTCAGTGTCTTTAGCAATACTTCAGAAATATATGTGAAGTTTGGATTTGAAATGAAGAAAAATGAGTTTTTCTCAAAGAAGCCTGAAAAGAACAGTCTCGTAGCAGTTTGGACTTTCGCCTCACTGGTGGATTGTGTTTTTCCTCTTTTTCTCAGAGGTGTGTATTTGTTTGCTGTTATATTAGTTCACCGCGTGTGTGTGTGTGTGTGTGTATGTGTGTGTGTGTGTGTGTGTTGGGAGGTTGGATTTCTATCAGAGGATCTCACTCTGACAGCTAAAGCTCAGAGGACAGGTCGGTAACTACTTCTCTACACTTATTAAAAGTTTCTCTTGGTGGGCCGAGCTGGTGTTTCCACAGAGAGAGAGAGAGAGAGAGAGAGAGAGAAAGAGAGAGAGAGAGAGAAAGAGAGAAAGAGAGAGAGAGAGAGAGAGAGAGAGCTCAGAGTCCCTTGCCCTGTTAACGTTCCTCCGGCTCTGTCAGGAAACCTGAAAAAAGGGAAGGAAAGATCTTTGGTGAGGTTTCAGCGTGTTTTACTGTGAATACTGTTTCGCCGAGTCTTCGCCCACACCAGCACGTTTGTCACAGTTTTGTTGCTCTGAAAATAATGCTGTCAGATTTCATCACCCTCCCGACTCTTCTGCATGCAGTATGGCAGTAATTCCCCCCGTCAGGTGCTGTTACATCACATTAAACGCAGACTCTGAGGGGACTCAGCGCTTTTATCATCTGCCTCCAACAGTAACAGCTCTAAACTCCACACCGGCTCGAGTCACAGCCCCTCTAATTTGGTCAGTCTGTCCGAAGACGCCGCGAGTCCTGGTGAGTTCCTGGACGATGAGTTACTGTTCTGGACTGTAGAATAACAGTAGCAGAGCCTCCAGACAGTTACTGTTATAAATATTTACTCCACTCATATACCTGCATTAATGGATTAATATTATTGTTATTAAAGTCGGTCAGGTCAGTTCTGACTCCTGCTGATCATATAGACAGTAGTTCTCCAGAATGTACTCTCTCCTGTTAGAGGTCTTCAGGCTTCTGATTGGCTAGGTTATGATTTGTTCTGATCACCTTTTATCACCATTTATCTTGTAGCTGGTCGTCCACTTTTACCTTCAGCTGTTCTGAGTTGGTGGTCTTCTGCCCATCCTGTGTGGTCTGATGCTGAACAACTGCCCATCCTGTGCGGTCTGATGCTGAACAACTGCCCATCCTGTGCGGTCTGATGCTGAACAAATGCCCATCCTGTGTGGTCTGATGCTGAACAACTGCCCATCCTGTGCGGTCTGATACTGAACAACTGTCCATCCTGTGCGGTCTGATGCTGAACAACTGCCCATCCTGTGCGGTCTGATGCTGAACAACTGCCCATCCTGTGCGGTCTGATGCTGAACATCTGCCCATCCTGTGCGGTCTGATGCTGAACAACTGCCCATCCTGTGTGGTCTGATGCTGAACAACTGCCCATCCTGTGCGGTCTGATGCTGAACAACTGCCCATCCTGTGCGGTCTGATGCTGAACAACTGCCCATCCTGTGCGGTCTGATGCTGAACAACTGCCCATCCTGTGATGTCGCTGATGATAACTATGGTCTGATGTATTGTTACAGTAATAATACAGTGATATACATTCACAGCATAATTTTATTATTGTCTAGCACAACTGAGGTCTTTAAGAGTTAAACTGTTTTAACATCATTCTCAGATTTATTATCCTTACAGTCCTGATCTGCTCACAAAGGCGCGAATCTGCCGGCTCTTTCATTTTTAATGTGTGCCGTGTCGCGGTGTCACTTTTAAATATGCATTATTTATGCGTACCGTTCGTACGAATACATTAACGCATGTACGGCGGTAATTGGTGAACACTTAACTTTTAAGTGTAACGGATGACCGCTAATTAAACTTTGATTATAAACACGTCCGAACTATTAAACGCTAACGAGACGAGGGGCCTAATTGCGTTCATGTTTACATTCGCTGTTTTTTTGGCGAGTGCAGCAAATTACAGTCGTACGTTGACGGAAAACGACCTTGGAAAAAAAATCATCTCTGAAAAAAACAATTACTGATGATATTCAGAGCGTGAGGCGTTTCTGCCGCGGCGTAATTGCGTCTGGAGTCTGTCTTCGTCCTGCGCTCGCGCGCGCTGTAGATCTCTACGCGGGTTTGAAGGGTCTGGCTGTGGAGTGGATGCGTCTGCCGCTGCTGCGTATCACAAATTATACAAATAACAAAAGAAAGCGGTGAATGGAAAGCAGCTGTGGGCTGTAATGGGAGACATCTGTGCCGAGATTAAGACTGAAGTGCCGAAGAGAACATCTTCAAACTACCTGAAGAGTGGATGCACGTTTCTATTTGCGTAAGCATAACTGAGCTTATTACCCGCACTTGGTGTGGAGCACCAGGCCTTTAACCTGGATGTGTTTTTCTTAGATCTTCAACAGATCTTTTCATCTTTGAATGTCTATTGAAATATATCTACTGTTAGCTGGTCTTGGGTCAGCAAACTTTTGCTATGATAGCCACTACGATGCTGACCACTGGTCATCAGAAATAGTAGCACCTGCGATGAAAAGCCATAATGACTTACTGGTTCTGTGAAACAGTAGAAAGTGGAAACTGGACAGGCGGGGACACAGCTGGGGACATGTTCCCGCCTGTCCAGCAGAACCAGAGCTATCCCCCAGAGCAAAGTCGGCTTCTTTCAGCTTCTTGTTCATGTTGGATGCAGCACTTCCATGCTGGTGCCTCGGTCTACCTGTCCAGCTTGTTGGTTGAACTTTCCAGGTCCACCTTAAATGGTGCAGCAGTTACATTAATCACAGACGCTGATACGGCTGAAGGTCCAACTTTGTTTATTTCCCGTTTACAGATTCAGAGCTATGTTCCAGCACACACACAGCTATAGCAGACCGTGGAGACATTTAGTAAATTATAAAAAATATGTATATTGGATTTACACCACTTACTGCACTTGTAATCACCTTGTCTTTATATTTTCGTTTGGAAATTATGTGTGTCTACAGTGTGCTATATGAATAGACCTGCCATGTCTGAGACATACGGCGCTGCCAAACCCACATTTTAGGCTTTGCCAGCAAATGTGTTATATTTCATTTCTTTCCTTCTACATTAAATACTGATATATATATATATATATATATATATATATATATATATATATATATATATATCTGAATCAGCTCTGAATCTGTATATATATATATACTGATCAGCCATAACATTAAAACCACCTTCTGTATCTAGACACACTCCATTATATCAGCTTTACTGACCATATAGGAGCTACACTTACAGACTGTAGTTCATCTGATTCTCTGTATACTTTATTACTCTGTTCTTTAATGATCAGGACCCCCACAGGACCCCCACAGAGCAGAGACTATTAGGAAGATGGTTCATTCATTCTTAGCACTGCAGTGACACTGACGTGCTGGTGTGAGTGGATCAGACACAGCAGTGCTGCTGCTGGAATGTTTAAACACCTCAGTGTCACTGCTGGACTGAGAATCGTCCACCAACCAAAACTATCCAGACAGCAGTGTCCTGTAGGCGGCGTCCTGTGTCCACTGATGAAGAACTAGAGGAACACAAACTGTGCAGCAGCAGATGAGCTACTGTCTCTGACTTTACATCTACAAGGTGGACCAGCAAGTAGTAGGAGTGTCTAATAGAGTGGACAGTGAGTGGACACAGTGTTTAAACACTCCAGCAGCAGCACTGCTGTGTCTGATCCAAACACACCAGCACAATACACACTAACACTGCTCTGTGGTGGTCCTGTGGGGGTCCTGATCATCGAAGAACAGGGTGACAATGCATGCAGCGAATCAGATGAACTACAATCTGTAAGTGTAGCTCTATGGTCAGTGTTTAGATATGTGAGTCGAAAGTCTCTGGACAGTCTGGACATCTTGAAAGCCCCATATTGGATCCAGGGCAAGTTATTCCAATAGGAAGATGGTCACGTAGCAGTTTAAAGAAGACCAGGATTGTCTCGTAAATCGATTGATGCAATCAGATTTGCAATATCTCTTGTGGTTCAAACTTTTATCAACACAGCAACCTCTTTGTGTGCTGTCCCTGGTGCTGAACACAGATCTGAAGGCGCAGTTCAGTACCAGGGACAACACATATTCTTCAATGTTGTTCAGTGAAGTTACTGTTGCGACTCTCTGTGTTCATATAAACCCTTAAACCAATATGGCTGCTTTAAAGATGTTCAGGACATAGGCTAAAAGATAGAACACCTTGCCTATTACTTGGTGGGGTATTCAGTAGTTTCTGAAATAAAAGGCCGTCCTGTAACATTTGACTCCCCCTGTATATATATATATATACACATATATCCTGAGACCCAGAAAAGTTTGAGAATTTCAGTAATTTCAACATAAAATAAGTCTACTTGATGAAAAATACATGTCACTGTGGGTTTTCTTTAGAAAGTGTAGTGGACACCCGGACATTGTTAATGATATATTTCTTGTTTTCAGTTCTGCATCAGTCTAAAAACACTTCTACAACATCAGAACCAACTCAATCCTAGAAAATAATGTAAATAATAAACAAATAAACAAATATTGTTTACCTTTTTTATGCCATTTCCACCTGTGGCAGTAAGAAATATTTCAAATGCACCGTATATGAACATAAACAGAAACAAATAATAACCCATTCCAAAGGCTGCCGTTACTTTGATTAAAATAAAAAAACAATCCAGGTTTAAACAGTTTTTAGGCACATTAGCTAAACCTGTGTTCATCCCTCCAAACCTTCACACTTTCACACTTTCCACACGTAGTACCAACTTCTCTTACAGTCCACTTCATTTTAATGTTCTATTTTTAAAATGTATAACTATGTAACATTTTCTAACAAATTGGATATAAATAAATTAGTAATCAATTAAAAATAAATTACTAATGAATTTACATGAGCTTACATGTTGCGAAATGATCTCTGCCTCAGTCAAATTCCTGTCACCTGTGACATCATTAATTTCATGTAAAACCAGAAAAAAGTCCCAATGAAAACAAAGTATGCTGTTAGGTAGATAAATGTTTGTGCACATCAATAAAAAATGCTTTGAGAATTAGCTACAAAAGTTTTATACCTAAAACAGATCAATTCTAGGCTTTAGAAACATAATAAATACATATTATTTGACAGCTTATATATATACACGTATCATGTGTTGTGGTGTGTCATTCACAACAGAAGCTCCGCCCACATTTTATGGGAGCTTCTGTTGTGAGCTTCTCTTGCTCCCATAAAATGTGGGCGGAGCTTCTGTTGTGAATGACACACCACAACACATGATACATCACTGGAAAGACCAGGATGTCCTTCACATGGCACAACAGGTTTTAGCCCGGTACCTTATTTAGTTTTTGAAATATCTTTTGGAGACTCATGTCCCCTCCAGATGACAAAAATTAATTACCAGGTCATACGAGGATATATTAACTGGCCAGCAGTGGGTGCTAACATTTACTAACTTAGCTAGCCATCGCAGTAGAGGCTTAGATCCAGATGAGATATATTGGAAAGTGAGAACATCACATCTTAAGATGATTGAAGTTGATGATTGTTTAACCCAGAATGACCATAACAAGGTTCGGCTGCAGGCTGATTGGACGAAGCTAATTTACTGTAGACTGAATGGGTGGAGCTAAACGCAGAGCAGTGATCAGGACAAGCTTCAAAGGCTCAAGTTCCTTCACTGTGATCTGAAGAAGCGTTTGGATCTGGAATTAACCGTGACAAGCAGGTAGGTACAAAAGAACACACCTGTGGGCGGAGCCTGGACGTATATATATATATATATATATATATATATATATATATATATATATATATATATGGGCGGAGCCTGGGTGGATTCTTCCAGCTGCAGTCATTTCCGTCCGCCAGAAGGTGCAACGATCCCTGGCGCGTTCTCCTTCGCTGTCAGGCCGTCAGAATAGACGCCGCAGAAGCAGGACGGACCCGCGTTCGGGTGACCTTGATCCTGCAGTAACCTTAGCAACCTGCGATCAATACGGCAATCTTTCCCTGCCTTTGATCAATAGCAACAAAAGAGCGGGATGACAGAGAGCAGCGATAAATCCGCCAGCACGCCACTGCTTTCATAATTATAGGCGGAATATTGCCGGAGGGAAATGAACAGTCGAGTGAATTCAATGATTCGGAGCACAAAGAGGAATTATTCTCTCAGCCTGAGCCGGTGGAGGATTTCATCGTGTAAACAAAAGATCATCTTTTCATAACGGCTCTGAAAAAGGCCCCGAAGACAACGGCTTTGATTACCTCCACACTTACCTCCTGCAGACGCTGCCAAGTCAAACAGCCCCGGCTCAGTTCCCCCCGCTAATTACACAACACAGTCCGGCCGCCGGACGCTCTAACGCTGGACAAGGTCCCTGTCAGAGTGGACGTGTGTGTTTTGGGGAGTGATTGTGTAACTTTACTTTCAGGCGGGTTGTGAACGCGAGAGGACGTGAAATGATCCAGTAAGTGGAGTTTCAGAAAGTTTTCTTTTTAATATCAGATCTTCCCTCCGCTTAGACATCCGCTCAAGCAGGTCAGCGTAGAGAAGCCGTCCTGGAAGCTTTTCTGTCAATCAGACTGTGTGGGTGGAGCTAATTGCCGCCCAAGGCTGA
This sequence comes from Megaleporinus macrocephalus, assembly GCA_021613375.1. Lineage (NCBI taxonomy): Eukaryota > Metazoa > Chordata > Actinopteri > Characiformes > Anostomidae > Megaleporinus > Megaleporinus macrocephalus. The sequence continues at coordinate 31,853,116 of CM038728.1, read as the reverse complement.
GTTGAGATTTCATGCAAATCAGATTTGTTTCCCAAATCAGATCTGTCCGCTCTGTTATTCGCGAGTGATCAGATCAGATTTGTGTCCAGACATCAGCAGCGTATCTGCAGGGCCTGCTGTGGTTATGACGTGGACGAGAGCAACTGTGTGGCAGATGACAGCAAGTAAGTCACGTCACCCCCGTCGCATTGCAGGTGACACAAAGGACGCTTTGCATTTGAATGATCAGACGGACGCGTATGTGATTAGAATCACTTTTCAAACCACCTTCAAATGTGGCTTCAAGCTGATTTACTAAAATCTGACTTTAATGTAAATTTTAACGTGGACAACTCAAACTAAGTTGCTGAATGGGTGGAGCTAAACTTCTGTAGTATGAATGGGTGGAGCTAAACTGCTGTAGACTGAATGGGTGGAGCTAAAGTGCTGTGGGCTGAATGGATGGAGCTAAACTGCTGTAGACTGAATGGGTGAAGCCAAAGTGCTATAGGCTGAATGGGATAGAATGAATGGGTGGAGAAGAACTGCAGTAAAATTAATGGGTGGAGCTAAACTTCTGTAAACTAAATGGGAGGATATCAACTGTTGTAGACTGAATGGGTGGAGCTAGACTGCTGTAGACTGAATGGGTGGAGCTTAACTGCTATAGACTGAATGGTTGGAGCAAAACTGCTGTAGGCTGAGTGGGTGGAGCTAAACTGCTGTAGTCTGAATGGGTTGGGTTAGACTGCTGTAGACTGAATAGGTGGAGCTAAACTGCTGTAGGCTGAGTGGGTGGAACTAAACTGCTGTAGCCTTAATGGGTTGGATTAGACTGCTGTGGACAGAATAGGTGGAGCTAAACTGCTGTAGGCAGAATGGGTGGAGCTAAACTGCTGTAGGCTGAATGGGTTGGGTTAGACTGCTGTAGACTGAATAGGTGGAGCTAAACTGCTGTAGGCTGAATGGGTGGAGCTAAACTGCTGTAGAATGAATGGGTGGAACTAAACTGCTGTAGCCTGAATGGGTGGAACTAAACTGCTGTAGACGGAATAGGTGGAGCTAAACTGCTGTAGGCAGAATGGGTGGAGCTAAACTGCTGTAGGCTGAATGGCCACATTGGAGGAGATGCAGATTGGTTTGATGAATGGACCAATAGAAATGCTCCAAAATTGCTTTCAGTATACATTGAAAGTCAAGAAAGTTTTGACCCCGATAATATTTGGACAGTATTTACTGAGCAAAACTTCATAATGGAGAAAAGTTCTCCCTCAGTTTAGTGAAATGAAGGAATCAGCAGCAGCTGGTGTTGGTTTTAATCACTGATATGTTTTTAAGCCGCTACGTGACGCGCCTCCGTTTCAGTGCGCTGTATAAACGTTCTATTCTGTTCCCTTCAGCGGATCCTGTCTGCCAGCTCGGGAGAAACACTATTAACGCCATGACACTTTACCGGTATTTCCATAAACCTACAAACAAACACACAGTGACACTTCAGGCATCCTGGAGCGACCTCAGCACATAAAACCTCTACAGTCTCCACTCTGTACACATATACTCACCGCACACTCATCTACACCGCTCAGAGCCGTTCACGTGGCTCGCAGATGGATAAACACAAATAAACACAATCAGCATTTCCGTTTCTTCTATAAAGACAGGAGGGGAGCATGTCTGTGAAGGAGTAGCCCTGCTGGGGGTTACATTCAGGATAAAACTAAATAAAACTGCGTCTGCAGCGCTAGAACAACAAAGATCTCATCCTCTGAGGCTCATCTATACTCTGTATATGATCCCTTATATCAAAATATCACATTATTTTCTATCTTTTTTTAAAAAAAAAGTCTTTCTGTAGTGTGTTGAGGATCATTATCATGTTGGGAAACTCCTTTCCTACCATGTGTCTTTGAAGCGGGAATGATCTTCGGTGAAGTCAGCTCTCCTCCACCTCCTGGACTCATACAGCTCCAGTCGAACACACTACCACCACCATGTTTCACTGATACACAGTGATAGTCCTATAGCCAGGTCCAATTTCTCCAATTGGTTTCATCTGACCAGAAAAAGAGCTGCCAGTATTCATCAGGGTTCATGTTTTTTTGCAAGCCGTGCCAATTAATTAATATAATAATAAAAAAATTAAAAAATCAATAATAATAATAATAATAATAATAATAAGAAGAAGAATCTTTATTTGTAGAGCACTGTGACTCTGAGCTGGACTGTCTAATAGAAGCTGAACTGAGCTCCACAGTTTAGAAGCAGAAGAGCTGAAAGAGTCTCTCCAGGTTCTCTGTATGTTACTGAAGGTGTTTCTACAGAAGGTCAGTATCTGCAGATCTAAGATCAGCAGCTGGGACATATTGTGTTATATACACTGATCAGACAAAACATTAAAACCTATTTCTGGGAAGTCAGCTCCCCTCCACCTGCTGAACCCATACAGCTCCAGTCGAACACACTACCACCACCATGTTTCACAGATACACAGTGATAGTCCTATAGCCAGGTCCACAAGCCAGGTATACACTGATCAGCCATAACATTAAAACCTCCTCCTCGTATCTACACTCACTGTCTACTGTATCAGCTCCACTGATCATACAGGAGCTCCACCTACAGACTGTAATTCATCTGATTCTCTGTATACTTTATTACTCTGTTCTTTAATGATCAGGACCCCCACAGAGCAGGTAGTATTAGGGAGGTGGGTCATTCTCAGCACTGCAGTGACACTGACATAGTGTAGGTGTGGTAGTGTGTGTTGTGCTGGTACAAGTGGATCAGTCCAGCAGTCAAATTGAGGCGTTTAAAACTCCGGCAGCACTGCTGTGTCTGATCCACTCGCACCAGCACAACACACACTAACACACCACCACCACGTCAGTGTCACTGCAGTGCTGAGAATCTATCTACCGATCTGATTGTGTGTCTGTCTATCTATCTATCTATCTATCTATCATTATATAACTATCTATCTATCTATCTATCTATCTATCTATCTATCTATCTATCCTTATATAACTATCTATCTCAGTATAAGTGTATTACTATATCTATCTATTTGTCTATCTATCCTTATATAACTATCTATCTATCTATCTATCTCTCTCTCTCTCTCTCTCTCTCTCTCTCTCTCTCTCTCTCTCTCTCTCTCTCTGTGTTTGTGTGTCTATCAAGCTCATCCACTACAGTCAGTCTATTATAGAACTGAGGGCTGCGGGTCATGTTTATATTTGTATCTATAGAAACTCTGTGTTCCGGTGATCATCTCCCTCCAGTTCAGAGGTTTTGGGGTCAGTCGTCCCCTCTGTGACGCACTTTCTGCCCCGGAACATGATGGATGTTGCTGCGGCTGCGTTTAATATTTCTCTGTAGTAAGATATTCCTGCAGATATGAAAACTGAGACCTCATAAAGTCCAGGTGTCGTTACGGTGATCTCCGTCGCGTCTCTCCAGCCAGTAAATGACCTTTTTCATCATGTGTAAATGTGGTGTTGCGTAAGTTGGTCGGGGACCGGCTCGCTCAGAGCGGCTCCTGCGGGGAACTAAATGTATTGCAAATTATTTATGGTCTTGTAGCAGCATCTTCATATAAATAGCTGTGGCTCTCATAAGTGCATAATTTGGCTTTTCACTGAGCGAGACTCGCAGACGGGACTCATTTAGAGTCTGTTTCCTGATCGCCGCGCGTCACTGTCTCCAACTTATATTAAACCAGAGCACTTCATCTACATACACGTGTTTATTTGTCTGTAGACTGAGTGGGTGGAGCTAAACTGCTATAGGTTGAATGGGTGGAGCTAAACTATTGTAGACTAAATGGGTGGGGCTAAACTTCTGTAGACTAAATGGGTGGGGCTAAACTTATGTAGGCTGAATGGGTGGAGCTAAACTGCTGTAGGCTGAATGGGTGGGGCTAAACTGATGTAGGCTGAATGGGTGGGGCTAAATGGATGTAGGCTGAATGGGTGGATCTAAAATGTAGACTAAATAGGCGGGGCTAAACATCTATAGGTTGAATGGGTGGGGCTAAACTGCTGTAGACTGAATGGGTGGAGCTAAACTGATGTAGACTGAATGGGTGGGGCTAAACTGCTGTAGGTTGAATGGATGGGGCTTAACTGCTGTAGACTGAATGGGTGGAGCTAAACTGCTATAAGTTGAATAGGCGGGGCTAAACATCTATAGGTTGAATGGGTGGGGCTAAAATATTGAAGACTAAATGGGTGGGGCTAAACTTCTGTAGACTGAATAGGTGGAGCTAAACTGATGTAGGCTGAATGGGTGGGGCTAAACAGATGTAGGCTGAATGGGTGGATCTAAAATGTAGACTAAATGGGTGGGGCTAAACTGCTGTAGGTTGAATGGATGGGGCTTAACGGCTGTAGACTGAATGGGTGGAGCTAAACTGCTATAAGTTGAATAGGCGGGGCTAAACATCTATAGGTTGAATGGGTGGGGCTAAAATATTGTAGACTAAATGGGTGGGGCTAAACTGCTGTAGACTGAATGGGTGGAGCTAAACTGATGTAGACTGAATGGGTGGGGCTAAACTGCTGTAGGTTGAATGGATGGGGCTTAACTGCTGTAGACTGAATGGGTGGAGCTAAATTGCTATAAGTTGAATAGGCGGGGCTAAACATCTATAGGTTGAATGGGTGGGGCTTAAATATTCAAGACTAAATGGGTGGGGCTAAACTTCTGTAGACTGAATAGGTGGAGCTAAACTGATGTAGGCTGAATGGGTGGATCTAAAATGTAGACTAAATGGGTGGGGCTAAACTGCTGTAGGTTGAATGGATGGGGCTTAACTGCTGTAGACTGAATAGGTGGAGATAAACTGATTTAGGCTGAATAGGTGGAGCTAAACTGCTGTAGGCTGAATGGGTGGAGCTAAAATATTGTAGACTAAATGGGTGGGGCTAAACTGCTGTAGACAGAATGGGTAGATCTAAACTGCTGTAGGCTAAATGGGTGGAGCTAAAATATTGTAGACTAAATGGGTGGGGCTAAACTTCTGTAGACTGAATAGGTGGAGCTAAACTGATAGACTAAATAGGTGGGGCTAAACTGCAGTAGGTTGAATGGGTGGAGCTAAACTGCTGTAGACTGAATGGGTGGAGCTAATCTGTTGTAGGCTGAATGAGTGGGGCTAAACCTCTGTAGGCTGAACAGGTGGAGCTTAATCCATTTAATGCAAAAGTCTAAATGGGTGTGTATAAGTAAGTGTGCAGGTGTTTGTGACATCACAAAAACAATAATTTCATAATGGGCTGCAATATCATTTCCATATATCTTCGCTGTCCAAAGACAAAAGACGTGTATCTCCATTTTTGTCAATTTTTTTTTCTACAACATTTGAACACGACTGCTGCCCTTTATATTGCGTAAACATTTTATGATGAATGGACCAATAGAAATGCTCCAAAATAGCTTGGGAAAAATTCTGGTTCCATTGACTTGCATTGAAAGTATGGACAGTTTTTGTCCTCTCCTGTAAAATATCTGGAGATATTTGTTTAACAGGGGACGGTGAGTCTAGATGGAAGCAATGCTCACCTAACACACCAGCCTTCTAATTTCAAAACAAGTGAGGAAAGAGTGTGTTTTCTTCCACGACAAGCTCTCCTTATTCAGTGAAGTCAGACGAGAGGTTGTGGCCGGCCGAGCGTGCGGTTTAATTTACAATTTACTCTTTCGGCTCTGCAGAATTCTCCAACAGCGCTCCGGAAAAAGCATAAAAGACACAGTGAAACTTTTACTGCCCAAATTCAATTACACCCCGCTGGTCCCAGCTGTCTGTGGACGCTGGCTCTGTGTCCTTCAGCCCGCAGGAGGTAATTCCCCCGAGTTGTCGCGCAGGTGAACTGACCTCGGCCCTTCCGGCTGGCCTTTGGCTATGAAAGGAAACTTGTCACCTCGTCTCGTCGGTAACGGAGTAAAATAAAGTGGCGCAGGAGCGAGTCGGAGCAGGTGTCGGCTGCGCAGGTGCAGCCTGAGGGGAGATGAATCACCTTCCCAAAGTCACCTTTCCCCATCGCACCTGACCCAGAAGCGCAGGAGCGGCTAAACGGTTATTGCGCGAAAGCTAAAACTCTATTTCGCCCAAGTGTGTCATCGAGCCAGCCCCGAAACTTAAAATGCGACCTCATTCTGTTCGGGCCAAGACTCCTGAAACGTTCCAGAATAAAAGCACTTTCAGACAGACCGAGCAGGAACCCAGCTGCTTTCTCTCCGGCGGCCGCTAACTTTGTTAGCATCAATAATAGATGAATGCAACAGCTTTAGGTTCTTCGCTCTAACCTTGAAGAGTGGATCAATATATTCCCCAGAAAATGAAGCAAGAGGGCCTAAAAATCGCCGCGTCTGGAGCGAGCTTTATATAACGGGTTTGTTTCTCTGCTGTTTATTCATTATTAATGATGTAGCATTAAGACTCTCTCTGGCTACGTTTATAGCAGCGCTGACGCTAACGTGGTCGTCCTGCTTCTGTGGCTGTCGTGCTGTATCAGAACAACGACGATACAATCTCTTTGTATGTGGTTTCACGGGTTTAACTTCAGCCACAGGATGCTAGCATATTAGCCACATACGCTAACAGCTGCAGGTAGAATCTTCTAGAAAATCACAGATAACCACATCTTGTTTCACTGTTTTTATATTATATGTTCACTGTTGTTTTGTTAATGTTAACGTTTTCATCTATCCTCAGAATTAAAACCCAGTTCAGTAACAGACGTGTGTTAGCAATAGCATTAAGTATGTGCTGCAACAACTGGGATCTGAAATATGTGTTATAACAGTTACTCTATCTATCTATCTATCTATCTATCTATCTATCTATCTATCTATCTATCTATCTATATATCTATCTATATATCTATCTATCTATCTATCTATATATATATCTATCTATATATCTATCTATCTATCTATCTATCTATCTATCTATCTATCAGTATGACTATTACTATCTATTTATCTATCTATGAGTCTATCTATCTATCTATCTCAGTATAACTGTATTACTATCTATGAGTCTATCTATCTATCTCAGTATGAGTGTATTACTATCTATCTATCTATCTATCTATCTATCTATCTATCTATCTATCTATCTATCTATCAGTATGCCTATTACTATCTATTTATCTATCTATGTCTATCTATCTATATATCTAGCTCAGTATAACTGTATTACTATCTATGAGTCTATCTATCTATCTCAGTATGAGTGTATTACTATCTATCTATGAGTCTATCTATCTATCTATCTATCTATCTATCTATCTATCTATCTATCTATCTATCTATCTATCTATCTATCTATCTATCTCAGTATAACTGTGTTACTATCTATCTATCTATCTATCTATCTATCTATCTATATTAGTATGAATGGATTACTATCTATCTATCTATCTATCTATCTATCTATCTATCTATATTAGTATGAATGGATTACTATCTATCTATCTATCTACCTATCTATCTATCTATCTATCTATCTATCTATCTATCTATCTATCTATCTATCTATCTATCTATCTATCTATCTATCTATCTGTATAACTGTATTACTATCTATCTATCTCAGTATGAGTGTATTACTATCTATCTATCTATCTATCTATCTATCTATCTATCTATCTATCTATCTATCTATCTATCTATCCCAGAATAACTGTATTACTATCTATCTATCTATCTATCTATCTATCTATCTATCTATCTATCTATCTATCTATCTATCTATCTATCTATCTATCTGCTAGTGTTGTTTGAGGTAGTGAAATTTTAAATTGCCCCCGCCCCTCCCATAAAAGCCGGCCCGGTGCAGCTCTGTTTGATATGGTTTTAGTGCTGAAACAGTGAAAGTCCTGTTGGTGTTCAGAGAATTCCTGCTCCTCTGTTTCTCTCTGAGCTCCGGCTCAAACACACTGAAGGGAAACAAAGCCCAAGTCCTGGTTTAAAGCTGTGAAAGCAAATTAATGAGTTGGAGTTTTACTGCATCTACAGTCGCGGCCTTCACTTTCAAGGCCATGTTTAATGAATTATCATCGAACAATTAGCGGCCCAGTGAAGGCCCTTTGAGATAAGACCAGTCCCTTAGCCATTCGTACTAGTCTCAGTGTAGACGCTAATTGACCATCATTTATGTTGGAGAGAATATTTGGACCATTAATTCACAGATCTTTGAGAGAAGGGACAATTTCACACAGCATCAGCCTCAAAGAACTTTAGAAATGTGGCTCCTACACCATATAAAACTGCTTTAGGAGGAAGGATTTAAGACTCATAGTACTTCAATGTACAATTATGATAGTATTTCTTATGGAACTGCACATACATTTAGTCTAATGTACATATTTTTATAATACTTCAACTTATAATATATTATTATATTTTATATATTTTGTATATATTTTTGATTTTTTTTTGTTATTTTTATTTATTGGTGAATGGAGGAACAGCAAAGTAAAAATTTCATTGTACAGTGTAACTGTCTGTTTCTGCTGGGCATATACTCTTGAATCTTGAAATATATATATATATATATATATATATATATATATATATATATATATATATATATATATATATATATATATATATATATATATACACACACACACACACACACTGTACTGTTTGGACAGATTTAAGTAAATAGCAAAAAGAAATAAATTAACTTGTATTCCGTATTTGGCTAATTAGGATATTGATGCACATCTTATTAATTAGTTAACTGGAATAAGGGTAGAACTGTGGAAGTCCAGCATTTTAAGTGACAGGTTTAATTAGTTTAGAGAGAGACGCTCTTGCCCGGTGTAGATATCTCTTGACAGAGCAGCACCAATTTGTCAGTGTAAATGGGGAATTTTTCCAGATAGAGTGTAATATGGGGTCCCACAGGGCTCTCTTTTCAGGCCCTTACTGTTTTTATTTACAGCCCCTAAGATTGATAATCCATAAACATAATAAGGATTTTTACTTTCAAGCTGACAATATTCAGTTACACGTGTCAGCTCAGACTTAGTCATTACAATGAAACATGTTTTTATATTATAAATATGAATTGTGAATAAGTATGTAACGCTATGATAATATTAGTCTGTATGATATGATAATATATGATATCAAGTTATACAACTCTAAAAGCTACAATGCTTGCAACACAATGCAAGTACAATACAAATAATCTCCCTATGTTACCAGCCCCTAGACTGCAAACGTACTCATAATGTAAAATAAAGCGCTGATGAATTAAGACAGTTAAGAAAGTTTAAGAGTTAAGAAAGTCTTATTATGTATTAAAGTTCTGGTTAATACAAGTTACTCTGATTACTTTACTGTTGTATTACTGAATTGTAAGAATGCAGTGTGTTGTCCCACAAGGCTCAGTTTTAGGGCCCTTAATGTTCTCCCTTTGTTACCAGCCCCTAGACTGCAAACCTACTCGTACTGTAAATTAGAGCTCTGATAAATTAATACAGTTAAGAAAGTATTGATACACCCCGAACATGGAAAAGCATCATTTTCACACCCGCCATTCATATCCTCCACTGTGTATTTGTCTCTTTTATATTTTTTTATGTTTATTCTTTGTAATATGTATTAATTTTCAGGTTAATAAAAGTTACTTTACTATTGTATTACTGAATTGTAATGCCAGTGTGGTGTCCCACAAGGCTCAGTTTTAGGGCCCTTAACGTTCTCCCTTTGTTACCAGCCCCTAGACTGCAAACCTACTCGTACAGTAAATTAGAGCTCTGGTGTATTAAGACAGTTAAGAAAGTACTAACGCACCCCGAACATGGACAAGCATTATTTTCATATCTGCCCTACACTCCATTGTGTATTTTTCTCTTTTATACTTTTTATATTTATTTTTCTTACTTTGTATTAATTTTCAGGTTAATACAAGTTACTTTACTATTGTATTACTGGATTGTAATGCCAGTGTGGTGTCCCACAAGGCCCAGTTTTAGGGCCCTTAAAGTTCTCCCTTTGTTACCAGCCCTTAGACTGCAAACCTACTCATACTGTAAATTAGAGCTCTGGTGTATTAAGACAATTGAGGAAGTACTAACACACCCCGAATACGGACAAGCATCATTTTCACACCCGCCGTATCCTCCGCTGTGTATTCGTGTCTTTGCTACTCGTGTACTTCTATTCAGCTTCTCATTAAACCGCCGCCGTTCCTCCTCCACTGTTTACGTCTGATTAATGTTGCCGGTCCGACACGTTCTTTCTTTCTTTCTTTCTTTCTTTCTTTCTTTTTTTTTTTTTTTGTTGACCGCGACAGCAGATGTTGCCTGAGGGCCGCTTTCTCTCTCCATTTGTTTACCTCCTCTTTAATGCCTCCCAGTTTCTGCGTCGTTCTCTTTTGAATTTTATTATCCTGCCTCTGTTCAGAATGTTAAAATATGCACGGCGTCGCGGCGTTGCCACTGTTTGCTGTTCCGAGACACGTCGACTCCAGAAAGGACGACTGTCGCTACGGCCCCTATGCTTTGTGCCGCCGGCCCGCTGTGTGCTTTCGCTTTCCGAGGGGTTTTTTAACACGTTTCTGAAGTGTATATATGTAAATCACCTGCTCTAACTCTAACACCTCCTGCATTCGTGTATTTTGATATGTAGATGCTATTTGCATGCGGATATCAGGCCGAATAAATGCCCAGGAAAGCAGCGCAAGCAATATTTTTCTTTGTACATGACTGGATAATGGAAACGCTGAGGGGAAAAGCTGTTGTTGCCGTGGTTGTGGCTGTTTCTTTTTTTGTTTGTTTGTTTTTGATTACCTGCCGACCAGGTATCTTACAAATCACCCGGTTCCGTCAGTCCTACAGCTGCAATACATCACATGTGGAGATGTGTGGGGGATCATAAAGCTGTCCTGCTGTAGAAGTATCGTTATTGCAGTCGGAGTAAAAGTTGCTTTTCAGAAAGCAATTTGAGTTGAAAGTATGAAAGTAGCAGCTCAAAGAAAAACTACTTAAGTACTGAATAACTTCTTAACACATGCAGCATCACTGAGAACAATATGGGCTGCAACTTGGTGAGAGTCGGAGTCCTAGCCCGTATAGTTGATGTTCAATACTTGAGAATTCACTTAACTCTTGGATGCACAAGCTAAGCAAACCCCTTCTAACACACACCATGACCCTGTATACGTTTCCTATGTTATTGTATGTACTGCTGAGTATCTATTTGGTAAATCTTATGAAATCAGTTTATTTATTATTTAATATTCCAAGTGTTCATTAATTAAAAATCTTGTTTTCAGCTTAGATCATTTTTTAAATTTTTATTTATTTATTACATGAACAAAAACAGTGTTTGTAAATATGTTCCCAACTGCAAATGTTTACAAACGTCAACGGTTCCTATTAAACTCCATAATAAACACATAAGGGTTAATTCTGAGCCATAATGTCCATATAATAAATGTACGTCCATATATTAAATGTATAAATAGTTGTCATGCTGTCCAATCCAGCAAATACAATTTTCCATAATCCTCTCCTCCATGACGCCAACACCACATACTTACAGTCCACCAATCAAAAGCTGGTTTTCTGTTTATTCTGTCCAGAGAGCTGCTGAGGTCAATCACCTTGTTTGTATAAATACCTGCTCAGGGTCTTCAGCAGTTTATTAAGATTGTGTAAGCCCCGCCTCTCAGCTCCCCACAGGGCGCGTTCACTCATTTGCATACACTGTTTGTGTTTCTACTTTCAGTATTCTGAAACTGTGAGGGTCAGATCGTACCTGTCCGTGGTCGCTGGGTCGGTGTGCTTTCCAAGGTCTGTTCCCAGGTTCACCAAGCTTGGCCTTCCTACAGCGGGGTCCTACCAACCTCCCTGGAACCCGAGAGAACCAGCAGACTCCTGCTCCGGCCTCCACACTTACCTGCAGTCGGCTGAGCCTCCCGGCTGCAGACTCCGAGGAGTGAGGTCAGCGTCACCGCAGACTCCCGAATTCGTGACTCCCCGCCGGTATCCTTATAAAAGACTTGATTGCGCAGGACGTTTCCCGGGCCCTGCCGGTCCTCTCCAGAGACTCTTTAGTTTACCCTGCACAGTCCTTTAAAAGTCAGCGAGCTGCTCTAACCTGTCCACACAGGCCCCAAACTGAAGCCTCGATACTGGTTCTGGTTCCCCAGCTCCACCTGGCCGCTTACGGAGGTGCTTGGGAGTAGCTCCTCTCCACCAGTGATCAACTCCACCTTTCATCCAGCTCTGCGGACCAGCCATCAGCTTCCCCAAGTCCTCCGATCCCAGTGGACTTTTTCTGCCTCACAGACTCTCTTTGTTATTTTTCGCCGCTCTAAAGCATTAAAAGCCTTGCAAATGGATCATCTGACTCCTATTGACTCTGATTCCTTACAGATTGTCACCGGTTCCCGCTGTGATTTACTCATATCTCATTGCTGTCCAAAGAAAAACCCCAATATCTCCAAAATAGCAACTTTACACGAGAGGCCAAAAACCTTCTTCACTTTTAATGTAAATCAATGGAACCAGATTTTTCCCCACGCTATTTTGGAGCATTTTTATTGGTCCATTCCGAAATTCTCAGGCCGTTTAAACAGCAGCAGCTGCTTTTTAAATAATCTATAAAAAATAAAAATTTACAAAAAAACAGGAGATATGTTTTTATTTGGGCAGCAATGATATGAACTTGCTTTGCCCTTTTTTATTCTTCTCCGCTGTTCTGTTCACCTGGTTGTTATCTTCACTGGTTTTCGGTCCTACATGTTCTGTTTGTCTTTGTGGTTAAGCTTTAATTAACGTCTGATTCTGTAATTACTAACATACGCCTTCGTATTAAAACTCGTTTATCTGTTTCATCCACAAACGTCTGGTTTGTTCATCCAGTTTTGCTATGACACATAATCCTTTAATTAAAAACTCTATCATAAAGCAGAGATCTGACAAAAACATCTGAAATGAGTTCAGCAATGGAAAAAAATCACATCATACCACATCCATCTTTATAAACCGGTTTATCTTTCTTACAATGTATTAATTTTCAGGTTAATGAAACACCATAACAACATCACATATTTTATTACTATTACTAATTTGTGATGTGCTAAGAATTTATTACTACAGTGCTACCAGCCTTTTCCAGATGGAGTGCAGTGTGGTGTCCCACATGGCTCTGTTTTAGGGCCCTTAATGTTTTTGCTTTGTTTAATTAACGTCTGATTCTGTAACTACTAACAAGCGCCTTTGTATTAAAACTCTTTTATCTGTTTCATCCATGATCGTCTGGTTTGTTCATCCGGTTGTACAACGACACATAATCCTTTAATTAAAAACTCTATAATAAAGAACAGATCTGACAAAAACATCTGAACTGAGTTCAGCAATAGAAAAAAATCACATCATATCATACCACATCCATCTATTTTTCAGATTAATACAAGTTGCTATGATTATTTTACTATTGGATCACTACAGTTGCTAACATATTAAACACTCACATTTATTACTATTTATTACTAATCTGTGATGTGCTATAAATGTATTACTGGTAGTAAAGGGCTGCAGTAAGAATGTAGAGTGGTAAACCGCTACCAGTATGTCAGTGTAAATGAAGGATTTTCCAGATATAGAAGAGTGCAGTGTGGTGTCCCACAAGGCTCTGTTTTAGGGCCCTTAATGTTCTCGCTTTGTTACCAGCCCCTAGACTGCAAACCTACTTGTACTGTAAATTAAAGCTCTGATAAATTACGACAGTTTTAATACAGAAACTAAAGCACAATCAGACTAAAGGTATTGCTATACCCTGAATATAGATAAGTATAATTTTCATATCCACCATATACTCAACTGTGTATTTGTGTCTTTTATACTTTTTTATGTTTATCTTTCTAATTATGTATTAATTAGGTTAATACAAGTTGCTTGGATTATTTTACTATTGTATTACTGAATTGTTATCACTAGTTAGTGAGTTGCTAACATACTACGTTGTGCTTAAACACTGACATGAAATACCATAATATTATCATATACTTTATTACTATTTATTACTAATCTGTGATGTGCTAACAATTTATTACTAGAGTGATAAACCGCTACCAGTCTGTCAGTGCAAATGAAGGATTTTCCAGATACATGGCAGTGTGGTGTCCCACGAGGCTCCGTTTTAGGGCCTTTAATGTTCTCCCCTTGTTTAATTAACATCTGATTCTGTAACTACTAGCATACGCCTTCGTATTAAAACTCTTTTATCTGTTTCATCCACGATCGTCTGGTCTGTTCATCGGGTTTTGCAACAACACATAATCCTATAATTAAAAACTCTATCATTAAGCCCAGATCTGATAAAAACATCTGAAATGAGTTCAGCGATGGAAAAAAATCTCATCATACCACAGCCATCGATTTTTCAGGTTAATTTAAGTTGCTATGATTATTTTACTATTGTATTACTAAATTGTTATCACTACAGTTGCTAACATTAATTTACTATTTATTACTAATATGTGCTAGAAATGTATTACTGGAAGTAAAGGGCTGCAGTAAGAATGTAGAGTGGTAAACCGCTACCAGTCTGTCAGTGTAAATGAAGGATTTTCTAGATATAGAAGAGTGCAGTGTGGTGTTCCACAAGGCTCTGTTTTAGGGCCCTTAATGTTCTCGCTTTGTTACCAGCCCCTAGACTGCAAACCTACTTGTACTGTAAATTAGAGCTTTGATAAATTAAGACAGTTTTAATACAGACTATCTAAAGCACAATCAGAAGATGTTTCCAATCTAAAAGTATTGATATATCTTGTACATGTATAAGTATCATTTTCATATCCACCATGTACTCCACTGTGTATTTGTGTCTTTTATACTTTTTTATGTAGAGTGATAAACCGCTACCAGTCTGTCGGTGTAGATTTTCCAGATATAGAAGAGTGCAGTGTGGTGTCCCACAAGGCTCCGTTTTAGGGCCCTTAATGTTCTCCCTTTGTTACCAGCCCCTAGACTGGTACACCCTGAATATGGACAAGTATCATTTTCATATCCATCATATACTCCATTGCAGTAGCGAACCGTGACCCTTAAGCCTCGGCCTTCTCCACCACTAATAAACACCCCCAAACTGTCTTTTTTCCTCCTTTATTGCTTTTTACTCGTGCGAGTTGATATTTTTCCTCGCTCGCACACTCGAGTTTTCAGAGGGGGTGGGTTTTGACAGTTTGGGGGCGGGACATGGGCTTCCATCGTGACTCAGCAAACTAGCTAGCGGTGGTAGCCTAGCTCTAGCTAGCTGTTTCTTCAGCTAGCGTCGCCACAGCGACGTGTTAAGAATATCATATCATGTGTGCGTGTTAAGAATATCATATAAGCCCTCTGAGAGGGTGTAGAGGTCCATGACGGTTCCCCACTGCTGTGTATTTGTGTCTTTTATACATTTTATGTTTATCTTTATTATTATGTATTATTTTTTTTAGGCTATTACAAGTTGCTCTGATTATTTTTGCTATTTTACTGAATTATTACCACTACTACCACAATATTTCCATACCATTTATGACTATTTGTGACTATTCTAGCAATTTATTACTAGCAGTAAAGAACTGAACATTCAGTTCATATGTTCTTCGAGTACAAACCAGAAGAAAAATTTTCAACCCAATTAAACTGTATGACTAAAAAGTCTTAAAATATTCAAATCCTAATTAAACTGTGAGTAAAAGTATAAAAATTACATGTACGGTTCATCAACAGTGCAGCAGTATGAAATTATCATTTCAATCACAGTGTAATAAAGCAGGCAGGAGAACTTCAGAGAGATTAATGATGAACCTGAAAATGTAAAACACATGAAGACCTGCAATAAAACAGACAACAACAAAGCAGAGAGATCCAATTATCATCTTAATAATTAATATATGAGCTTTATAACTACTGATGCAATGAAAGTGAGTGGACTGTTTGAAATCAGCTGGACTTCTCCATCGATTATTAATAAAACCAAGTCAGAATGTTGTCATAGTTACAATAACAGATAAAGACAATCTAACTTAATGAATAACATACAGTATGTACTGTTTGGGTCTTTCATTGAGCACATCGAGAAACATCCACTGTAAGTTACCACTTGAACGGACTAACCTGTAGATCTTCTTTAGCAGATTCACCAAACATTTCCTGTAGCTGCTGAGAAGATCTGCATGGCGTTGAGGAGGAACTCTGAACCTGCAGATGTGTTTCAGTTCATCAGTGTTTCTATTACAGCCTGGTCAAGTCATGTACCACAGGGTTTCAGTAGGGTTAAGGTCAGGACCTCCAGATCTTCTTCCTTTCCAACTGTTCTTTAGTCGATGTACTTGTGTGTTTTGGATTCATTGTTCCTTCAATGACCACAAGGCGTCCAGACCCTGAGACAGCAAAGAGCCTCCAAACTATGATACTGCCTCCACCATGCTTCACAGCTCCACTGGTTTATCTGTCCATAGAACATTTTCCCAGAAGAACATCCTGGTGGTCTTGGGTGAATGTTGTTTGCTTGGCCAGCAGCAGCTTGATGTAGGGTTTGTCACCCGTTGTGCTCTTGGAGTTGTCTTTACAAGAATGTTCACTTCTAGTTAGAGCAGCTGCAGTCCTGAATGTCCTCCCTTTGTGTGGATTGATGTACATGTAGATCTTTAGCAGAGCAATTGTAGCATTTCCAGACTCATGCTCTCTATAACATGTTCTGAAGGTGTTGATGGTCCACACTGACCTTACCTAAGAGGAAGAGGTTGGTCAGTAAGCAGGCTTTGTGGTCTGGCTGTATTCAATGGTTGAAGAAGCTGTGGATCCCACACTTCCAGCTTCTTGTGCTGAATTTATTAGTAATCACATCCGTGCAGTGAAACACCCACATACAAACACACACACTAGGGGGCAGTGAGCACACTTGCCCAGAGTGGTGGGCAGCCCTATCTGCAGTACCCAGGGAGCAGTTGGGAGTTAGGTGTCTTGTTCAATAGTACCTACAATAACCCTTGCTTCCGGGATCTCCACTGCACTGTTTCTTGTTCCACAGACCTCCTTTTCTGCTTGTCCATGTACATGTACATTTTGGCCCCACATGGGTTAAAGGTGGGCTGCCAATTGGGTCCCCTTTAGGCAACCCAATCTTGACTCCATTTGGGCCCCGTATGTGTGTTTGCCCATGTTTCCACTACTGAGGCCAATCTGGGCTCAAAGTGGGGCCCATGTGAACAATCATCCATCAGTCAAAACAGACATAGCTGTAAACATAACTGCAGGGACCACAAATGCAGCGTAAATGGGCCCCACAACTGTAACCCAAATGGGGCCCATAGACTAATCCAAGGTTATAACTCAACTGGGGCCCAAAGTTATAACGCAATGGGGGTCCAAAATATAAGCCAACTTGGGGCCCAAAGTATACCCCAACTGGGGTTCAAAGTTAAATATATCCCAATTGAGGACCAAAAGTTATAACTCATCTGAGGCCCAAAGTTATAAAAGTTAAATCCCAACTGGGGCCCAAAGTTATATCCCAACTGGGGCCCAAAGTTATAACTCATCTGAGGCCCAAAGTTATAACTCATCTGAGGCCCAAAGTTATATCCCAACTGGGGCTCAAAGTTATATCCCAACTGGGGCCCAAAGTTATATCCCAACTAAGGCCCAAAGTTATATCCCAACTAAGGCCCAAAGTTATATCCCAACTGGGGCTCAAATGTATATCCCAACTGGGAATCAAAGTTATATCCCAACTGGGGCCCAAAGTTATATCCCAACTGAGGCCAAAAGTTATATCTCAACTGGGGCTAAAGGTTATTACCAGACTGTTGCCCATGTATCCCCAATAAAAAAGCCACTACAGGCCCACATAAAACTTATATAGCCCGAGTAAACCCATTCCAAGTTCCCCACAACCCAGCACAGAGGTAGTACATGCTCTACAAGCACAGATATTCATAACAACACAACATATTTACATATAATGTCTCTTCTTAACATGGGTGTGCCACTCCTGAAGGCTTATAATAGTAACAACAACAACAGATAGTAGTTATAAAATTAATCTAATAATGTTCATCCTTTTAGAAATCCAAAGTGATCTCAATTAAAACATAGACAGGTATAAATATGAAATTTGTGTATTAGACATGGTCACTGAATGAGTTATTAAGGTTTAGAGGTGTAAGGAGCAGTGGTTCAGAGAATGATGTATTCTCATCCTGCAGGGGTGAGAGGAACTGCTGGAAGTTTACTGATTCATCAGTCAGTCTCTTACTATTGACATGAGCCACCAGTGGATATCAGTCTGCCCACCAGCCCCTCCACACACCTGAATGATTTAAGCCCAGCCTGCTTTATCTGCAGAGCATTACCGAAGCAGCTGGAATTCTCTTCTGGACATGACCTGAAGCCCCGAGCTCCAACCTGGGATATAACTCCTGCGTACAGAGTGCAGGAGACGCCTTCATTCTTCCTCCACAGAAGATTAAGAGGGCATTTTAACCCTCTTACTCCATAAAACTCTATTAAAGTCCAGACTTCTTCTCACTACTGAAGCCTAAAGTGATGCTACTTGCTGGAGGTGCGACATCTTTCAGACCATGTTTAAAGATTGCAGCCGCCATTTCTGCCATTTTCTCGTGTTCTCGCCTGACGCCATCTTCCACTGCATACCAAGCTGCCTGCTGCTGCCTGTTCCTATTGTTTGTAAATTACATCATGCCACTGGGTCACTATGGTGTGAACTATAGCTGCAGGGCAAGAAGCAATTTCCCACATAGGTGGCACCATCAAGCTCTCTCACAATGTCAATGGTTTGCATCATTTACTGTCGCTTACAATCAGTTCAACCAAGAAAGCACAAGAAGCTGTTATCGAGAAGCAAAAGGTTTTGCTCACGAGGGAGTAGCTTATTCAACAGTTTTTCTGTTCCACCCTAAACGGTGCCTTGGGTGCCACAATGTTGGTAAAAGTGCTGCTCCATTTAAGGTGGAAACAGAAAAACTGGAGAATAAAAAACTGGCCTGGTCAGGCAGCCAGTAGGAGTGAGTATTGTATTGTGTGCAGTTGATCTGTAGGTAAACTTGCGTGAACGTAGCACAGCAGAAGAGTATCTGTAGAAAAAGGTAGTTCTTGAGTAGAAGATCATCTGGAGGAGAACATAGCTTATAAGAAGAAGAATGTCTGGAAGAGAAGGTAGTTCTTGAGTTGAAGGACATTTGGAGGAGAAGGTGGTTCTTGAGTAGAAGGATGTCTGGAGGAGAAGGTAGTTCTTGAGTAGAAGAGTGTCTGGAAGAGAAGGTAGTTCTTGAGTAGAAGGACATCTGGAGAAGAAGGTAGTTCTTGAGTAGAAGGATGTCTGGAGAAGAAAGTAGTTTTTGAGTAGAAGGATGTCTGGAGGAGAAGGTGGTTCTTCAGCAGAAGGCTTGGCTTGGGTTTAACCGGCTTTCAGGAATATAAACTCACTGTCTGTGTGTAGGAGGACACGCCCACCTTCCAACTGAGCAGGTACTGATACGCTTCAGTACTTTTATAGTTTTTCATTGCTGAACCGTCTACACCTTCCGAGAGTACAGAGTAATTAAACATGTCTCCATAAGTAACCTCAGACCACCTTCTCATATCACCCACCCACTGTGTTATTAACCTCAGACCACCTTCTCATATCACCCACCCACTGAGTTATTAACCTCGGAGGAGACAGTGTTGTACCATTAGAACTTCTTACTGTCTCTCTGGTCTCCTCCCATGTAACTGTATTCATTTTGGTTAGCTGAGCGGAAGTTCTAACACAAAGACGGAAAAAACACACACTTGAAAGTGGGTGTGGCAAAATACAGTGAATATACTGAAATTTATTTAGGATTTAGAGGAATCAGAGAGAGTGCTATTACAGTAGTTAGTTTTGGATGTAATGAGATCAAAGTTTCAGCAGCAGTGAAGGAAAGTGATGGACGGAGACGTGCTATGTTCTTTAAATGAAAGAAGGTGGTTCTAGTGACTTGATTTACATGATGTTTGAAGGAAACACTGCTATTAAAAATCACACCAAGATTTTTGATGCTTGAGGATGGAAGCAGCTTGTCATTACCAATGGTGAGTTGAAAATTACTGGTGGATCTTGTAAGGCTAAGGTAGTCAAATATTGATGTTTAAATCATTATAAAAAATGGAAATCATAATTATTAATTATTTATTAATATAATTATTTTGGTGGGTATTTTTTGGGTGATGCAATGATTGATCTTTTTTCACTAGCAGCTCGACGGGAATCACACTGGCTTATATAATTTTTGACTCGCTCTCCGGCCATTTGCCATCTTATATTTCTTCATTAATTTCTTTAAATAGCTGTAATTATCAGACTTGCTCTGCTGATTGTTTACCTGTCAGGTTCCTAGAGTTTTACTGAGCTGGGAAAATCTGCTTTTAGCTACAGTGCACCAATGAGCTGGAATTCACTGCAAGAAAATCTAAACTAATCTAAATCTCTAATTTTATTTGAGTTTTTTTTTTTTTTCTTTTCTTTTTTTTCTGTCCTTTTATCTATCCAATTTAGGTTTTTACATTTTGTTTTATTTTCATCATTTACTTTCTTCATATTTTTAATTTATATTTAATTTATTTGTATTTAATTTACTTTTTTTATCCTTTTATTTTATAGTTTTATATTTTTAGCTTGTCCACTTAAACTTTTATTTTGAATTATTTATTTCTTAATTGAATTCTTATATTGTCTGCCTGTTTTTTCTAATATTTTCATCATTTAATTCTTATGTTTTACTCATTCTTAATTTTAGCTTTTTTGATTAAATATTGATTTTAATTTTTATGTATTTTCGGTCTCTTTAAGTTGTAAAAGCTCAGATGCATTGTAAATGAGGGTTACCCTTAATGTATTACCGAGGGAAAATAAAGGTTGATTGATTGATTGATTGATTTAATACCTAATATGTTTGAAATTTATAACCTGGGGACGTAACAGTTTCCCTTATTGAAGAATCACCCATACATGAAAGTTAAAGGAAACTGTTTTGGTGCATAAGACCACACAGGTCCTTGTAAGTGAAGCTATAAGGTTGAAGATATTAGAATATGGGCTACACAGTGTCTGCCGAGTGGGCATAAATATTTAACCAGTATCTGATGTTTGTTTTTATTTGTTTTCCTCTGTTTTCCTACATTCAAGCCTGTCCCCTGAAAGTATCCCCTGACCTTGTGTCCATTCAGACATCTGCCCACCTGGATCATTTTACAGTCTCGATGAACAGCACCCACTTGCCAGGAACCTCGGCCGGGCGTCCCACTCCACCGTGCCCCGTTAGAAGCGGCTTTATTTGAAGAGTTTCTGAACTCCGAAAAAGAAGCCATCAAGATTTCCTGGAGAAGCAGAGGTCAATGGGATATCAATGCTGGTTAATTATTTATCTGTGCGCTGGGTCCTCTTTCCGGAACACTGCAGGTGTGCTCTCATTCTGACTCTCTATAATTCACAAGGCCAAAACTCTCATTGTGTTCAGAGCTGGACCGAGAGGTCAACACCCCCAGCACTGATGTGAGATCTGGTTATTTCTAGAAAATAAATGTTTGCTTTAAACAACTTAGCTGAGTTTTACTGGGCAAAAAAACAACATCCCACCAGATTACAAGCCTGCTGATTGGTGAAAACTATTGTTATGATGCGAGGGCCCTGGACACAGTACCAGCCATCCAAAACCCATTAGCTACTGTAACAGCTCACCTGGAGGAAGAACTGAACCCTGGTCTCATTGATAACACAACAGCCTCCTAACTAGGTGAGCTACCACACACTTGTAGTTGATAGAACCCAAGAGCTAGAGCTGGTTAGTACGATGGTGTAGTGGTTAGTATGGTGGTGTACTGGTTAGTACAGTGCTGTAGTGGTTAGTATGGTGGTGTAGTGGTTTTTATTGTGGTGTAGTGGTTAGTATGGTGGTGTAGTGGTTAGTATGGTGGTATAGTGGTTAGTATGGTGGTGTAGTGGTTAGTACGGTGGTGTAGTGGTTAGTACGGTGCTGTAGTGGTTAGTATGGTGGTGTAGTGGTTTGTATTGTGGTGTAGTGGTCAGTATGGTGGTGTAGTGGTTAGTATGGTGGTGTAGTGGTTAGTATGGTGGTGTAGTGGTTAGTATGGTGGTGTAGTGGTTAGTATGGTGGTGTAGTGGTTAGTATGGTGGTGTAGTGGTTAGTATGATGGTGTAGTGGTTAGTATGGTGGTGTAGTGGTTAGTATGGTGGTGTAGTGGTTAGTATGGTGGTGTAGTGGTTAGTGTGGTGGTGTAGTGGTTAGTACGGTGGTGTAGTGGTTAGTATGGTGGTGTAGTGGTCAGTATGGTGGTGTAGTGGTCAGCACTGTCTCCTCACAGTAAGATGATCTGGGTTGGATTCCCGGTCTGGGTGGTTCTGTGTGGAGTGTGTATGTTCTCTCTGTGTTTGAGTGGGTTCCTCCGGGTACTCCAGTTTCCTCCCACAGTCCAAACACATGCATGTTAGGATCCTCACTCTAAACTGCCCGTAGGTGTTCATGAGTGTGTGTTGGCAACCTGTCCATGGTGTACCCCGCGTTCGACTGATGATGCTGGGATTGGCCCCCACGTGACCCCAACTAGCCGGATAAAGCAGAAGATAATGGATAAATATTGTACATAGAGATATACATACTATAGTGGTGCTCCTACAGTCCAGAGGGGGCTTGAACATATACAACAGCAGGTAAGCACAGAGCTGGGAGAACAGTAGCAGGTGGTAGCATAGTCCACCAAAGTTGCCAGTGTGAAAGTGTATATGACTGTGTATTTTGTATATATCGTTTGGTTTCTGTTTGTATCACTCTTTTGTTTGTGTTTTGGTGTGAGTACTGTCGGTTGGTTAAGGAAAACTTGCCTGTCCTGCTTTACATCACATCACCAACTCTCTCGGGTAACCTCCTGACCACTCAGCCACATGTTACCACGACAACGTTTTATAATGTTAACAGAAAATACCTTCCCACCAGGTCGCCATCAGAGTTTACACCGAATCGATGCAGCAGATCTTAATCCTCAGTCCACAAGGAGCTGCTGTGTATTCAACAAAGATGTGAACAGGTTTTTGCAACTTCCAGGTCATGGCACTCGCTGCTCCAGGAATCATCACGTCAGCCTGAAGGACCCAAAATCCAAGGACGTAATCATTGATCTGTATTGATGCATTGATTAAACTGCCAAGGATCCAGTGTGACATTTAACACTAACGCTTGCAGATTAATTTTCACACCTGTTCCGAAATGATCTGCATGATGTTTCTTTGAACTCCTACACTGTAGGGGGCAGCAGGCAACACAGTGCGAGGGTGAAAGTGAGAGATGCTTGTGGTCTCACAATTTTAAAACCACCACAGAGTGGATAGAGCAGAGTGTTTAAACACCTCAGTGTGACTGCGGGACTGGGAATTGTTCACCAACCAGCAACATTCAGCCAACAGTGTCCTGTGCGCGGCGTCCTGTGAGCACTGATGAAGGACTAGAGGAACATTAACTGTGCTGCAGCAGATGAGCTACTGTCTTTGTTTAGTGTGGAAACATTTTAGATTTAGAAAAAATAACAAAGAGACGAGACCATGGGAGTTAATCAAGATACTCAAGATGCTGAAGTAGCACCAGAAACACTGACCCAGTGTTGGCTTGATTGTGTGAAGGTTCGACTGAAGACCCCAGGATTAAACCCAAGTTTGCACTGCTCTGGCAAACTGTGAGGCATCAAAAATCGTTGGCTCACCGGCGAAAGGAATCACTGTAGTATCACATCACGATGAAACTTGATTTACACTCCTGCTAACAAAGTGGATGAAGTTAGGTTGTGCTCAGGCGTGGCTCAGAAAGCTGGTTCCTGCCAAGCCTGTGGAGATAGTGAGCTGGTTGCAGAGGGAACAATAGACTGAGCTACAAGCAAGAGTGGGTCTGTATCCAAATCAACAAGGCTGGTTCAGTGCAGAGGCATTATTCTGAAGATCTGGAACCTCTATCGATTAATTGTAGTCAACTTTATCTGTCATGGGAGTTTTCCATTGTTTCTATTGTGGCTGTTCATGTTCCTCCACAAGCTAATGCCAAGCTTGTGCTCACACTCCTGGACACTCATCAACAAACAGAGGGCAGTGCCTTCATGAAATTGGGGGACATTAGCCAGGTCAGCTTAAGATCTTCTTAAGTTCCAGCATGTGAAATGTCCACCACGATCATGTGTCCACAAACATCAAAGAGCTTAGCCCAGAACTTAGCCCAGACCACATCACCAGTGTAACTGCAGCGCTGAATAACCCACCACCCAAATAATACTTGTTCTGTGGTGGTCCTGTGGGGGTCCTAATCATTAAAGAACAGAGTAATAAAGTATACAGAGAATCAGATGGACTACAGTCTGTAAGTGGAGGTCCTGTATGGTCAGTGGAGCTCATACAGTGGACAGTGAGTGTAGATACAAGGAGGTGGTTTTAATGTTATGGCTGATTGGTGTATGTATACTTAAGATCTTCAAGTTCCAGCATGTGTACACAAACATCAAAGAGCTTACCTCAGACCACACCTTTAACCATCTGATCCTTGTTTGCTGTTCCTGAAGCTATAACATGCAGACCTCTCATCTGTAAGACCAAACCTGCAATGGGGGGTGACTTAACATCTACAGGACTCCTTTGAGTCTTCCCAGCTTTCCCACAGAGGGGGGCTTGGGGGACTACAGAGCTGCTGTGCTTTCCTACATCAAAAGCTGTGTGGACAGCATCACAGTGGACCATAAAATCAATGTGTTTATGAACCAGAAACCGTGGATAAACAAGGAGGCACAAAATCTTTCAAAGCCTTGAAATGTGGCGACACTACAGCAGACAGCATCTTCAAGTCGAACCAAAGACGACCTGTAGACAAGCACTTCCTCAGCTTGTAGCAGGTGTAGCACTGACTACGAGATCAACCCTTTCTGCTCTTGATGCGAGGTCACACTGCCCAACAAGCTCAACACCTCGTTTGCTCGCTTTGAGAAAAGGCAACAATGTGATGGCCGCGAGTATCCCAACCACAGAGAGCTTCCCATTCTGAGCACCCATGACGTGGAGGGTCAATCCATGCAAAGCTGAAGGCTCCAGGATGGGAGCTTAGAAGCTTGAAGCGGTATTTACAGGCATCTTCAGCTGGTCTCTATTTCTGGAAATAGTCCCCGAGTACCTTGAGCCTGAAGGCTGGCATCACAGTGCCAGTATCGAAGACAACAAACATCAGTGACCCCAATGACTGTTTTATCAACCCAACTATAATGAAGTGCTTTGAAGGAGTGGTCTCCAAGATCAAAGCCATTACCATTACCATCTCGTCAGCGCTTCCAGAATTGACACATCCATTCTTCTCTGGCTCTTCAACCTGGCGTGACAGGAGTGTCTGGAGACACAGGGAACATACATGAGAATGCTATTCATGGACTACAGCTCTGCTTTCAATGCTGTCATCTCCAGCATCAACCCTCTCTGCTCTCGCTGTGAGGTCACATTGGCCGAAAAGCTCGCTTTGAGAAAAGGCAACAATGTGATGGCCGCAAAGATCCCGACCACAGAGAAATTCACATTCTTAGCACGCATGACGTGGAGGGTCAATCCATGCAAAGCTGCAGGCGCCAGGATGGGAGCTAGCTGAGGTATTTACAGGCATCTTCAGCTGGTCTCTATTTCTGGAAACATTCCCCGAGTACCTTGAGCCTGAAGGCTGGCATCACAGTGCCAATGCCGAAAACATCGGTGACCCCAATGACTGTGTCATCAACCCAACTATAATGAAGTGCTTTGAAGGAGTGGTCTCCAAGATCAAAGCTACCATCTCTGGTTCACTTCCAGAATTGACACATCCATTCTTCTCTGGCTCTTCAACCCGGCGTGACAGGAGTGTCTGGAGACACAGGGAACATACGTAAGGTTGCTATTCGTGGACTACCGCTCTGCTTTCAATGCTGTCATCTCCAGCAAGCTCATCTCCAAACTCCACTAGCAAGGCTCATCACCACAGAACTGGATCCTGAGCTTCCTGTCAGAGCATCCTCAGGCGGTGGAACCGAGCCCCCACCTGTCATCCACTGGAAGTCTGAGGGCTGGCGTACCCCAGGGGTACATATTAGGCCCAATTCTGTTTTACCTTTACACGACTGTGTTCCTGCGTTAGCCACTGATACCATCATAACGTTTGCAGATGACACTGCCTGGGCTGATCTCTGAAGAGCCTCAGATTTCAGAAGGGCACGGAATCATTCAGACTTTTCAGAGGGCATTCACATCCCAAAGGACATCCCAGGCAGTGATCAAGAACCCCCATCAGCGGCTGTTTTCCTGAGGATGCTGAAGAAAGCTGGTCTGCCCCAGCAGCTGCCAGTGACCTTCAACCGCTCCACCAGAGCGAGCATCCCAAACATACTGCATCTCCGTGTCGGATCTCATCTGCACACCAGCTGATAGGAGGGCTCATCAGTGGGTTGTCTCCAGCGCACAGATCATTGGGATACAGTTCCCGGCCCTGGAGAACAACTACAGCTCATGTTGCCTCAGGAAAGCTGCCAGCATCTGTAAGGACTCCATCCATCCATGCCATCGTCTGTTTGAATTCCTTCCATCCAGCAGAGGATACTGAACCATCCGTGCCTGCGCCTCCAGACTGAGAAACAGTTTCCCCCCATAATTGAATCCTGCATAAACTGTCTGGCTGCCCTGCTGCCTGTCTTCACATGCACACACATACTGCACTAGGCCAACAAACAAGCTATACAGTTACCCAGAGGTCCACTCTACTACATTCTGGGCCACTGTCTAGGCTGTTAATGCTCTATATCTACATTCCCAGGTGGAAAAAATGGGCAAAGCCAAAAGTACAGTTGTTGTTATTGATTGTTTTGGCTGGTCCGAGTCCAGATTTAAACCCTACAGAGAATATTTTGTCTCATATTGAGTACAAAACTAACTTGGCCATGTTTTTCAGCTGTTCGAAGCCGTCAGTTCTGAATGAAACAATATTGACTTTCTTTCTGGAAAAGTTTGACCACAAAACAACTAAATTTATTCAAAGGGAAAGCTTTCCTTACAAGCTCACTCTATCTGGGTGGGTAGTGATCAGCTAGTGTATTTGCCATACTGTACATATGAGCTGTGGCATTAATTAGTACAGACACTAGTTATACTATTCATGTCCTGATATTGTGACAGTTGCATAAATGCATAGATTATATATTTACTTGCTGCTGTATTTTTATTTATTATTGCTTATTATTGCTTCTCATAGCAACTAGTAAGGGCAATGAAAATAAATGTGTTCTGTTCTGTTGTTTTTGGTTACCAACATGTCCAGAAAGCACTGTAACTCTGAGAGGAATCCATGTTGAACTATCTAATGCAGTGGTCACCTCCTCCTGGAGATCTACTGTCCTGCAGAGTTGAGTTCTAACCTGTATCCAACATGCTAAGCTATTGCTGACCCCGCTGATGCAGTCAATCAAAGACTTCTTAAGAATCTGTTCAATGAGAGCGGCCGTCTAAACCAATCAGAGACAGCCTTCTAAGCCAGTCAGGAACAGCATCCTAACTAATCAGGGACAGCTATCTAAACCAATCAGGGGCAGCCTTCTAAACCAATTAGAGACATCCTTTTACACCAATGAGGGGCAGCCTTCTAAATCAGTATCCTTGTGACTAACACAACCTTGTAAACCAATCAGGGACAGCTATCTGGCGAAACAGGACATTCTTCTGGTCAATCAAGAACAGCTTTCTAAACCAATCAGGAACAATCTCTGGCCATTTAGGGACAGTTTTGCAGACAAATCAGAAACAAACTTCTGACGAATTAGAGATAGCCTACTGACCAATTAGGATCAGACTTTAGACAAATCAAGGACAGCCTTCGGAACAATTAGGAACAGCCTACCGACCAATCAGGAACAGTCTTTAGATAAATCAGGGACAGCCTACCGACCAATCAGGAACAGTCTTTAGATAAATCAGGGACAGCCTACCGACCAATCAGGAACAGTCTTTAGATAAATCAGGGACAGCTTTCCGACCAATCAGGAACAGTCTTTAGATAAATCAGGGACAGCCTACCAACCAAACAGGAACAGTCTTTAGATAAATCAAGGACAGCCTACCGACCAATCAGGAACAGTCTTCTGACCAATCAGGAACAGTCCTCTGACCAAACAGGACAACGTTCTAAACAATCAGGGAAAGGCTTTAGATAAATCAGGGACAGCCTACCGACCAATCAGGAACAGTCTTCTGACCAAACAGGACAACGTTCTGACCAATCAGGGAAAGCCTTTAGATAAATCAGGGACAGCCTACCGACCAATCAAGAACAGTCTTTAGATAAATCAGGGATAGCCTACCGACCAATCAGGAACAGTCTTCTGACCAAACAGGACAACGTTCTGACCAATCAGGGACAGCCTTTATACAAATCAGAGGCAACCTTCTAACCAATTAGTAATGACCGACCAACCGACCAATCAGTGACAGACCTTCTGACCACTAAGGGACAGCTTTCTTAACCAATCAGAGACTGTGTTCTGACCAAATAGGAAGAGCCTACTGACCAACCAGGTACAGTTTTAGACCAATCAGAGACAGCCTTCTGACCACTAACAGACAGCTTTCTTAACCAATCAGAGACAGCTTTCTGACCACTAACTGACAGCTTGCTTAACCAATCAGGGACAGCCTTCTGACCACTAACTGACAGCTTGTTTAACCAATCAGGGACAGCCTTCTGACCACTAACTGACAGCTTGCTTAACCAATCAGGGACAGCCTTCTGACCACTAACTGACAGCTTGCTTAACCAATCAGGGACAGCCTTCTGACCACTAACTGACAGCTTGTTTAACCAATCAGAGACAGCCCTCTGACCACTAACGGACAGCTTGCTTAACCAATCAGGGACAGCCTTCTGACCACTAACTGACAGCTTGCTTAACCAATCAGGGACAGCCTTCTGACCACTAACTGACAGCTTGCTTAACCAATCAGGGACAGCCTTCTGACCACTAACTGACAGCTTGTTTAACCAATCAGAGACAGCCCTCTGACCACTAACGGACAGCTTGCTTAACCAATCAGGGACAGCCTTCTGACCACTAACTGACAGCTTGCTTAACCAATCAGAGACAGCCCTCTGACCACTAACGGACAGCTTTCTTAACCAATCAGGGACAGCCTTCTGACCACTAACGGACAGCTTTCTTAACCAATCAGGGACAGCCTTCTGACCACTAACGGACAGCTTGCTTAACCAATCAGAGACAGCCCTCTGACCACTAACTGACAGCTTGCTTAACCAATCACAGACAGCCTTCTGACCACTAACTGACAGCTTGCTTAACCAATCAGAGACAGCCTACTGGCCAGTCAGGGGCAAGAAAAGGGATTGCAAACATTTGAACTATAGTGTTCACTGTAGAGAACTTTAATTACCACTTAATAAAGTAATTAGTAATAAAGTTGAAGTAATCAATAAACTTAGGCTTAATAAACGCTCTGAGCGTGTTTGTTTATGTTTTTGGTTTATAGTCACTACAGGTGATTGTGTAACTGGTGTAGGTCTGGAGGAGCTGAGATGTTGAGCTGGGTGTAATCGCTCTTGGTGTGCACTGCTGGTTTGGATGACTGAGGAGGCGCTGAGGAGCTCGGCTCTGATTAATGTCTTTATGAGTAGCGGCTGGTGGGATGAGCCTGACCACGTTTACACCAACATGAGGCAGGAGGTGTGTCTGTCCTCAGAGGGTGTGTCTGTACTCAGTTAGAGTTTATTAGATGTTTAATCACTCTACAAGGATCACCAAACCACACACTGCTGAGTTCTCAGTACACAGTTCAGATTGTTTACTAACCACACAAACAGGACTGAGACTCAGGCAGGTGTTTGGACTGAACATTACATACGCCTTAACACATCTAGAGCACTACAGCCGTCAGTGCTGGTAGCTGTGCTGCAGGTGCGGTGTGGGTTTAGCTGATGAGAGCTGAATAAACACCTTGACTTTAATTTCCACCTACAATGTTTACACAACGGCAGAAAACAGGCAGACGTAATTTCACAGAAACACTTTCCAGCCTCTCTTCATCACCTACTCATAAACAAGCTGTTTACGTTACTGAGGCTTAGCGACTGATATATGTAAATGAGCTCTGTTCTGGTTGGCTGCCTCTTTCAAAAGCTTTCACCTTTACTATCCTTATAACTTACAACATGAATGGATGGAGCTAAACTGGTGTAGACTGAATGGGCGGAGCTAAACTGTTGTCACCTGAATGGGTGGAGTGAAAGTGCTATATTTTAAACGGATGAAGCTAAACTGCTGTCGCTTAATTGGGCGGAGCTTAACTACTGTAGGCTGAATGGGTGGAGCTAAACTGCTGTAGGCTGAGTGGATGGAGCTAACCGGTGTAGGCTGAATGGGTGGAGCTAAACTGCCATAGACTAAATGAACAGTACTAAACTGCTATAGACGGAATAGGTGGAACTAAACTGCTGTAGGCTGAATGGGTGGAGCTAAACTGTCATAGACTAAATTAACAGGACTAAACTGTTGAAGACTGAATGGGTGGGGCTAAACTGCTGTAGGCTGAATGGGTGGAGCTAAACTGCCATAGACTAAATGAACAGGACTAAACTGCTATAAATGGAATGGGTGGGGCTAAACTGCTGTAGGCTGAATGGGTGGAGCTAAACTGCCATAGACTAAATGAACAGGACTAAACTGCTATAGAGGGAATGGGTGGGGCTAAACTGCTGTAGGCTGAATGGGTGGAGCTAAACTGTTGTAGACTGAATGGGTGGAGCTAAACTGCCATAGACTAAATGAACAGTACTAAACTGCTATAGACGGAATGGGTGGAACTAAACTGCTGTAGGCTGAATGGGTGGAGCTAAACTGTCATAGACTAAATGAACAGGACTAAACTGCTATAAACGGAATGGGTGGGGCTAAACTGCTGTAGACTGAATGGGTGGAGCTAAACTGCCATAGACTAAATGAACAGGACTAAACTGCTATAGAGGGAATGGGTGGGGCTAAACTGCTGTAGGCTGAATGGGTGGGGCTAAACTGTTGTAGGCTGAATGGGTGGAGCTAAACTGCTGTAGGCTGAATGGGCGGAGTTAAACTGCTGTGGGCGGAATGGGTGGGGCTAAACTGTTGTAGACTGAATGGGTGGAGCTAAACTGCTGTAGGCTGAATGGGCGGAGTTAAACTGCTGTGGGCTGAATGGACAGTGCTGAATAGCTATAGTTAAACTGGTGGGTATATGTAAATGCACTGCTTTTATTTAATACATCATAAAAATAAACAATTCTACTGTTTCTGAAGTTCAGTTCTCAGATCTGGAGCGCAGAAACAATCAGTACGTTTGATCTCATTTACATCCGGAATCAAGCACCTGTTCACACATGTGCGGGATGATGGTTTTCCGTGATCCGGGCTCTTTATTAATCCCGTCCTCCTGTGTTGTTAAGCGACGCGGCTCGTACAGAAGTGAGGACAAGGTTGTACAAATAGCGTGTGTGTATGAAGCACTCTGATAAATGGCTCTCGGTGGTTTCTGGCTCGGTAATGATTGCGCAATCACGCCTCCATTGAATTTCCCTGATTACCACACATGTCTTAGATGATTATCGGCCCAATCAGGGCTCAGCAAACGGCGCTGATGAACTGATATTGCTCTGGGGCTGAAAGAATGACCCCCACCAACAACCCCCCTGCCCGGCTATGGAATAGTCACAATCCGCTGCCACGGCGACCACCACGTCCACTGACCGATTCACTGACTGGAATTACAATACACCTGAAAATGCTATTCATGGGAAGATTATGGAGCTATTAAAGTAATAGTTCAGGCATCTAATCCCCCCTTACCCTACATGCAAGGTGCAAAATACAGGGTTTACTAGGGGGGGGGTCCTTATTAACCTCTTGGACCCCCTCGTCTCTTACTAACTAGATATGCAGCGCTGGTGTGCCTCAGAGTGGCCCTGTAGCAAAGTGGTTGATTTGAGTCACATGATTCTGATCACATTGGAAATCCAGATGGAGGCAGTGCGTGAAGAGCAGAGTGGAGGAGATGGAGGTGAAGAAAAGAGTGGAGGAGATGGAGGTGAAGTGCAGAGTTGAGGAGATGGAGGTGAGGAACAGAGTGGAGGAGATGGAGGTGAAGAAAAGAGTGGAGGAGATGGAGGTGAAGTGCAGAGTTGAGGAGATGGAGGTGAGGAACAGAGTGGAGGAGATGGAGGTGAAGTGCAGAGTTGAGGAGATGGAGGGGAAGTGCAGAGTGGAGGAGATGGAGGCAGTGGGTGAAGAGCAGAGTGGAGGAGATGGAGGCAGTGCGTAAAGAACAGATTGGAGGAAATGGAGGTGAGGAGCAGAGTGGAGGAGATAGAGGGGAAGTGCAGAGTTGAGGAGATGGAGGTGAGGAACAGAGCGGAGGAGATGGAGGTGAGGAACAGAGTGGAGGAGATGGAGGTGAGGAACAGAGTGGAGGAGATGTAGGTGAGGAACAGAGTGGAGGAGATAGAGGTGAATAACAGAGTGGAGGAGATGGAGGCAGTGGGTGAAGAGCAGAGTGGAGGAGATGGAGGCAATGCATGAAGAACAGATTGGAGGAAATGGAGGTGAGGAGCAGAGTGGAGGAGATAGAGGTAAAGAAAAGAGTGGAGGAGATGAAGGTGAGGAACAGAGTGGAGGAGATGGAGGGGAAGTGCAGAGTTGAGGAGATGGAGGTGAGAAACAGAGCGGAGGAGATGGAGGTGAGGAACAGAGTGGAGGAGATGGAGGTGAAGAACAGAGTGGAGGAGATGGAGGCAGTGGGTGAAGAGCAGAGTGGAGGAGATGGAGGCAGTGTGTGAAGAACAGATTGGAGGAAATGGAGGTGAGGAGCAGAGTGGAGGAGATAGAGGTAAAGAAAGAAGTGGAGGAGATGAAGGTGAGGAACAGAGTGGAGGAGATGGAGGTGAAGAACAGAGTGGAGGAGATGGAGGTGAGGAACAGAGTGGAGGAGATGTAGGTGAGGAACAGAGTGGAGGAGATAGAGGTGAATAACAGAGTGGCGGAGATGGAGGCAGTGGGTGAAGAGCAGAGTGGAAGAGATGGAGGCAGTGCGTGAAGAACAGATTGGAGGAAATGGAGATGAGGAGCAGAGTGGAGGAGATGGAGGTAAAGAAAAGAGTGGAGGAGATGAAGGTGAAGAACAAAGTGGAGGAGATGTAGGTGAGGAACAGAGTTGAGGAGATGGAGGGGAAGTGCAGAGTTGAGGAGATGGAGGTGAGAAACAGAGCGGAGGAGATGGAGGTGAGGAACAGAGTGGAGGAGATGGAGGTGAATAACAGAGTGGAGGAGATGGAGGCAGTGGGTGAAGAGCAGAGTGGAGGAGATGGAGGCAGTGCGTGAAGAACAGATTGGAGGAAATGGAGGTGAGGAGCAGAGTGGAGGAGATAGAGGTAAAGAAAGAAGTGGAGGAGATGAAGGTGAGGAACAGAGTGGAGGAGATGGAGGTGAAGAACAGAGTGGAGGAGATGGAGGTGAGGAACAGAGTGGAGGAGATGGAGGTGAGGAACAGAGTGGAGGAGATGTAGGTGAGGAACAGAGTGGAAGAGATAGAGGTGAATAACAGAGTGGAGGAGATGGAGGCAGTGGGTGAAGAGCAGAGTGGAAGAGATGGAGGCAGTGCGTGAATAACAGATTGGAGGAAATGGAGATGAGGAGCAGAGTGGAGGAGATGGAGGTAAAGAAAAGAGTGGAGGAGATGAAGGTGAAGAACAAAGTGGAGGAGATGTAGGTGAGGAACAGAGTTGAGGAGATGGAGGGGAAGTGCAGAGTTGAGGAGATGGAGGTGAGAAACAGAGCGGAGGAGATGGAGGTGAGGAACAGAGTGGAGGAGATGGAGGTGAATAACAGAGTGGAGGAGATGGAGGCAGTGCGTGAAGAACAGATTGGAGGAAATGGAGGTGAGGAGCAGAGTGGAGGAGATAGAGGTAAAGAAAGAAGTGGAGGAGATGAAGGTGAGGAACAGAGTGGAGGAGATGGAGGTGAAGAACAGAGTGGAGGAGATGGAGGTGAGGAACAGAGTGGAGGAGATGTAGGTGAGGAACAGAGTGGAGGAGATAGAGGTGAATAACAGAGTGGAGGAGATGGAGGCAGTGGGTGAAGAGCAGAGTGGAAGAGATGGAGGCAGTGCGTGAAGAACAGATTGGAGGAAATGGAGATGAGGAGCAGAGTGGAGGAGATGGAGGTAAAGAAAAGAGTGGAGGAGATGAAGGTGAAGAACAAAGTGGAGGAGATGTAGGTGAGGAGCAGAGTTGAGGAGATGGAGGTGAAGAACAGGGTGGAGAAGATGGAGGTGAGGAACAGAGTGGAGGAGATGTAGGTGAGAAAAATAGTGGAGGAGATAGAGGTGAAGAACAGACCTTACTAACCACAACACCACCATACTAACCACAACACCACCATACTAACCACTACACCACCGTACTAACCACTACACCACCTTACTAACCACTACACCACCTTACTAACCACTACACCACCATACTAACCACTACACCACCATACTAACCACTACACCACCATACTAACCACTACACCACTATACTAACCACTACACCACCATACTAACCACTACACCACCATACTGACCACTACACCACCATACTAACCACTACACCACCGTGCCAAATACTACACCACCTTACTAACCACTACACCACCATACTAACCACTACACTACCATAATAACCACTACACCACCTTACTAACCACAACACCACCATACTAACCACTACACCACCATACTAACCACTACACCACCGTACTAACCACTACACCATCTTACTAACCACTACACCACCTTACTAACCACTACACCACCGTACTAACCACTACACCACCATACTGACCACTACACCACCATACTAACCACTACACCACCGTACTAACCACTACACCACCATACTGACCACTACACCACCATACTAACCACTACACCACCGTACTAACCACTACACCACCATACTGACCACTACACCACCATACTAACCACAACACCATCATACTAACCACTACACCACCTTACTAACCACAACACCACCATACTAACCACAACACCACCATACTAACCACTACACCACCTTACTAACCACAACACCACCATACTAACCACTACACCACCTTACTAACCACAACACCACCATACTAACCACTACACCACCATACTAACCACTACACCACCATACTAACCACTACACCACCTTACTAACCACTACACCACCGTACTAACCACTACACCACCCTACTGACCACTACACCACCATACTAACCACTACACCACCATACTAATCACTACACCACCGTACTAACCACTACACCACCGTACTAACCACTACACCACCCTACTGACCACTACACCACCGTACTGACCACTACACCACCGTACTAACCACTACACCACCGTACTAACCACTACACCACCATACTGACCACTACACCATCGTACTAACCACAACACCACCATACTGACCACTACACCACCATACTAACCACTACACCACCGTACTAACCACTACACCACCATACTAACCACTACACCACCATACTAACACTACACCACCATACTAACCACTACACCACCATACTAACCACTACACCACCATACTAACCACTACACCACCATACTAACACTACACCACCATACTAACCACTACACCACTGTACTAACCACTACATTATTTAATGCAATAGCTTTTGTGTAGCAGCTTATAGAGGTGAACGTCTGGTTCCATTCACTACCACTGTGATGAGCTCTGACCGTATCTATTATGGGATGTTTTGCACCGAACCACTCTGAACCACTCTGTTTACATCTTAATCATCTAATTGTACAGCATCAGTGGATTTCAACAGCACCTCTCCCACAGTGGTGTAAAATCTCACATCCTCGCTGTGCTGCTGCTCTACATCCTGATCTGGTGGTCCTGATAGTAATTCAGCTTTATTCACTGCAGCGCACCCCCACACTCACAGCTCTGTACACATTCGCACTGTGTCGGTAAATGATTTATTTGTTGTGCATCTTATTTTTTGGGGGTTTCAGAGGAAAGCAAAGCAGCGAGCCCATTAAAAGCCTAATCACATTTGTAGGACTGCTGTGAGGAAGGATGGCATACGTCCTGAACATGTTTACCGCTGGAGAAACCACAGATCACTCTGTGGGGTCCAAATCCCAACAGGATCATGAAAATGCAAGCATTTGTCTTGATGTCGCATGACTTTCTCCATCTTCCATGGCTCGGTTCATCATTCTGGACACATCACGCGTTTACGCTGTGCTTTGCTGGTAGACGGTTGATGGCAACCGGATTTCCATTGTTTTTAATGGTGCAGTGATTGAAGAGGGGACGTGCAACCAACTGCAGCAGGGAGTTTTGCCATTGGCTGCAGCGTTGGAGGTGTTTTAAAATAATAATACTTAAAATTTACGTAACCGGGTTAAATTAAGAGTTTATTAAACTTCAATCAGAACTAGAAAGCTGGGATGCTGTGAAATGAATAATATTAAAAAGTGTGGCAACCGTATAAACCCTGTATTTATTTTTTTAATTTAATTAAATTTAATTATTTATTTCATTAACATGTTTTAGTAAAGTTGGTACAGGTTGATATTCAGCTCTGTGTTCAGATCTTCTATTAACAGCTCTCTGTAAGTGTTTAGGAGCTGAAGAGATGGCGACTGATGTTCTGAAAGTCCAGTGTTTACCCTGATACTGGATTTCAGCTGCTCCATGGTTTGGAGTCATAATGATCCAGATGTTTGCAGTGGCTGGTCTGGACTGCAGGCAGGTCAGTTAACTCTGGACTCTTTCACTAGAGCTGCTGCTGGAATACCTACTGATGTGTTTGATTGTGTTGCTGAAATAAAAAGACCCTCCCTGAAACTGATGTCGACTGGATGCAGCACATGGTTCTCCAAAACCTGTATATCGTTGCTGTCCAATGAAAAACCTCCAAATCTTCAAAATTACAACTTTACAGGAGAGACCAAAAACCTACTTTACTTTCAATGTAAGTCAATGGAACCAGAATTATTGTCTAGCTATTTTGGAGAACTTCTATTGGTCCATTTATCATGAAATTTTCACACAATGTAAACGACCATTGGTGTGTTCAAAGAATGTAGAAAACTCAAAATCAACAAAAATGGAGATGGCGATGAGATACTGTTCAGTATTTCTGGAGCTTCTCAGATGTGCAGGTCACTTCCAACTGATCTCAGTCCCAGAGGAGGCTGTGGTGCTGGTTCTGGATCTGTTTATATCTGGTTTCTCCTTCACATGGTAGAGTTTAAACCTGTGAGTGTGGAGCAGTGATGACTGTGTTGATGGTGTTTGGAACTGTTTAATGCAGTCTGAGGATCTAAAGAACTCCATCATTGTAGCCAATCATCTTTAAGTTCTTTACTAGTTTACATTGAAAAACATTCTTCTTGAAATGTTGAACTCTTTATTTCTGAAAGACTCCACCTCTCTGGGTGACCCCTCCCGCTCTTTACTTCTCAACGACCCCATCTCTCTGGGTGACCCATCCCCTCTTTACTTCTCAACGACCCCATCTCTCTGGGTGACCCATCCCCTCTTTACTTCTCAACGACCACATCTCTCTGGGTGACCCATCCCCTCTTTACTTCTCAACGACCCCATCTCTCTGGGTGACCCCCCCCCCCCCTTTACTTATGAAAGACTCCGCCTCACTGGGTGACCCCCCCCCCTCTTTACTTATGAAAGACTCCGCCTCTCTGGGTGACCCCTCCCGCTCTATTTTTCTGAAAGACTCTGCCCCTTTACTTCTAAAA
The DNA here is from genome assembly GCA_021613375.1 of Megaleporinus macrocephalus. Taxonomy (NCBI): domain Eukaryota; kingdom Metazoa; phylum Chordata; class Actinopteri; order Characiformes; family Anostomidae; genus Megaleporinus; species Megaleporinus macrocephalus. The sequence goes on along the minus strand of CM038728.1, from coordinate 31,815,223 downwards.
GTCTCCGCCCCTCTGGGTGACTCCTCCCCCTCCTTACTACTGAAAGATTCAACCTCCCCGGGAGACCCCTCCCCTACTTTACTTCTGAAAGAGTCTGCCTCTCTGGGTGAACCCTCCCCCTCTTCTGAAAGACTCCACCTCTCTGGGTGACCACTCCCACTCTTTACTTCTAAAAGACTCCACCTCTCTGGGTGACCCCTCCCCCTCTTTACTTCTGAAAGACTCCACCTCTCTGGGTGACCCCTCCCTTTCTTTACCTCTAAAAGACTCCACCTCTCTGGGTGACCCCTCCCCCTCTTTACCTCTAAAAGACTCCACCACTCTGGGTGACCCCTTCCTTTCTTTACTTCTAATGGACTTTGCCTCTCTGGCTTACCCATCCCCCTCTTTTAAAAACTCTGCCTCTCTGGGTGACCCCTCCCCCTCTTTTAAAAACTCTGCCTCTCTGGGTGACCCCTCCCCCTCTTTTAAAAAACTCTGCCTCTCTGGCTTACCCATCCCCCTCTTTTAAGAACTCCGCCTCTCTGGGTGACCCCCCCCCCTCTTTTAAAAACTCCGCCTCTCTGGGTGACCCCTCCCGCTCTATTCTTCTGAAAGACTCTGCCCCTTTACTTTTAAAAGTCTCCGCCTCTCTTGGTGACTCCTCCCCCTCCTTACTTCTGAAAGATTCAACCTCTCCGTGAGACCCCTCCCCTACTTTACTTCTGAAAGACTCTGCCTCTCTTGGTGACCTCTCCCCCTCATTACTTTTGAAAGACTCCCAACTTTCCCAACAAGAATTAATGTTATTAACAGCATGTATTAAAAACAGGACACCATCACCCCGGCAATGCCAATAAAACTGTCCCCCTGGTGATGTTACAGGGCTTCATGTCTGTTATGAGGTGCGGGACGGCTGCATTTTCAATGCCAACATGCAAACACATCATTACAGCTTCCCACTCACGGCCTGGAACCTCTGAAGTAGATCAGGACCAGCAGACCTGAATCACTTTACACCTTCACCTACAACACAACTGCTCAACAATGAAGTCACGAGAGGCCACGAGTTACAGTGACTTTAACCCCTCAGCTGCAGGACGGTCTCTGTACAGTAGAACCTCAAGACATGATGACAATCTCTTCATTACGATTCATTTGTGATTTCCTCTTTTCACGCAGTCACAGTTCACAGTCACGTGATGTCATGCTGAAGGTCAGTCTGTGAGATTTCCGGTTTGATTTACAGTCTGTTTACTGTCAAATACACTCTGAATAAATGTTCTTTCATCACTTTAAGAAAAAACAAGGGCTACATTTAAAATGATTTTTTAAAAAAGGGCATCATAAAGTGTTTATTTATAATAAAAAGTAAATATAGTGTTTAGTCTTGTTACCTGAGTTTCACATCTTATCAGTTTATCTCTCTCTTGTGTTCCTCCACACTTTCTCTTGTTCAGTGAGAGAAGTGAGCTCCTGGTTGTCCAGCCAGGACTTTAAACCTGGCCTGAAACTGTGTTAGGACCATTCTCACACACATATGAGATATCTGGAATGTTCTGTGTGGAGTGTTTATGTTCTCCCCGTGCTTGAGTGGGTTCCTCCGGGTACTCCGGTTTCCTCCCACAGTCCAAACACATGCATGTTAGGATCCTCACTCTAAACTGCCCGTAGGTGTGAGTGTGTGATGGACTGGTGGCCTGTCCATGGTGTACCCCGCCTTTGCCTGATGATGCTGGGATTGGCTCCAGCCCCCTGTGACCCCGGCTAGCGGGATAAAACAGAAGATGATGAATGGATAGATGGATGGATGGATGGATATGAGGTACGTGGCTGCTTTTAATTAGCTCCACGGTCTCAGAACATATGAGATGTTGGTGTGGAGCTGTCTGTAGGAAGTATAAACATCTCTCGCCTGTGTGCACGCCGCACTCCTGAATCTGCACAGATCTGATAGGCTGAGGTGATTTTACTAAGTACATGAGTTTGCATCGCCGCACAGACAAGAAAGGCTCCGCCTCTTAAAATAAACACTGTTGGAATGAAATCATTCCCAATAGTTCATCCGTTTGGATCCGCATTGGACAACATCTGGGTCGGGACTCGGACCGCGGTCCACCTATAAGTGACCTCTGTCCTATATGGTCGGTGGAGCTGATACAGTGGACAGTGAGTGATGTGTGTAGATATAAGGAGGTGGTGTTAGTGTTAGGGCTGATAGTTGTGTTACTGTTTATTAGAAGAATAAGAGTTTATTTAGTCATTTATTATTTATTTATTTATTGTTTTGTCTCCTGCTGTAATTTGAATACACATCAAAGAGTATATAATGTCACTACTGCTGCTGCGGTATCTGTAATCTGTGTAAACTGTTCCGCCGAGTTCCGTCGAGGGTGAAGGCTGCGATCGGGGCTGTAGACCTGGGGCTCTAAACCAGGGGGTGGGTTTAAGTTCTTTACCGTAATCTCACATAAGTATTATTCCCGCATTCTTCCTCGGAGCTCACCTTCTTTTTCTTCCTCCCGCTATCTTCTCGAACGATTTAAAGGGAAAAGAAAAAGCAATTACCCTCCGCATTGAGCATTCCCTTTCATCTGCGGCGGGGTTCAGCTCTTCATAATGCGAGGTGTTTTACGCTCTTTCTCCGCTCTATAGAGTTCATTAACACTGATATCTAATGAAGTGTTATCATTTAAGTGGCAGGCCTTCTTATTAGCTGTATATATAGATCTATTGTGAGCAGTTTAAGCACTACTTGGTGTCTTCTAAAGGCGGTGGGTAATGAGTTTGGAAGGTCAGAGGATTGAGGAGCTGATTCGGGAACAGATTGAAGAACTTTAATGTTTGTAGAGCCGCAATGTTTCTGCTAATCAACGCAAGAAGCAGCAGAAGGAGTCGAATTGCCTCCGTCTGAAAACAAGAACCCCGTCCTGCAAAGGAGTCCACTGTTTATTTCAGGTTTCTCCTTCAGTCCAGTCATTTGTCGGAGATGTATTTATGTCTGTTTTGATATTTGAAAGATCATTATTTATAATAACGTATGTTAATCCAGTGATGACGCACGTCCATAAGAAGTGTTTCCGTAATAACGGAACCACAGATGGAAACTCACGGTGAACTGAAATCACACACTGATCAACTCAGAGTCTCCAGACTTGAGTCAGATGCCTGTCTCCAAGACTCAAGACTTGGCTCAGACTCACACCTTTAAAAGCTCAAGACTTGAGACTCCCTTGAGACTAGCATCTTAAAGACTTGAGACTTGCGTCTTTTACCTCTGAAGACTCACACTTCAGAGTTTTGAGATTTGGATCTTAGAAACTCAAGACTTGAGTCAGACTCCTGTCTCCAAGATTCAAGACTTGGCTCAGACTCACACCTTTAAAAGCTCAAGACTTGACTTGGACTCAAACCCAAGAGAGACTTGAGACACCCTTCAGACTTGCATCATAAAGACCTAAGACTCAGCATTTTACCTCAGAGATGTAAGACTTGGATTCACACCCGAAAAACTGGAGACTTCACTCAGACTTGCACACCAGAGACTAAACTCAGACTCAGACTTTAGAGTCTTGAGACTTGGATCTCAGCAACTGAAGACTTGAGTCAGACTTCTGTCTCAAAGACTCAAGACTGGGCTCAGACTCACCCCTTTAAAAGTTCAAGACTTGACTTGGACTCAAACCCAAGAGACTTGAGACTCCCTTCGGACTAGCATCTTAAAGACTTGAGACTCAGTGTTTTACCTCAGAGATGTAAGACTTGGATTCACACCCGAAAAACTGGAGTGTCCACTCAGACTTGCACTTTAGAGTCTTGAGACTTAGATCTCAGCAACTCAAGACTTAAGTTAGACTCTTGTCTCCAAGACTTAAGACTTGGCTCAGACTCACACCTTTAAAGGCTCAAGACTTGACGTAGACTCAAACCCAAGAGACTTGAGACTCCCTTCAGATTAGCATCTTAAAGACTTGAGACTCAGTGTTTTACCTCTGAAGACTCACACTTTAGAATCTTACAAACTCAAGACTTCAGTTAGACTCCTGCCTCAAAGACTCAAGACTCTGTTCAGACTTGACTTGGACCCGCATCATAAAGACTTGAGACTCAGTGTTTTACCTCAGAGATGTAAGAATTGAATTCACACCCAAAAAACTGGAGACTCCACTCAGACTTGCACACCAGAAGACTGAAGACTCAGTTCAGACTTTAGAGTCTTGAGACTTAGATCTCAGCAACTTAAGACTTGAGATAGACTCCTGTCTCAAAGACTCAAGACTTGGAGTCAAACTTAAAAGACTTGAAACTCATTTCAGATTCGACTCAGACTCGCACCTCAATGACTCAAGACTCGACTCAGATACACACTTCAGAGACTCAAGTCACAACTCAGACTTGCACCTCTTACACCCCAGACTCGACTCAGGCTCATACCTTAAAGACTTAAGACTTGACTCGCACTCGCACCTCAGAGACTCAAGACTTGACTTGAACTCATGCCTCAAAGATTCGAGATTTGCATCTCAATGACTTGAGACTCAACTCAGACTCACATCATAGAGACTCAAGACTTAACTCAGGCTCACATCACAAAGACTCAACTCGCAACTCTTAGACCCCATACTTGACCTCAAAGACTTAAGATGACTTAGACTCACACCTCAAAGACTCAAGACTCAGCTCAGTCCCACATCTCAGAGACTCAAGACTCAGCTCAGACACACACCTCAGAGACTCAAGACTTGACCTAGACTCGCAACTGGGAGACTTAAGACTTGACTCAGACTTGCACCTCAGAGACTCAAGACTTGACTCAGACTCGCAGCTCAGAGACTTAAGGCTCAACTCAGACTTACACCTCAAAGACTCAAGACTCGACTTTAACACATTTTAAAGACTCAAGTCTTAACTCACACTCGCTCCTTTTAGACCCAGACTCGACTCAAGCTCACACCTCAAAGATTTAAAACTTGACTCACACTCGCACCTCAGAGACTCAAGACTTGACTGAGATTTGCATCTCAATGACTTGAGACTCGACTCAGACTCACGCCTGAAATGATCAAATCAGACTCACACCTCAGAGATAGCACATTTAAATGCAGCAAATATATTTTTTATAGTACAAATATTTGATTTGCTTGATGTCTTGAGTCTTGACCTCTAGTCGTTAGCTTAGATAAGATCGCTACTTTCCAGGTTTTAAATGTTTTTATTTATTTAACAAACGAGTGATTTTTCTTGAATTGGTTTTGTTGTCACGACTGGATGGCTCGTGTTCTTCACTGTTTTGAGAATTTAAAAATGGGGGTTTGCTTGTTTTATATTCATAAAACTGTCTGAGCGAGTTCTCCCTGTTTCAGAAGCTGCCAGCCCCGTTTTACAGCAGCGTGCGGAATATTCCGTCTCCGTCTCCACTCCATTACAGCAGCTGTCAGGCCGCATGGGGGGGGGGATGAAATAGGTTTTGTTTCAAAACTGTCACAGTATATATACGTGTTTTCTGTGCACTCCAGGGGGGGGGTGCGGTTTAGAGAAGAAGTGTGAACTCTCTTCTGACTGTGTAGATGCACAGGTTCGTGGGGTGGTCCTCCACAGTCACGTTTTACTCGTATACACAGGTTTGAGTTTGAAAGGCTGTTCTTATTGTCTAGGACGCTTTATCTACAAACACACTCACACAGTTACTGCAAGTGTAACTTTTTAGATTAGACCAGATTAGATTCAACTTTATTGTTATTGTGCAGAGTAGAGGCACACAGCCAATGAAATGCAGTTACCATCCAACCAGAAGCTGTACCTCAGAGACTCAAGACTCGACTCTGGTTGCTCCTAAGAGACTCAAGACTCGACTCAGACTTGCATCTTAGAAACTCAAGACTTGACTCAGGCTCATACCTCAGAGACTCAAGACTCGATTCAGGTTGCACCTGAGAGACTCAAGACTCGACTCAGGTTTGCACCTCAGAAACTCATGACTTGACTCAGGCTCATACCTCAGAGACTCAAGACTCGACTCAGGTTCATACCTCAGAGACTCAAGACTCGACTCAGGCTCACACCTCAGTGACTCAAGACTTGACTTAAGTTTGCACTTCAGAGACTCAAGACTCAACTTAGGCTTGCACCTCAGAAACTAGAGACTAAACTCAGACTCACACCTCAGAGACTCAAGACTCGACCTTAGGTTTGCTTCTCAGAGACTCAAGACTTAACCTTAGGTTCGCACCTCAGAGACTCAAGACTCAACTCAGACTCGCACCTCAGAAACTCAAGACTTGATTTAGACTCAAACCTCAGAGACTCAAAACTCGGCTCAGGTTTGAGTCTCAGAAACTCATGACTTCATTCAGGCTCGGACCTCAGAGACTCAAGACTCAACTCAGACTTGCACCACAGAGACTCAAGACTTGACCAAGGTTTGCTCCTCAGAGACTCAAGACTCGACACAGGTTGCACCACAGAAACTCATGACTTGACTCAGACTCGCACCTTAGAAACTCGAGACTTGACTCAGACTCACACCTCAGAGATTCAAGACTCGACTCAGGTTGCACCTCAGAAACTCATGACTTCATTCAGACTTGCACCACAGAGACTCAAGACTTGACCCAGTCTCGCTCTTCAGAGACTCAAGACTTGACTCAGGTGTGCACCTCCGAAACTCAAGACTCAACTCAGGTGTGCACCTCCGAAACTCAAGACTCAACTCAGGCTCCCACCTCAGAGACTGAAGACTTGACTCAGGCTCACACCTCAGAGACTCAGACTCCCTAATCCAAGTAAGACTGTGAACAGGTGTGCGTAGTTAGTAGTTTGGTTAGTTTGGTTAGTTTGGTCTGATTAGTTGGCTGATGACCTGTGAGAGGAGGATTCTGGGAGCTGTAGTGAGTTAACTCAGCAGAGTGTAGAATAAACTAAACATCAGGAAACTCTTCAGTAACGACACCAGAGTTCGGGGCGAAATTAATCTAAAGGTGTTTAAGCCGCTGGTGCCTCGTGTACGAGAGCTCACCAGCTCTGCTTTCAACACCACCGCTCCAACAGCCCAGCAGTAAACACACGGTACGGCCGTAACTGCAGCGGGTCGTGTTCTCAGGCTGGACTGTGAAATACAGACGTTCACACAGCGTGTGTCCTGCTGTTCATATACCACAAACATGCTGAACTCATGATCATACGTGTGCTTGGCAGACGGCGAGATGATGAAACCCTGCAGAAGAGCTTTAATGATAACGAGACGCTGGCGTAGCCGCGCCGCAGGAGCTGTATGTTTATTATATTCTCAAAAAAATACAACCAAACACTCAACACAGACACCAACACTGTAATCACCCTCCCTCTCTCTCTCTCTCTCTCTCTCTCTCTCTCTCTCTCCCTCCCTCTCTCTCTCTCTCTCTCTCTCTCTCTCCCTCCCTCTCTCTCTCTCTCTCTCTTTCTCTCTCTCTCTCTCTCTCTCTCTCTCTCTCTCTCTCTCTCTCTCCCTCCCTCTCTCTCTCTCTCTCTCTCTCTCCCTCCCTCTCTCTCTCTCTCTCTCTTTCTCTCTCTCTCTCTCTCTCTCTCTCTCTCGCCGGCCTGGTGGAGATACGGCAGTGATTTATACGCGTAGCAGCACGCGGTCGCTGCGTTTTCGTTTAAACAGTAAAGAGAACATGAAGTCTGACATTTTCCTGCTGTGAGTGAGTGAGTGCATATTGTATGAGTGGCTCTGCGACTGTACAGCATTTGTTTATGTTCCGGTTCTCCTCACGTGTCTCCCCAGAGTGTTTGTGTGGTTGTGTAAGGTTGGGGGGTGGGGGGTGAGCAGGGGGGTGAAATGTCTCCAGGTTGATTAAATATCAGCGTTTTTTTATATATCACTGCAGGGATTTTAACCCTTTAACGCCAGGTGGATCATAACTGATACGCAGGTCTTTGAGACTGTAAATCATCACAGTTATAAATATTTCCCTAAACAACCTGACGTTTGAAGTGAATTTTCCATATACATTTTTATATATATTCATATCCATTTTATATATATTCATATACATTTTTATTTATATATATATATATATATATATTTTTATATATATATATATATATATATATATATATATATATATATATATATATATATATATATCCATTTTTACATATATTCATATACATTTATATATATATATATATCCATTTTTACATATATTCATATATATATATATATATATATATATATATATATATATATATATATATATATTCATATACATTTTTATATATATTCATATACATTATATATATATATATATTCATATACATTTTATATATATATATATATATATATATATATATATATATATATTCATATGCTTTTTATATATATTCATATACTTTTTATATATATATATACATATAAAGCTGAGCAAAGGGCAGAAGATGTGCGTGCAAAGAGAATGTTTTGCAGAAAGTTAGGGGTCAGAGGTTCATGTATGGTAGGTTTGGAAAACATCTGGCTTGTATTAACAAACCCTATAGCATAGTCACTTCTACACCAAATATGGGAAGGTCTTTGGACCATAGGTCTGGGGGTCCCGAATAATGTATTTAAGCACGACACTCAACACACACACTTCAGAGCGTCTTCAGATCAGGGGTAGAGAAGGCCTCTCTCTGGTACCAGAAGATTGGACGTGGGATGTCAGAAAAGATGCTATACTTTTTTGTATAATAAATTCATTTACAATTAAGTTGTTATCTGCAGAGTTTTTCTTTAAGCTATCAACAGCGCGTCGTCACAGAAGAAGAATGAACATCACGTTCACCTGAACTGAGCTCAAACCCACACTGTGTTCTGAACGTTGGTGGAGAACTGAAGACTGTAGTAGATTCAGAATCTTTAAAACACTGTACAGTATATAACAACATTCTTTTCTAGGTTAGAAATGACTAAACACTTCAAACAATCTCAGAGTGTAAAGGGTTAAAACACTGTGTTCTGCCTTCATTTGTTTCAGACGTACCAAATAAGATCCAAAACAAACTCATATATGCAAAGTGGTATTTAATTTTATTATTACTAGCTGTTTGATTATTTATATAAGAATCCATTTTTATTATCCATCCATTATCTTCCGCTTTATCCCGCCAGTCAGGGTCATCCCAGTGTCATCGGGCACAGGTGGGGGACACAATGGACAGGTTGCCAGTCCTTGTCATTGCCACCACAAATTCATGCACACACTCACATTAGCACATCAAACACGAAGTAGATTAAAGGTGTCTCTGTGAAACTTTCAGTTTAAGATGATCTGCTTCAACCAGCACACAGTGATCCACTCACACAGCATGGCTACTACTTACAGTCACTGTTGAGGTGGTGGTGCTAATAAAGGTGGAGCTGCTCGTCACTTCAGTCTCTTCAGTGTTGAACGCTGAGCTGAAGCTGCTCCATGTAGCACTGTAGCGAATGACTATTAGAAGTCAATAGTCACCCAAACCTTTAAATGTTCTCTGAAACCACAAACAGTAAGGGTTAAGACACAGTTGGACTCACTGTAAGATATAAACATGAGCTTAAATCACAATGCCTTCATTTAGAGGTCCGAAACTCTTGTGTCTGAAAGAGTTGCATGCAAAGTGATGTGTTCCCATGGTAACAGTCACCAAGGTTCACCGGACTTTACCTCTGGAAGGTGGGGAGTTGTCTCCACCTGTGTGTTACGAGTCTACAGAGAAGTTATTGGTCCGCTTAGAAATGTCTGTATGTCTGTCTGTCTCTCGCTCGCTCGGCGTTCGCTCGGCATTCGCTCGGCATTCGCTTGGTTTTCGTTTCGTGCTTGCTTGTTCAACTTTTGTGTGTTCGTTTGGCATTTGCTCGGCTTTCGTTCTGCACTTGTTTGGCTTTTGCTAGGTGTTTGTTCGGTGTATGCTTGGCTTTCACTCCGGTCGTTCGGCTTTTTCGCTTGGTGTTCGATCGGTTTTTGCTCATTTGGATTTTAGGTGTTTGTTCGGTGTATGCCGGTTTTTGCTCATTTCAATTTTAGGTGTTCTTAAAACTTTCACTCGGTGCTCATTCAGCTCGTTCATTTGATTGGCGCTCGCTCCCTCGGCTTTCACTAGGTTTTCATCTGGTGTTCCCTCGGCGCTCATTCGCTGTTTGCTCGTTCAGGGTTTGTTAAGAGACAAGAGAGAGACAGAAACAAAGACAGAGAGAGACAGAGAAAATACAGAGAGAGAAAATACAGAGAGAGACAGAGAGAAACAGAAAATACAGAGAGAGAAAATACAGAGAGGCAGACACAGAGAGAGACAGAGAAAATACAGAGAGAGACAGAGAAAATACACAGAAAGAGAAAATACAGAGAGAGAAAATACAGAGAGAGAAAATACACAGAAAGAGAGAAAATACAGAGAGAGACAGAGAAAATACAGAGAGAGACAGAGAAAATACACAGAAAGAGAGAAAATACAGAGAGAGACAGAGAAAATACAGAGAGAGGAAATACAGAGAGAGACAGAGAAAATACAGAGAGAGACAGAGAAAATACACAGAAAGAGAGAAAATACAGAGAGAGAAAATACAGAGAGAGACAGAGAAAATACAGAGAGAGGAAATACAGAGAGAGACAGAGAAAATACAGAGAGAGAAAATACAGAGAGAGACAGAGAAAATACACAGAGAGAGAGTAAATACAGAGAGAGAAAATACAGAGAGACAGAGAAAATACACAGAGAGAGAGAAAATACAGAGAGAGAAAATACAGAGAGAGAAAATACAGAGAGAGACAGAGAAAATACAGAGAGAGAAAATACAGAGAGAGACAGAGAAAATACAGAGAGACAGTAAATACAGAGAGAGAAAATACAGAGAGAGACAGAGACAGAGAAAGACAATACAGAGAGAGAAAATACAAAGAGAGACAGAGACAGAGAGAGACAATACAGAGAGAGACTGAGAAAGACAATACAGAGAGAGAAAATACAAAGAGAGACAGAGACAGAGAGAGACAATACAGAGAGAGACAGAGAAAGACAATACAGAGAGAGAAAATACAGAGACAGAGACAGACAATACAGAGAGACAGAGACATAGAGAGACAATACAGAGAGAGACAATACAGAGAGAGACAGAGAAAGACAATACAGAGAGAGAAAATACAGAGAGACAGAGAGAGACAATACAGAGAGAGACAGAGACAGAGAGAGACAGAGACAGAGAGAGACAGAGACAGAGAGAGACAGAAAATACAGAGAGAGTACAAAGAGACAGAGAGAGCGAGACAGAGACGGAGAGAGAAAATACAGAGATAATACAGAGAGAGAGAGAAAGAAGGAGAGAGAAAGAGAGAGAGGATGGGGGGGGATAAATACAGTTCTAATTGAGAAAATTGAAACGTGGAGAGATGTAACAGTCTAATTACCCCCCACAGGGGGAACTACAGGTGGGATAATTACAAATAATTTTGAATCAACACATTTCTGATCCTTTTCTTTCGTTATGGAGGAGAAGAGCAGGCTCCTGTGCTGGATGGTGCTGGATTCGTTATATTGTTCTTTTTTCATTGTTTAACTTTCTTTCCTAGTTACTCTTCAGGACTCAGATCTCTGCTATTCATATTCCAGCGTGAGAGTGTTCAGAGTGTTCAGAGTGTTCAGTGTTTACGAGGGCTTACTGAGGCTGTAGAGTTATTATCACTTATTAAATTGATAATGGGTGTTTATTGTGGTGTTATAAGCAACATTTCCTATTCTAGTGTACAGGAGTGTTTATTGAGGGTGTTTATGGACTAATATCTCCTATTCTAGTGTAAAGGAGTGTTTATTGAAGGTGTTTATAGACTAATATCTCCTATTCTAGTGTAAAGGAGTGTTTATTGAAGGTGTTTATAGACTAATATCTCCTATTCTAGTGTAAAGGAGTGTTTATTAAGGGTGTTTATAGACTAATATCTCCTATTCTAATGTACAGGAGTGTTTATTGAGGGTGTTTATAGACTAATATCTCCTATTCTAGTGTAAAGGAGTGTTTATTGAAGGTGTTTATGGACTAATATCTCCTATTCTAGTGTAAAGGTGTGTTTATTGAAGGTGTTTATAGACTAATATCTCCTATTCTAGTGTATAGGAGTGTTTATTGTGGTTGTTTATGGACTAATATCTCCTATTTTAGTGTATAGGAGTGTTTATTGAGGTTGTGTATAGACTAATATCCCCTATTCCAGCCAACAGTAAAATTTAGTAAGGTCAATAAAGAGTAATATCTAATATTCTAGCTCATATAGAACACGTACTGAGATGAATTTTAAACTGATATCTCCTGCTCTCCTATAATGTAGAGCTGCAAGGGTTAAACAAAGTAAGGCCTTGCCGTTGGTGCTCTGTTTTCAGCACGTAAAGAGTGACCTTCCCTATCAGTTAAAGCTCTTTCTCCCCCTTCGATCCACTGACATCCTATAAGCGCCCATCTGCTGACCTCAATTTGTGTCCTAATGTTGAAGTAGGACAGTTTAAATGTGGCTCAGGTTTCCTCCTCTTGACTCAATGGAGCAGGTCGAATCTCCCCCGTCCGGCTGGGTGCTGCCCTACACAGTCCCAGCTTTTGAGGCAAAAGTTCAGCAGAAAAAGATTTACCCCAAATTACACCAATGTTTGCCGTCTGATGTTCACTTCAGCTGACCGTCTAACTCAGTAGGTCTTTTTTTTTGTCTCTGCAACAGAAGCTCTGTCAGAAAGAAAGAAAAAAAACATACATACATTCAAAAAAGCATGTTTGGAGGAGTACAGGTGAGCCATTCAACCACAAGAACACTGTTTCAACTGTGAAGCATGGCGGTGGTAGCGTCAGGCTCCGGGGCTACACAAAGCATATGGAATAATGAAGATCTCAGATATCTTCATATCCTCAAACTATATGCTTAAAGGAACCCCGGCTGGTAAAACATGTAAGCCTTGATATGGTTTAATGACTCTAAATTATTAAGATATATAAAAAATAACAAAAAGTATCAGATTTATTAGATTTTCTGTAAAATCCGCTGCACGTGGGTCTCCATTGTTGTATCTACTGATGTGATCAGCGGGTAGTGACGTCAAATGGTTGCAGTAACCGGCCGTCACGCTTGAGCACAGCTAGCTACTAAACATGCTACTGTTCAGTCTTTACAGTTTGAACTAGAACTCAACATTTCTGACATCAGCGGTGACATCACACACCACACTAGTGTAAATGGTGAACAGAGAGGGTGGAGGAGAGAGTGACACAGTGCTGGAGTTGTTGTGAAGCTGTGTGTTGGTGTTGACGGAGAAGGAGAGTGTCTGTTAAAGGAGCTCCGCTTTCTAGCAGGAAACATTCACGCTTAGTAAACAGCTAGATACACTGAACGGGAGTGTCTCTGAGCTTCACACTCCTTTATTAGTGAAGTAGTATGTTCACTACTAAGACTGGACTTTCACCTTCAGGATCCACAAACGAGGGAGAAGCAGCTGACGCTAACGCTAAACGTTCTCAGGAGAGAGTCCAGCGCATGTTCACGTTCACGGTTCTTCTCGCGGTTCTCCATAATCTGGAGCTTCTGGACTTCCTGTGTGGAGAAACTGTGGCACTGCATTGTGTTTTAGTCTACGCTTAAAACCAACAGCCTCCGTCAAGTCTCTCACCAGTGGTGGTCTACTGAACCACTCAAACTCATCCAGACTGAAGTGAGGAGAGCAGAGCGGGGGTCTTTGGGTAGCTGTGTTGGTCCACACGCTGCTTCACTAACTATTCTCCTTGTTTATGTTTGTGAAGCTGTTTAGACTAATATCAGTCTTCACACTGCCTTTCACTGAAACAACATCAACAACACAATGTACATGGTTTTCTTTAAACTAGGTTAGTAACTAACATTCACTCCTTCACACCACAGTCCAGTTCAGACCTGAAACCATCTGACCTCATCTACCCAGCAGGCATTGCACGTCAGCAATAACGACTAGGTCCATATGTTAAATATTTAGAATAAAAGTTAATTTATAAATTAATTTGATACTTTTGTAATTTTTTTTGCAACGTTTCTTAATAATTTAGAGTCATTACACCATATTAAGGCTTACAATTGTTACCAGCCGGGGTTCCCTTTACCGCACCAGCCTTGGAACCAACAGTGCAGTGTAGAGCCAGCTGAACACCTTGCTTCCTCTCCAGTAAGTGGGCAGAGATCCTGAGATGATGACCCTGGCCTCGGTCCACCTTATATTGATCCGCACCAATGTGCCCATGTTTACTAAGGGCCATGGAAACCGCTTTCCAAGATCCTGGAAAACAAGGGATGGCCGTGTTACTTCCGGATCTGAGAACTTTCAGGTGTTTGATGATGGAGTCTGGTCTTTCTGTTACTTGAGGCCACACCGGCGTTCCCAGCCCTGCTCCGATGCGGGTGTGAAGTTGGGAAATACTTGCTACGCCGTGAAAGTACTGCTCGGTCCAGAGAGTTCGATGTTGAGTCAGCAAAACAGAAGCTGCCATACACGAGGCATCCTGGGCTGCTTCCAAGCACACTTCCCGCCTGTGGAGCTCAGTCTGCTGCTCCAGGAGAGCCTTCATCTACCGGTCCAGCTGCTGTAGTTCTCAGCTCAGTGTCCAGAGCTCGCTTCGGCTCTGCCTGCTGCCAGTTAAGGTCAAAAAGACAAACTGCTATAAGGAGCACAGTTATGAACAGATTAAGGCCAAACTTAAATATTTAGCCATATGAGTCATTTAAGGCCCAGTACTGCCTTCTCAAGAGTAGAGCTCCCCCAGATCACCACTGGCCCAGTACTACCTACTGCCTTTTCCACAGTACAGGCCAGAGCCCACCACTGGCCCAGTACTGGTTTCTCCAGAGTACAGCCCTGCCAACCACCACTGGCCCAGTACAAGCTACTGCCTTTTTCAGAGTACAGCCCAGAGACCACCACTGGCCTAGTATGAGCTACTGCCTTCTCCAGAGTACAGCCCAGAGATCACCACTGGCCCAGTATTGGTTTCTCCAGAGTACAGCACTGCAAACCACCACTGGCCCATTATGAGCTACTGCCTTGACCAGAGTATAGTGCCCCCCAGATCACCACTGGCCCAATACTGGTTTCTCCAGACTACAGCACTGCAAACCACCACTGGCCCAGTATGAGCTACTGCCTTCACCAGAATATAGCCCAGAGATCACCACTGGCCTAGTACTTGTTTCTCCAGAGTATGGCACTGCAAACCACCACTGGCCCAGTATGAGCTACTGCCTTTTTCAGAGTACAGCCCAGAGACCACCACTGGCCCAGTATTAGTTTCTCTACAGCACTGCAAACCACCACTAGCCCAGTACAAGCTACTGCCTTCTCCAGAGTACAGCGCCCCCCAGATCACCACTGGCCCAGTACTGGTTTCTCCAGACTACAGCACTGCAAACCACCACTGGCCCAGTATGAGCTACTGCCGTCACCAGAATATAACCCAGAGATCACCACTGGCCCAGTACTTGTTTCTCCAGAGTACAGCACTGCAAACCACCACTGGCCCAGTATGAGCTACTGCCTTCTCCAGAGTACAACCCCATAGACCACCACTGGCCCAGTATGAGCTACTGCCTTCTCCAGAGTACAGTGCCCCAAAGATTACCACTGGCCCAGTACTAGTTTCTCCAGAGTACAGCCCCACAGACCACCACTGGCCCAGTACGAGCTACTGCCTTCACCAGAGTATAGCCCCACAGACCACCACTGGCTCAGTATGAGCTACTGCTTTCTCTAGAGTACAGCCCTGCAGACCACCACTGGGCCCACTGGTTGAGAAAAGCTGCGTTAAACACATACAGCTTTGAGCAGCATTACATGTGTGATTAATACTTAATCGATTATTATTAACACTATTAATAGTATTATACTCCAGTGGTCTAAACATCACATATACCTACACATATACACTAACGCAGAGGTAAACAATCCTTCAGAGATGCTTGTTCTCTCTCTCTCCCTCTGTCTCTCTCTCTAATTCACATTCTGTTTCTGGTTCGTGGCCTGCAGCATCTCCAGCTCAATAATGGGCTCCATGCAGCTACAATAGACCTCATTACTCCCCCCAAATGACTTTATATACAGCCTAATACATGACACACAGTCTGTGTCCACTGAGAGAACCAGCCCCGCTTCATACTGACCATGAAATATTTAACACAGCCGGCTCAGAGCTCTGAGAGTGCAGCGGTGGAGCTCTCGCGCCCGCAGCACAGCCGCATTACAGACGGCACAAATAAAAACATCTGCTGAGGTTTTATTCCACAGCCTCCGTATATCACACGCTTATTAATTAACCGCTCAGAATTACAGCCATGCAGCGGCGCAAAGGGGACCCGGCTAGAGCTGCACTGCCAGACTTTTTTTATCCCACCCTCCCTCCAGCTCGTGCAGAGATGAGGAACCTGTTAACTGCTTGTTTGGTGTATTTGTTATGTTTTCTTTATCTCTGTTAGATTTTTAGAACATTTGTTTAGTCATAGCTTGACATGACATGTTCTTATGTATGTGTGTATGGTGGTGTAGTGGTTAGTACGGTGGTGTAGTGGTTAGTATGGTGGTGTAGTGGTTAGTATGGTGGTGTAGTGGTTAGTATGGTGGTGTAGTGGTTAGTACGGTGGTGTAGTGGTCAGTATGGTGGTGTAGTGGTTAGTACGGTGGTGTAGTGGTTAGTACGGTGGTGTAGTGGTTAGTATGGTGGTGTAGTGGTCAGTACGGTGGTGTAGTGGTTAGTACGGTGGTGTAGTGGTTAGTACGGTGGTGTAGTGGTTAGTATGGTGGTGTAGTGGTTAGTATAGTGGTGTAGTGGTTAGTATGGTGGTGTAGTGGTTAGTATGGTGGTGTAGTGGTTAGTACGGTGGTGTAGTGGTTAGTACGGTGGTGTAGTGGTTAGTACGGTGGTGTAGTGGTTAGTATGGTGGTGTAATGGTTAGTACGGTGGTGTAGTGGTTAGTACGGTGGTGTAGTGGTTAGTATGGTGGTGTAGTGGTTAGTATGGTGGTGTAATGGTTAGTACGGTGGTGTAGTGGTTAGTACAGTGGTGTAGTGGTTAGTATGGTGGTGTAGTGGTCAGTATGGTGGTGTAGTGGTTAGTATGGTGGTGTAGTGGTTAGTACGGTGGTGTAGTGGTTAGTATGGTGGTGTAGTGGTCAGTACGGTGGTGTAGTGGTTAGTACGGTGGTGTAGTGGTTAGTACGGTGGTGTAGTGGTTAGTATGGTGGTGTAGTGGTCAGTACGGTGGTGTAGTGGTTAGTATGGTGGTGTAGTGGTTAGTATGGTGGTGTAGTGGTCAGTACGGTGGTGTAGTGGTCAGTATGGTGGTGTAGCGGTTAGTACGGTGGTGTAGCGGTTAGTATGGTGGTGTAGTGGTCAGTACGGTGGTGTAGTGGTTAGTACGGTGGTGTAGTGGTTAGTATGGTGGTGTAGTGGTCAGTACGGTGGTGTAGTGGTTAGTACGGTGGTGTAGTGGTTAGTATGGTGGTGTAGTGGTTAGTATGGTGGTGTAGTGGTCAGTATGGTGGTGTAGTGGTCAGTACGGTGGTGTAGTGGTTAGTACGGTGGTGTAGTGGTTAGTATGGTGGTGTAGTGGTTAGTATGGTGGTGTAGTGGTTAGTACGGTGGTGTAGTGGTTAGTACGGTGGTGTAGTGGTTAGTACGGTGGTGTAGTGGTTAGTATGGTGGTGTAGTGGTTAGTACGGTGGTGTAGTGGTCAGTACGGTGGTGTAGCGGTTAGTACGGTGGTAGCGGTCAGCACTGTCGCCTCACAGCAAGACGATCCGGGTTGTATTCTCGGTCCGGGCTCTTCTATGTGGAGTCTGCAAGATGCACGCCAGAGGGACAAACTATATGGGTGGAGCTAAACGTATGTAGGCTGAATAGATAGAGCTAAACTGCTGAAGACTGAATGGGTGGAGCTAGACTGCTGTAGGCTGAGTGTGAGGAGCTAAACTGCTGTAGACTAAGTGGGTGGAGCTAAATGGCTCTTGACTGAATGTAAGTACGTATGTAAATGAGTTTGATGATGTGACATTATAAATACAATGTATTCATAAAGAGCTGATCCAGTTTCCGTATATGTGTCGTATATACTGGAGAGTTTAGTTTGAGAGATAAACATTTAGTCAGATTTAAGTGGCCTTTTATTACAGAGAGGCTTGAAACCTGCAGGAGATTAATGGACAGCCAGTACTAAAAGCTTCAAATTGCCTTCAACCCAAATTATGGTCACCCAACGTTTTCTTGTAGAGCTTTAAATGCACATTCACACGCGTTTCCTCGTACGGCATGATCCACAGACATGAGAACCAATTGAAAAGCTTGAGGTTGCAATTACCTGCAGGTAAGGAGGTCAGGACCATGAGGCAATAATGCAAATAGCAGCTTCTAGAATAGCAGGAACAGAAAATACACACCTGATCATCCTAACCTTGATGGCTTTGAAGGGAAACCAGGGAACATTCTGGAACTGAATAGATTCTGTCCTGCAAAATGTTCAGTTTTATAATTATAACTAAACTATTATCCAATGTTTACCCAAAACTAAATGGTTATGATGTAAACAAAGTCAGTCAGAGTGGTTTGGTGTAGAAGTCAGAACTGTTCACAGTGGTGGTGAATGGAACCAGACGTCCACCTCTAAAAGCTCTAAAAATTATTACACTGATGTCTGAGACGCTGTTTATGGTAGTTTTGGAAGATTTCGGCCTTACCGTCCATTGGTGGTGGAGGGATACGTGCAGGACGCTGTGAGGTTAAAGTAGACCGGAAAGAAAATGTATTATTTTCAGATTTTACCATCAACACCCATATAAACACAGAAGACACGTGTAGATTGATTGGTGGGTTTTATAGTGTAATGTGTATATGTGCGTAGGCATGGAGACCCCTGGTTCCCATCACCACCACTGTAAACGCCATTATCACCACTGTAAACACCACCACCACCACTGTAAACACCATCACCACCACTGTAAACACTATCACCACCACTGTAAACACCATTACCACCACTGTAAACATCATCATCACCACCACTACCACTGTAAACACCATCAACACCACCACTACCACTGTAAACACTATCACCACCACTGTGAACACTATCACCACCACTGTAAGCACCATCATCACCACTGTAAACATCATCATCATCACCGTAAACACCATCACTGTAAACACCATCACCACCACCACTGTAAACATCATCACCACCACTGTGAACAACATCACCACCATTGTAAACACCATCACCACCACTGTAAACACCATCACCACCACTGTAAACACCATCATCACCATCATAAACACCATCACCACCACTGTAAACACCATCATCACCATCGCAAACACCATCACCACCACTGTAAACACCATCATCACCACTGTAAACACCATCATCACCATCGTAAACACCATCACCACCACTGTAAACACCATCACCACCACTCTAAACATCATCACCACCACTGTAAACACAGTCACGGTAATTTATGTTAGATACGGAATATTTCAAAGTAGATATTGAATAATTCATATTAGATACTGAGTAATTCATAGTGTATATTGAATTCTTCCCAGTAGATATGGTTTAAATCATATTAGATACTAAATAATTTATAGAAGATACTGAATACTTCATAGTAGACACTGAATATTTCATAGTAGATATTAAGTAATTCAAATTAGGTACTGAGTAATTCACAGTATGAGTTGAATACTTCATAGCAGATATTGAGTAATTTATATTACATACTGAGTAAGTCATTGTAGATACTGAATACTTCGTAGTAGGTATTGAGTAATTCATATTACATACTTGGTAATTCATAGTATGTATTGAATACTTCATAGTAGATATTGAGTAATTTATATTAAATACTGAGTAATTTATAGTAGATACTAAATACTTCATAGTAGGTATTGAGTAATTCATATTAGATACTCAGTAATACATAGTATGTGTTGAATACTTCATAGTAGATATTGAGTAATTCATATTAGATCCTGAGTAATTTATATTAGAGACTGAGTAATTTATAAAAGATACTGAACACTTCATAGTAGACACTGAATACTTCATAGTAGATATTGAGTAATTTATTTAAGATTTTTGGAAATTCATAGTATGTATTGAATACTTCATAGTAGATATTGAGTAACATATTAGATACTGAGCAATTTTATATTAGAGACTGGGTAATTTATAGAAGATACTGAACACTTCATAGTAGACACTGAATTCTTCATAGTAGGTATTAAGTAATTCATATTATATACTGAGTAATCCATGGTAGATACTGAATACTTCATAGTAGATACTGAAAACATTACTGTTAACAGTACTGTTACTGCAGTAGCAGCGTCTGAGCAGGATCTTTAATACGTCCTTCTAGAACAGAGACTCTGTTAAATACTTAAACATCATTAATAAATAAATGTAGTAAGTAAATAATACTGGGTGTGGAGGTTTAAGGCCTAATGAGGTTTATTTCTTATCTCTGGTGTTTGTGTTTCTCCTCTGAAAGGTTCTAGGCACTGACTCTGGTTCTGCGTCGGTGGGTGAGGGGAGAGGGACAGCAGTGTGTCTGGAGCTGTAGTGTGTTTTGGGAAGTGCAGTGTAAGGAGGCTATTAAATACTCTTCTCTTTCAGAGCTCCCTGACCAAGCTCCCCAGAACCCCTAAATAACCCCCCGCCCCTCTCAAACTGCCCCCTAGCTCTGTTTACTGTAATTGGAGTGAACGGGCGGGCTGCTCATTAGGCGGTGGGGCTGCTGGTGATGAGGATTTGATGTTGTTCCCAACCCCCCCGCCCAAAGCTCAGTAGCAGCAGCAGCAGTGCTGGTGCGGGACAGCTCGGAGGCGGGAGGGTGGAGGGGGACGGGGGGCAGGAGGGGTTTATTTGTAGCTAATTTGCTCAGTCTTGTTTTCCCTGCTTGCATATGTGAGGAAGGAAGAAGAGAAAGCAATTAAAGGGCCTGAATCCGGGAAGTCTTTCCTTGTTTATTCTGAAAGAGTGCAGTATGTAAACAGTGTTTCAAAACAAATTGTTTACAGAAAACAAACAAACACTGAACTTCAAATCAGCCTGTTTGAAAATCTTCATGGTTGTGATGTCACACATCATCAAGCAGTTTAGCTCCATCCACAGAAATACAGCAATTTAGCTCCACCTATTCAGCCTACATCAGTTTAGCTCCATACAGGCAGCCTACATCAGTTTAGCTCCACTCATTTAGCCTACATCCGTTTAGCTCCACCCATTTAGCCTACATCAGTTTAGCTCCATACATGCAGCCTACATCAGTTTAGCCCTAACCATTCAGCCTACAACAGTTTAGCTCCACCCATTCAGTTTACAGCAGTTTAGCTGCACCCATTCAACCTACAGCAGGTTAGCTCCACCCATTTAGCCTACAGCAGGTTACCTCCACCTATTCAGTCTACAGCAGTTTAGCTCCACCCATTCAGCCTACAGCAGTTTAGCTCCACCCATTCAGCCTACAGCAGGTTAGCACCACCCATTCAGCCTACAGCAGTTTAGCTCCACCCATTCAGTCTACAGCAGTTTAGCTCCATCCATTCACTCTACAGCAGGTTAGCTCCACCCATTCAGCCTACAGCAGTTTAGCTCCACATATTTAGTCTACATTAGTTTAGCTCCACCCATTCAACCTATAGCAGTTTAGCTCCACCCATTCAGCTCACAGCTGTTTAGCCCCACCCATTCAGCCTAAATTGGTTTAGCACCCCCCATTCAGCCGACAGCAGTTTAGCTCCACCCATTCAGCCTACAGCTGTTTAGCACCACCCATTCAGCCTACAGCAGTTTAGCTCCACCCATTCAGTCTACATTAGTTTAGCTCCACCCATTCAGCCTATAGCAGTTTAGCTCCACCCATTCAGCTCACAGCTGTTTAGCCCCACCCATTAAGCCTAAATTGGTTTAGCACCCCCCATTCAGCCGACAGCAGTTTAGCTCCACCCATTCAGCCTACAGCTGTTTAGCACCACCCATTCAGCCTACAGCAGTTTAGCTCCACCCATTCAGTCTACATTAGTTTAGCTCCACCCATTCAGCCTACAGCAGTTTAGCTCCACCCATTCAGCCTACAGCTGTTTAGCTCCACCCATTCAGCCTAAATGAGTTTAGCACCACCCATTCAGCCTACATCAGTTTAGCTTCACCCATTCAGCCTAAATCAGTTTAGCTCCACCCATTCAACCTATAGCAGTGTAGCTCCACCCATTCAGCCTACAGCTGTTTAGCCCCACCCATTCAGCCTAAATTAGTTTAGCACCCGCCATTCAGCCTACAGCAGTTTAGCTCCACCCATTCAGTTTACAGCAGTTTAGCTCCACCCATTCAGCCTAAAGCAGTTTAGCTCCACCCATTCAGCCTATAGCAGTTTAGCTCCACCCATTCAGCCTACAGAAGTTTAGCTCCACCCATTTAGCCTACAGTAGTTTAGCTCCACCCATTCAACCTACATCAGTTTAGCCCCACCTATTTAGTCTACATCAGTTTAGCCCCACCTTTTCAGCCTACAACAGTTTAGCTCCACTCATTCAGTCTACAGCAGTTTAGCTCCACCTATTCAGCCTACAGCTGTTTAGCTCCTCCCATTCAGCCTACAGCAGTTTAGCTCCACTCATTCAGTCTACAGCAGTTTAGCTCCACCTATTCAGCCTACAGCTGTTTAGCTCCACCTATTCAGTCTACAGCAGTCTACAGTCTTAAAGGTACAGACTGATATAAACAGGCTGTTTCTTTGTAAAGGATAAAGAGAAGATTATATGAGATCATGTGTTTAATTAATTATGAAACCTGAAAAATCAGGATCTAAAGTGCAGATTAAGAGCTCTTTAAACACGAAGATGACTTTTGTAGTTGAAGGTAAAACAAACCGGCGGTGTGTTTGTGTCCTGGTGTTATAGGTCAGTCAGTGTGTGTTCAAATAGAAAACATTGTTATTTGTCTCCGACTGTTTGACAGTCCACCTCCTCCATCCTGCCTGCACACATTAGTTCCTACACTGCATCCTCATTTGTAAAGTGACAACAAAAATCTATTTACAGTAAACAATATGCAGGGTGAGAGAGGAGCGCTGTTAGAGCGGAAGCCGCGGTGGAAGCAGATGGAGAACGTCATGTTCAGCCCTTTAAGATGTCAGTTATTTGGAAACGGACGCTGTAATCAGTTCATCAACTGAAATACAGAGTGACACCCGCTTCACAGTGCCTCTGTCACCCTCACATACATAAACCATCAGATACATACACCATCAGATACATACACCATCTCTAATATACACTGTTACATACATACACCCTCACATACATAAACCATCACATACATACACCATCAGATACATACACCATCACATACATACATCATCAGATACATACACCCTCACATACATAAACCATCACTACGATACACCATCAGATACATACACCCTCACATACATAAACCATCAGATACATACACCATCACATACATACACCATCACTAATATACACCGTTACGTACATACACCCTCACATACATAAACCATCAGATACATACACCATCACATACATACACCATCACTAATATACACCATCACTAATATACACCCTCACATACATAAACCATCACTACGATACACCCTCACATACATAAACCATCAGATACATACACCATCAGATACATACACCATCAGATACATACACTCTCACATACATAAACCATCAGATACATACACTATCAGATACATACACCATCAGATACATACACCCTCACATACATAAACCATCAGATACATACACCATCAGATACATACACCATCAGATACATACACTCTCACATACATAAACCATCAGATACATACACTATCAGATACATACACCATCAGATACATACACCCTCACATACATAAACCATCAGATACATACACCATCAGATACATACACCCTCACATACATAAACCATCAGACACATACACCATCAGATACATACACCATCAGATACATACACCCTCACATACATAAACCATCAGATACATACACCATCAGATACATACACCGTTACATACATACACCATCACTAATATACACCGTTACATACATACACCATCACTAATATACACCGCTACATACATACACCATCACTAATATATACCCTCACATACATAAACCATCACATACATACACCATCAAATACACACACCATCACTAATATACACCATCACATACATACACCATCACTAATATACACCATCACTAAGATACACCATCACTAAGATACACCATCACATACATACATCATCACTAATATACACTGCCATATACATACACCATCACATACATACACCATCACTAATATACAGCATCACATACATACACCATCAGTAATATACACCATCACATACATACACCCTCACATACATACACCATCACTAATATACACCATTACATACATACACCATCACTAATGTACACCGTTACATACATACACCCTCACATACATAAACCATCACATACATACACCATCAGATACATACACCATCACTAATATACACCATCACTAAGATACACCATCACATACATACACCATCACTAAAATACACCGCCATATACATACACCATCACATACATACACCATCACTAATATACACCCTCACATACATACACCATCACTAATATACACCATCACTTATATACACCATCTCATACATACACCATCACATACATACACCATCACTAATATACACCATCACATTCATACACTATCACTAATATACACCATCACTAATGTACACCATCACTTATATACACCATCACATACATACACCATCACATACATATACCATCACTAATATACACCATCACATACATACACCATCACTAATATACACCATCACTAATATACACCATCACATACATACACCATCACTAATATACACCATCACTAATATACACCATCACATACATACACCATCACTAATATACACCCTCACATACATAAACAATCACATACATACACCATCACTAATATACACCATCACTTATATACACCATCACATACATACACCATCACTAATATACACCATCACATACATAAACAATCACATACATACACCATCACTATTATACACCATCACATACATACACCATCACTAATATACACCCTCATATACATACACAATCACTAATATACACCCTCACTAATATACACTGTTACATACATACACCCTCACATACATACACCATCACTAATATACACCATCACTAAGATACACCATCACTAAGATACACCATCACTAATATACACCGTTACATACATACACCCTCACATACATACACCATCACTAATATACACCATCACTAAGATACACCATCACTAATATACACCATCACTAAGATACACCATCACTTATATACACCATCACATTCAAACACTATCACTAATATACACCATCACTAATATACACCATCACATTCAAACACTATCACTAATATACACCATCACTAATATACACCATCACATACATACACCATCACTAATATACACCATCACATACATACACCATCACTAATATACACCATCACATTCATACACTATCACTAATATACACCATCACATACATACACCATCACTTATATACACCATCTCATACATACACCATCACATACATACACCATCACTAATATACACCATCACATTCATACACTATCACTAATATACACCATCATCAAGATACTCCATCACTAATATATACTGTCACATACAATGAATAAAAACAGAATATCTAATAACTGTATGATATTTTATAGTTACACTGATTCCAGCTTGTTTGCAGATATTAGCTCTAATCTCAGTGACTAGGCTAGCAGTCAGGACTGAGTGATACTGGTGGGTTCCTAATAACGCATGTCGTTTTGAGAGATCTTTGATAAACAAACACAAGAAAATTATACAAAATCATAAATTCTATTAAGCTGATCAAACTCTGGAATCCCGTGTAAACGGAAAGCGCTATTGTGGCCAATCAGTCTATAAATAGAAACACATTTAATCAGCTTCAGAGTTTCAGACGCATCCAAGCAGCAAAGCAAACAAACAAGCAAAATACTGTGTTGACTATTTGCGTCTAGCTAGAATTCATTATCTGTTCATTCAGAATAACTGATTCTCTGCTGGGCTGGTTAGTCTCTGCTTACCCGCCGGTCAGTCTGCTGTGTTGGGTTATCTCCACAGAGCTGTGTGGTGTTTAGGTGTGTTGATTTTAAGGAGCCCAGCTGCAATAACAACCCAGCCAAATCTTACAAACGGCGAGCATATGAGTGCATATCGTCACTGTCCAACTTGTATCTCCATTTTTATTGATTTTTATTTTTCTGTCATTTGAACACGATGTCAGACTGAATTATGGTAGAAAATATGAGTTTGGTGGGAGATTGGACTGAATTGACAGACAAAATATGAGTTTGGGGGGAGATTAGACTGAATTTGGGGGAGGATATGAGTTTGGTGGGAGATCCGACTGAATTGACGGAGAAAATATTAGTCTGGTGGGAGATCGGATTGAATTGACGGAGAAAATATGAGTTTAGTGGGAAATCGGACTGAATGGACAGAGAAAATATGAGTTTGGTGGGAGATCAGACTGAACTGACAGAGAAAATATGAGTTTGGTGGGAGATCAGACTGAATTTGGGGGAGAAAATATGAGCTTGGTGGAAGATCAGACTGAATTGACAGAGAAAATATGAGTTTGGTCGGAGATCAGACTGAATGGACAGAGAAAATATGAGTTTGGTGGGAGATCAGACATAGCAATGAGAGAGAAGCAGAACTTTTTTTTCTGGCACTGCCATTTATTTATTTATTTATTTTAAAGTTATATGTAATGTGAATTTTACAGAACTTTGTTTATTTTCATAACTGGAAACTGTAATGATAGACTAACTGGCTACAGGTGCTAGACTGTTAGCAATTATAGCTAACTGGATAACGGCACAGTAAGCTGCTTTATGTTGGGCAATAACAACAGTAACTACAGCTGCCTTGTGTATATATATATATACATACAGTGCCCTCCATAATTATTGGCACCCCTGGTTAAGATGTGTTCTTTGGCTTCTAATAAATTGAGGGTTTTTTTAAATAATATAGGACCACGATGGAAAAAAGAGCAAAATCCAACCTTTATCTCAAGTGCATTTATTCAGTAGGAAAAAAATCCCACATTAAGAAATAATTGTTTAACATCAAATAATGTGTGCCACAATTATTAGCACCCCTGATGTTAATACTTTGTACAACCCCCCTTTGCCAACAAACAGCACCTAATCTTCTCCTATAATGTTTCACAAGATGGGAGAACACAGAAAGAGGTATCTTCGACCATTCCTCTTTGCACAATCTCTCTAAATCATCCAGCGACCTGGGTCCTCTCCTCTGCACTCTCCTCTTCAGCTCACCCCACAGGTTTTCAATGGGGTTAAGGTCTGGGGACTGAGATGGCCATGGGAGGAGCTTGATTCTGTGTGTGGTCAACCATTTCTGTGTAGATCTTGCCATATGTTTAGGGTCATTATCTTGCTGAAAGACCCAGTGACGACCCATCTTCAGCTTTCGGGCAGAAGCCACCAGATTTTGTTTTAAAATGTCCTGGTATTTCAAAGCATTCATGATGCCATGCACCCTAACAAGGTTCCCTGGGCCTTTGGAAGAAAAGCAGGCCCACAGCATCACTGATCCTCCCCCGTATTTCACAGTGGGCATGAGGTGCTTTTCTGCATACTCAGCTCTTGTGTTACGCCAGACCCACTTACAGCATTTGTTGCCAAAAAGCTCTATCTTTGTTTCATCTGACCAAAGCACACGGTCCCAGTTGAAGTTCCAGTACTGCTTAGCAAACTCCAAACGTTTCCGTTTATGATTGTGAGTGAGAAAAGGTTTTTTCCGTGCATGCCTCCCAAACAGCTTGTTGGCGTGTAGATAGCGTCTGATGGTTGTTTTGGAGACTTCGTGACCCCAAGATGCTACCATTTGTTGCAGTTCCGTAACAGTGAGCTTTGGAGAACTTTTTATTTCTCTTATCATCCTCCTCACTGTGCGTGGTGGCAAAATAAACTTGCGTCCTCGTCCAGACTTGTTTACCACTGTTCCAGTTGTTTTAAACTTCTTAATAATTCCTCTGACAGTAGATACGGACAGGTGTAGGCGAGTGGCTATTTTCTTGTAGCCATTGCCTGACCTGTGAAGGTCAACACACATCTGCCTTACTTGAATGCTATGTTCCTTTGTCTTTCCCATGTTGAAGAGAAATGGCCTCTGTGTCACGTCATAATTATACCCCAGGGAAACAGGAAGTTGTGAATTGCTAATTAAATGTTCCTACATACTTTGATTAACTTCGTAAACTACTGTAGAAGTGACAGAAATTCTTTAATTACATTTATTTCCTAAGAATTGTTAGGGGTGCCAATAATTGTGGAACAGGTGATTTTATGAAGAAATATTATTTCTTAGTCAGGGATTTTATTTTCCCCCTAAAACTCTACTTGAGTTAAAGGTTACATTTTTCTACACTTTTCAGTGTGACAGTATGTTTCCACAATAAAAACTGAATTTATTTTAAGGCTTTTGACACATCTTAACCAGGGGTGCCAATAATTATGGAGGGCACTGTATATGGCTGGTGCCAATCCCGGCGTCATCAGGTGTTCACCATGGACAGGTCTCCAAACCACAATCCATCGCATGGCCAACACTCACTCACACCTACAGTCAGTTTAGAGTGAGGATCCTAACATGCATGTGTTTGGACTGTGGGAGGAAACCGGAGTACCCGGAGGAACCCACTCAAGCACGGGGAGAACATGCACACCAAGCACCAGTGCTGACCACTACACCACTGTGTTGACCACTACACCATATATAGAAATATATATACACCACTCAAAAAAATAAAGGGACCAAACTGTCCACTTATGAAGCAACACTGATTGACAATCAATTTCACAAGCTGTTGTGCAAATGGAATAAACACCAGGTGGAAATTGTTATTATATTATAGCCAGACACACTCAATAAAGGAGTGGTTCTGCAGGTGGGGACCACAGACCACTTCTCAGTACCTATGCTTTCTGGCTGATGTTTTGGTCACTGTTGAATGTTGACGGTGTTTCACACTCGTGGTAGCGTGAGACGGACTCTACAACCCACACAAGTGGCTCCGGTAGTGCAGCTCATCCAGGATGGCACATCAATGTAAGCTGTGGCAAGAAGGTTTGCTGTGTCTGTCAGCGTAGTGTCCAGAGGCTGGAGGCGCTACCAGGAGACAGGCCAGTACACCAGGAGATGTGGAGGAGACTGTAGGAGGGCAACAACCCAGCACCCCCTCACCGGCTCAAAGAAACACAGAGCTTCACCACAGCCTACTCCGAACTGTTCAATAACATCATCACAATCAGGATCCATCACGCTGACCGCACGCTCCGCACAGCTACAGCCTCAATTACAAATTAAACATATCGATTTCTGAACGTGGAAATGCTCGCAGTAAATGAAAGTCCTGGCAGCGGAGTAAACAGGTCATTATCCCACAGTCCGCACCAACAGACGCTCGGAATATAAAGTCCAGCTCATTACAGGACACCAATACTGAGCCCAATGTTTATTAAACAGCCCCCCACCTCGCCCCCGCCCCACTCACTCACGCTAATCTATTCAAACTCCGCCCAGTTCCTCCACTTATTCAGCCTACCTGGCCCGGAGCTGCCACCACCGTTCTCCATTCCTAACAACAACCTGGAACCTGCTTAGCTTGTATTCCCAGTCAGTTACCTAGAACCTCCAGAAGGACTTTCTTGGTAATTCAATCCTGATTGGTTGATTCCTGATTTCTGAATTTTAGTAGTTAATCAACACCATCAGCTCAGATTGAGTTTATTAATGGTTATTAATTAGATTATAATACTAATATTAGAGAAATGAACACACATTAATAAAAAGCACACCAGTGATTAGCTGTTAGATGTTTACTGATCTGAACTCTGTCTCAGTCAGCATTAAACCTGTCAGCCTAATCTCATATTCATATCCATCAAATAGAACAGCCCAGATCTGACCTTATTATTACTGTGTTATAACTATTTATTAATACATTCTTCAGTAGAAGGATGTCTGGAGGAGAAGGTAGTTCTCGAGTAGAAGACAGTCTGGAGAAGGTAGTTCTTGAGTAGATGGCCGTCTGGAGGAGAAGGTAGTTCTTATATCTGCATCCCTCTGGAAGGCAGTTCTTGAGTAAAAGGACATCTGGAGGAGATGGTAGTTCTTCAATTGAAGACCACCTGGAGGAGAAGGTAGTTCTTTAGTGGAAGGACATCTGGAGGAGTAGGTTGTTCTTGAGTTAAAGACTATCTGGTGGAGAAGGTAGTTCTTACACCTGCTGCCCTCTGGAAGGTAGTTCTTGAGTAAAAGGATATCTAGAGGAGAAGGTAGTTCTCAAATAGAAGAGTGTCTTGAGGAGAAGGTCGTTCTTGAGTAACTAGAGGGACATCTTCAGGAGAAGAAAGTTCTTAAGTACAAGGAAGTCTGGAGGAGAAGATAGTGTTTGAGTAGAAGAGTGTCTGGAAGAGAAGATAGTTCTTGAGTAGAAGAGTTTCTGGAGGAGAAGGTAGTTCTTGAGTAGAAAAGTGTCTTGAGGAGAAGGTCTGTCTTGAGTAACAGAGGGACATCTTCAGGAAAAAAGTTCTTGAGTACAAGGACGTCTGGAAGAGAAGATAGTTCTTGAGTAGAAGAGTGTCTGGGCAAGAGGGTAGGTCTTAAATAGAAGTGTGTCTGGAGGAGAAGGTAGTTCCTGAGTGGAAAGACATCTGGAGGAGAAGGTAGTTATTAAGTAGATGGACGTCTGGAGAAGAGGGTAGTTCTCAAGTAGAAGGACATCTGGAGGAGAAGGTATTTCTTATATCTGCTGCCCTCTGGAAGGTAGTTCTTGAGTAGAAGGACGTCTAGAGGAGGAGGTAGTTCTCGAGCAGAAAGGCGTCTGAAGGAGAAGGTAGTTCATATATTTGCTGCCCTCTGGAAGGCAGTTCTTGAGTACAAGGACGTCTGGAGGAGAAATTAGTTCTTGAGTAGAAGGACATCTGAAGGAGAAAGTAGTTCTTATATCTGCTGCCCTCTGGAAGGTAGTTCTTGAGTAGAAGGACGTCTAGAGGAGGAGGTAGTTCTTGAGCAGAAAGGCGTCTGGAGGAGAAGGTAGTTCATATATTTGCTGCCCTCTGGAAGGCAGTTCTTGAGTACAAGGACGTCTGGAGGAGAAGGTAGTTCTTGAGTAACTAGAGGGACGTCTTTAGGAGAAGAAAGTTCTTGAGGTCAAGGACGTCTGGAGGAGGTAGTACTTGAGTAAAATGATCTCTGGAGGAGAAGGTAGTTCTTATATCTGCTGGCCTCTGGAAGGCAGTTCTTGAGTACAAGGATGTCTGGAGGAGAAGGTAGTTCTTGAGTAACTAGAGGGACGTCTTTAGGAGAAGAAAGTTCTTGAGTACAAGGACGTCTGGAGGAGGTAGTACTTGGGTAAAAGGATCTCTGGAGGAGAAGGTAGTTCTTATATCTGCTGCCCTCTGGAAGGTAGTTCTTCAGTAGAAGGATGTCTTCAGAAGAAGGTATCTCTTGAGCTAAAAGGTGTCTAGAGGAGAAGCTAGTTCTTTAGTGGGGGGGCAGAGGCGATGGCTCCATCCCTGCCAAGGCATCCCTGCTTCTCTTCTGTAGATGTAACGAATAAGCGAACAGAAGTATGTTCTCCTCGTTCATGCTAAGTTTTTTAATTTCCATGAAGAAACTGAAATTATGCTTCAGCGTCTTCTTATTAACTCTGATTCATATTCACGTTCATATTCATATGTATGTGTTTCTGCCCCTGAGAAATGTCACTCGGCCGTAATTAGCCGCGTCCTAATCTGCACCGTGATCTGCATACGGGAAAAACACGAGTTGATGAATCTCCAATGTGCATTTTATGTTTACATCATCAAAAGCTGCGGCGCTGCTGCCGCTGCCGGAGGTTCAGCGCTGATCAGCCGCTCCGCTCCGCGTGTGCCGGGCTGACGTCTCCGCGCTGCTCTTCTTTAGTCGAGCTATCTGTCGCTCTGAATTTCCATATTTTCAATTTTCACTTCGGTCGTGGTCAAACTCGCTCGGAGGTGGGCTCGCACGCCGCTGCTGGTCACAGCGCTTGTGTTCCGTCACCTCCGAGCTCCTGCAAACGGCTGCGGGAGGAGCTGCCGGTGGAGGTGTTTCATTGTGGAAGCGTTGGCGAGAAATCCTCAGCAGAACCTCTCGCCCTGTTTGTAGCCGCGCCGGTTCAGCGTGCTGGCTTTAGCTGTGCTATAATAACATAGTGTTAGTAGCACTTTATATGGAGCCTGTATTTATAAATAGTTATTAATGTGTTATAACTGTTGCCAACTGTTGGTAACACCCACATCCACGCACACACTACTGAACATACACAATAGGTGGTAGTAAAGCACCCACATCCACACACGCAAACTAGAGGGCAGAGAAACAACCACCCACACACACACACACTAGTGAACACACACACTAGGGGGCAGTGAATCACCCACATCCACACACACATTAGTGAACACACACACTAGGGGGCATTAAAACAACAACATACACACACACACACACTAGTGAACATACACTAGGGGGCATTGAAACATCCACATACACATATACACACACACACACACACACTAGTGAACACGCACACTAGGGGGCAGTGAATCACCCACATCCACACACACTAGTGAACACACACACTAGGGGGCAGTGAAACACCCACATACACACACACCAGTGAACACACACTCTAGGGGCAGTGAAACATCCACACACACATCCACTAGTGAACACACACAATAGAAGGCAGTGAAACATCCATATACACACACACACACATTCACTAGTGAACACACACACTGGGGGCAGTGAAACATCGACATACACACATATACTAGTGAACACACACACTGGGGCCAGTGAAACCCCCACATACACATACACAATGGTGAATACACACCAGGGGGCAGTGAAACCCCCTCATTTATATACACACAGACACACACACTACACTAAGGGGCAGTGAAACACCTACATACACACACATACACATTAGTTAAGACACATAATAGGTGGCAATGAACCCCCCCCCCCCCCGCCCACATGTAAACACACACAAACACTTGTAAACAAACACACTAGGAGGCAGTGAAACACCCACATACACACACACACACACTACTGAACAAACACACTAGAAGGCAGTGAAACACTTACAAGCACACACACACACATTAGTGAACACACACACTAGGAGACAGTGAAACACCCACACCCACACACACATAGTAGGGAACACACACACTAGGGCCAGTGAAACCCCCAAATACACAATAGTGAATACACACCAGGGGGCAGTAAACCCCCCCCCCCCCCCACACACACACACACACACACTAGGGGGCAGTGAAACACCCACATAAACACACACACATACACACTAGTGAAGACACACACTAGGTGGCAGCGAAACCCCCCACATACACACACACACACATACACACTAGTGAAGACACACACTAGGTGGCAGTGAAACACCCACATACACACACACACACACACACACACACACACACTACTGAACAAACACACTAGGAGACAGTGAAACACCCACACCCACACACACATAGTAGGGAACACACACACTAGGGCCAGTGAAACCCCCAAATACACAATAGTGAATACACACCAGGGGGCAGTAAACCCCCCCCTCCACACACACACACACACACACACACACACACACACACACTAGGGGGCAGTGAAACACCCACATAAACACACACACATACACACTAGTGAAGACACACACTAGGTGGCAGCGAAACCCCCCACATACACACACACACACATACACACTAGTGAAGACACACACTAAGGGGCAGTGAAACACCTACATACACACACATACACATTAGTTAAGACACATAATAGGTGGCAATGAACCCCCCCCCCCCCCCCCCCGCCCACATGTAAACACACACAAACACTTGTAAACAAACACACTAGGAGGCAGTGAAACACCCACATACACACACACACACACTACTGAACAAACACACTAGAAGGCAGTGAAACACTTACAAGCACACACACACACATTAGTGAACACACACACTAGGAGACAGTGAAACACCCACACCCACACACACA
This sequence comes from Megaleporinus macrocephalus, assembly GCA_021613375.1. NCBI lineage: Eukaryota > Metazoa > Chordata > Actinopteri > Characiformes > Anostomidae > Megaleporinus > Megaleporinus macrocephalus. Next base: position 31,780,971 of record CM038728.1, on the reverse strand, counting down.
TAGTAGGGAACACACACACTAGGGCCAGTGAAACCCCCAAATACACAATAGTGAATACACACCAGGGGGCAGTAAACCCCCCCCCCCCCCACACACACACACACACACACTAGGGGGCAGTGAAACACCCACATAAACACACACACATACACACTAGTGAAGACACACACTAGGTGGCAGCGAAACCCCCCACATACACACACACACACATACACACTAGTGAAGACACACACTAGGTGGCAGTGAAACACCCACATACACACACACACACACACACACACACACACACACTACTGAACAAACACACTAGGAGACAGTGAAACACCCACACCCACACACACATAGTAGGGAACACACACACTAGGGCCAGTGAAACCCCCAAATACACAATAGTGAATACACACCAGGGGGCAGTAAACCCCCCCCTCCACACACACACACACACACACACACACACACACACACACTAGGGGGCAGTGAAACACCCACATAAACACACACACATACACACTAGTGAAGACACACACTAGGTGGCAGCGAAACCCCCCACATACACACACACACACATACACACTAGTGAAGACACACACTAGGTGGCAGTGAAACACCCACATACACACACACACACACACATACACACTAGTGAAGACACACACTAGGTGGCAGTGAAACACCCACATACACACACACACACATACACACTAGTGAAGACACACACTAGGTGGCAGAGAAACACCCACATACACACACACACACATACATACACATTAGTGAAGACACACACTAGGTGGCAGAGAAACACCCACATACACACACACACACACATACACACTAGTGAAGACACACACTAGGTGGCAGAGAAACACCCACATACACACGCACACACACACACACATACACACTAGTGAAGACACACACTAGGTGGCAGTGAAACACCCACATACACACACACACACACACACACACACACACATACACACTAGTGAAGACACACACTAGGTGGCAGAGAAACACCCACATACACACGCACACACACACACACACATACACACTAGTGAAGACACACACTAGGTGGCAGAGAAACACCCACATACACACAAAGGGTTAAATTCAGATGAAAATGTCTTTATAATTATTAACGTATCTATATCTAAAGTGATAGACATTATCACTTTAAGTCACTACATCAGGCCTTTCGGCGAGCAGCCCTCAGACCCGGCGCGGTTATGAAGTATAACAGAACGCTCTGACTGAGTTTGAAAATCGGAGCAGCGCTGATGGCTCGTCTCCAGCTCCGTCTCCAGCTCCGTCTCCAGCTCCGTCTCCTGATATTTATTTAGAGCGTGCGCTGGCGCTCTCTGACCGAGACGCCGGCACTCTGATTACTCTTGCAGTTGTTTGGAGAGAGAGCCAACAGCCGGCGAGAAGAAACAAACCGGCACACGTTCTTCAGGCTCCCCCCGATTGTGGGGTTAATTTGCTAGATTATGGGCTTCTCTCTCTCTCCACTGAAGTGGATCTATCAGGGGACGGAGTGAGGGACCACTTTTGTCTCCACGATTGCTATAATCAGATTGGAGTCGGAGTTTGGTGTAAAGAGCCGGCAGTGAAGCACCGAGGAATGAAACTGTTGGCAGCTGAGAGTTTCTCCGGGCTCCGGGTTTGATCTACTGCGCAGAAGAAGAGGATTAGACGGGAGTGAATCTTTCCAGCCCGCCTGATGCAGCTGCCGTTATTCTTGCTGGAGATAACGGGACATGGAGCTGATTTAATGAAGACTGCGTTCTCTCTCACTCTCTCTCACTCTCTCACTCTCTCTCACTCTCTCTCTCTCTCTCTCTCTCTCTCTCTCTCTCTCTTTCTCTCTCTCTCTCTAGGACTGTCACTGATTTTCAGATGTTCAGGTTTCATGTTTTTTTAGGTCCTGATGTTAGGATTAGGTCTTATTCTGTACATTGAACCCTCAGGGGTCTGTTTAAGGGTCTGGAACTAATCAGACGCTCGCAGGAGGTTGACAAAGAGAACTCAGTCTAGAAACAAGCCAGCGTCAAAAGCACGGACACTGAGAGAGTGAACAGGTAGAGCACTGGAGGCCTTACTGACCCTAAACCTGCAAACACTAGGGGGCAGTGAAACACCCCCATACGCACACACGCACTAGGGGGCAGTGGAAAACTCACATACACATACACACTGGTGAACTTACACACTAGGGGCAATGAAACACTCACATACACACTCACTAGTGAAAACACACACTAGGGAGCAGTGAAACACTCACATACACACACACACACACACACACTAGTTAACATACACACTAGGGGCAGTGAAACACTCACATACACACGTGCATACACACAAACACACACACTGGTGAAAACACACTAGGGGCAGTGAAACACTCACATATGCACACACACACTAGTGAACACACACACTAGTGGGCAGTGAAACACTCACATACACATACACACACTAGTAAACACAAACACTAGGGGCCAGTAAAAAACCCACATACACACACGGGGGTGTAAGCACACTTGCTTGGCGTGGTGAGCATCCCAAACCACAGTCCCGAGGGAGCAGTTGGGGTTCAGGTGTCTTGCAGTCTGTACCTTCACCAAATAACACAGCCTGTACAGATTTACTGTAGCAGCAGAGAGTCTTTCAGAGAGTCTTTCAGAGAGTCTTTCAGAGAGTCTTTCAGAGTCTTTCAGAGAGTCTTTCACAGTCTTTCAGAGAGTCTTTCACAGAGTCTTTCACAGAGTCTTTCAGAGTCTTTCAGAGAGTCTTTCACAGTCTTTCAGAGAGTCTTTCACAGAGTCTTTCAGAGTCTTTCAGAGAGTCTTTCACAGTCTTTCAGAGAGTCTTTCACAGAGTCTTTCAGAGTCTTTCAGAGAGTCTTTCACAGTCTTTCAGAGAGTCTTTCACAGAGTCTTTCAGAGTCTTTCAGTATTTCAGAGTCTTTCAGAGTCTTTCAGAGTCTTTCAGAGAGTCTTTCAGAGTCTTTCAGAGAGTCTTTCAGAGTCTTTCAGAGTCTTTCAGAGAGTCTTTCAGAGTCTTTCAGAGAGTCTTTCAGTCTTTCAGAGTCTTTCAGAGAGTCTTTCACAGCCTTTCACAGTCTTTCAGAGAGTCTTTCAGAGTCTTTCAGAGAGTCTTCCAGAGAGTCTTTCATAGTCTTTCAGAGTCTTTCAGAGAGTATTTCACAGCCTTTCACAGTCTTTCAGAGAGTCTTTCAGAGTCTTTCAGAGAGTCTTCCAGAGAGTCTTTCATAGTCTTTCAGAGTCTTTCAGAGAGTATTTCAGAGTCTTTCAGAGACTTTCAGAGTCTTTCAGAGAGTCTTTCCGAGAGTCTTTCAGAGTCTTTCAGAGAGTCTTTCAGAGAGTCTTTCAGAGAGTCTTTCAGAGTCTTTAAGAGAGTCTTTCAGAGAGGCTTTCAGAGAGCCTTTTAGAGAGTCTTTCACAGTCTTTCAGAGAGTCTTTCAGAGTGTCTTTCAGAGAGTCTTTCAGAGAGTCTTTCAGAGAGTCTTTCACAGTCTTTCAGAGAGTCTTTCAGAGAGTCTTTCAGAGAGTATTTCAGAGAGTCTTTCAGAGAGTCTTTCAGAGAGTCCTTCAGAGAGTCTTTCAGAGAGTCTTTCAGAGTCTTTCAGAGAGTCTTTCAGAGTCTTTCAGAGAGTCTTTCAAAGAGTCTTTCAGAGAGTCTTTCAGAGTCTTTCAGAGAGTCTTTCTGAGTCTTTCAGAGAGTCTTCCAGAGAGTCTTTCAGAGTCTTTTAGAGAGTCTTTCACAGTCTTTCAGAGAGTCTTTCAGAGTCTTTTAGAGAGTCTTTCACAGTCTTTCAGAGAGTCTTTCAGAGTGTCTTTCAGAGAGTCTTTCAGAGAGTCTTTCAGAGAGTCTTTCACAGTCTTTCAGAGAGTCTTTCAGAGTATTTCAGAGAGTCTTTCAGAGTCTTTTAGAGAGTCTTTCAGAGAGTCTTTCAGAGAGTATTTCAGAGAGTCTTTCAGAGAGTCTTTCAGAGAGTCCTTCAGAGAGTCTTTCAGAGAGTCTTTCAGAGTCTTTCAGAGAGTCTTTCAGAGTCTTTCAGAGAGTCTTTCAAAGAGTCTTTCAGAGAGTCTTTCAGAGTCTTTCAGAGAGTCTTTCTGAGTCTTTCAGAGAGTCTTCCAGAGAGTCTTTCAGAGTCTTTTAGAGAGTTTCAGAGTATTTCAGAAAGTATTTTAGAGAGTCTTTCAGAGTCTTTCAGATAGCCTTTCAGAGAGTCTCAGAGTCTTTCAGAGTCTTTCAGAGAGTCTTTCAGAGTCTTTCAGAGAGTCTTTCAGAGTCTTTCAGAGTCTTTCAGAGAGTCTTTCAGAGAGTCTTTCACAGTCTTTCAGAGAGTCTTTCACAGTCTTTCAGAGAGTCTTTCAGAGAGTCTTTCACAGTCTTTCAGAGAGTCTTTCACAGTCTTTCAGAGAGTCTTTCAGAGAGTCTTTCAGAGAGTCTTTCACAGTCTTTCAGAGAGTCTTTCACAGTCTTTCAGAGAGTCTTTCAGAGAGACTTTTAGAGAGTCTTTCAGAGTCTTTTAGAGAGTCTTTCAGAGTCTTTCAGAGAGTCTTTCAGAGAGTCCTTCAGGCATGGTATGAGCAGAACAACAGACAACACCACCTGATCATCGCTTTTACTTAATGATCTGGACACTGCTGGCTATTACTTAATTTGATTCTAGCGGTCATCTCTGAATCAGTTCCAGTCTGTTACATCGCGTGTTGCAGACCTCCATTCCGAGCGTTAAGTCCTCCGCGGACACTCGGGTTTAGTGCTGTGTTTGAAACTGTATTGAAAGATTTGTGCCCTCTCCATTTTTAACTGCCCCCTCAGTCACCTCACCCTGGCAGGGGGCCTGGATCTCTCTGTGTTTAACAGTTGCTCCGTGGAACTCTGCTTCCTTTGTTCAACATGGCCCAGAAATTCTCTACTCACACCCCGAGCCCCACCTCCTGCTCTGAGAGGTCAAGGTATTCTGCCTGGCCTTTGATCCCAGTGGTGAAGGTGGGGCAGGGACTGGGAGACCGAGCTCTCTTTCTGTCTCAGCTCAGGTGCTCGTGCTGCTCCTTAATGAGAGCCACCTGATGCTGATGTGGCTGTGTCAGCGAGTGCATCTTTTAAAGGAGGGCCGGGGAAGAGAGTAGGACGAGCAACAGCAATAGAAGAACAGAAGCAGAAGACAAGCCTGTCCTTGAGAAGAGGATTGAAAATCTAATCTACGGCCAGTGTCTCACATGGTCAGTCGTGGGCTGGAGGTTTGGGAACCAGCCTTGTGACCTTGTGATCACTGGTACAATCTCCTGAACCAACAGGTCTCAACTGAAGTGGCCTTGAACAAGGCACCTCACCCGAACAAGCTCCCCGGGCACTGTGGATAGGACTGCCCACTGCTTCCGGTAAGTGAACACACTGCCCCCTAGTGTGTGTGTGTTCACTAGTTTGTGTACACTGCATAGATGGGTTAAACGTGGAGTCCTTAAATCTTCCATAATTCAATTCAACTCCTGCTTCAAGCATCCCTCCTGCTCCCGGACTACCACATGCCACGCTATGGTCCTGCTATATACACAGGTCTTGCAGCTGGCAGTAGCTTTCATCTTGCCGTGAGTGACAAGCTCAGACCCGGTAACTGGCACATGAACACCACTGGCTTTCTTTGCTGTCGCGCTGCACAGCTGTGCTCCTCATACCCGAGTGAAGAAAGAGTCCCGCTCCCGTGCTGAGTTGTGTAATACTGGCTCAGCTGGTCTGACAAATCCATGCCTCCCCCAAGCTTGCTGTATTCCATCACTCGCAAGGCACATGGGAAGGACCCTGTGGTGTGTACTGCATCCCTAGCGTAGACTGTGTCCATCCACTTCACAGAGAGGACCGTCCCCCTATCCAGTGCTACACTGGTGACTACTTTGACAGCAATATCTGGACAATCCCTCTTGGAATCTTTGTATGTTCCACAGCTACTAAACCTGGAGCTTGCATAAACCAAGCCCCTCTCCCAGCCAAGTACCAACCAAACCCCTCACCCCAGTCAAATCCCACCCTGGCCAAACCTTCACTCACATCCCACCCTTGCCAACCCCTCATCTCCACTCAAATCCTACCCTGGCCAACCCCTCAACTCAGTCAAATCTCACCCTGGCCATAGCTCACCTTCAGGCAAATCCCACCCCCAACAAAGCCCCTCTCCCAGTCAAATCTCACCCTGGCCAACCTCTGCCTCTAGGCAAATCCCACCCTAAGCATGCTCCTCCGTCACCTTGTGGTGTGTACTGCATCCCTAGCGTAGGCTGTTTCCATCCACTTCACAGAGAGGACCGTCCCCTATCCAGTGGTACACTGGTGACTCCTTTGACAGCAATGTCTGAACAGTCTCTCTTGGAATCTTTGTATGCTCCACAGGTATTAAACCTGGAGTTTGTATAGACATTGGCCTTGCTCATTCTGTCAATCAGAGACATGAGTCATGGCGAGAGTCTCTGGCTTGTGGAAAGATCCAGTGTCCCCAGTGTGTCTACTGCTGGAGACAGTAAGCACAAACAACTGGAAACCCCATTTATGGACTTAGGAAAACTCCTGCGGGGATGATAGACTGCCTTACAGGCATAAGGGACCTGACTGCCAGTCTGTCATGCTCTTAGTTTCCCACCATCTTGGTCACTTGTGTGCATTCCAGGATATTGTCTGGTACCTGTCCCTTGACAACAAGGAGCAGAATGAAAACGATCCTGGTTTTCTCTCTGGTTGATAATCCAGCCTTATCACGATCATGTAGAACATCAGTCCAAGGTACTTGTACAATCTAGAAACATCCATCCATCAGTGCTTTGCACCTCTGGCTATGTTCCTGGCGGCATGCTTGCGGTGTTCTGACAGAGGCTTTTCTATAGCATCCTCTAAAAGGAATAACTTGAAGAGGTCATGTGGAGAGCGGCTATCCCCTGAGTTCAGCTGCAGACCGGGTGCCCTTGAAGCAAGGAACTGCTGAGCAGCATCGCCATCATGTTCTGTCTTCCATGGCATATGCACTACAGAAGAATATACTAATGAGTCTTATTGTCACAGTAAAAGCAGTCTAATCTCCAGGAGTCTGATTTAGTTGGCTCCAGTGATTATTATGTGTCTACTTATTATATACAGCACATAGGATTTCAGTACAGGAGACTGATATGAGGATAATTCATCAGTTACATTAGTGCATTACTCATAACAGAAGAATGAAACAAACTTTAATGATCTAATTTAAGTATCTGACTTAAGGTGACAGGAGTTAGTTTACTTTGCTGGCTGCACTATGTTAGTGGAGAGGTTCGAGACCCTGTTCACGTGTCCAGATATTTTTGATATATATATCAATATATATATATAAAAATATATATATATTGATATATTCCCTTTCCCAGTCAAATCCCAACCCCAACCAAACCCCTCACCCCAGTCAAATCCCACCCTAGCCAAACCTCACCCCTAGTCAAAGCCTACACTGGCCAAACCCCTCATGCGCAAGCAACTTCCACCCTGGCCAAATCCCACCTCCACTCAAATCCAACCCTGGCCAAACCTGACCCCCCCACCTCAAACCATGCCCCGAGTTAAATACCACTTCCAACCAAGCCCCTCTCTCAGCCAAATACCAACCTACCCTGGCCAAATCTCCACTCACATCCCACCCTTGCCAACCAATTACCTCTACTCAAATCCCACCCTGGCCAACCCCTCACGTCCACACAAATCCTACCCTAGCCAACCCCTCAACTTAGTCAAATCACACCTTGGCCACCCCCCCTTACCACAGTCAAATCCCACCCTCGCCATAGCTCATCTTCAGGCAAATCCCAGCCTCAACCAAGCCCCTCTCACAGTCCAATCTCACTCTGGACAACAACTGCCTCTAGGCAAGTCTCACCCCAACCATGCTCCTCTCCCAGTCAAATCCCACCCTGGCCAAAGCTCGCCCTTAGTCAATCCCACTCAAAACCAAGCCCCTCTCCCAATCAAATTTCACCCTGGACAACCCCTCACCCCAGTCAAATCCCACCCTGGCCAAAACTCGCCCTCAGTCAATCCCAGTCAAAACTAAACCCCTCTCCCAATCAAATCTCACCCTGGGAAAAACCCCACCCCCAACCAACTTACTCATCCTCACAGTCCTCATCACTTTCCTCGTCACTCCTGGATCTGTAGCAAAGCGTCAGCAGCAGGAAAATGTATGTGTGCCAACTTGTAGCTCCTCCGTCAGTACAAAAACAAGCCGAGCATGTGCTCGTGTTTATAGCAGCCCGACTGGGCGTCTTCACACATTTTCCTGCCTCGTAATCGGCCAACAGCGACTGCTGCATCACCATGCTGTTATCATATGAATAGCTGTATTTGCTAATGGGTGGGCCATCAGGAGCTGCTTTCTGACTCACAGGCTGAAATGTGCATGCTGTTCCTTTTATTCGCTCACAAAGCTCCAAAAATATGTACTTAGTTTCTACCTATACACCTTTTTGAAAAGCAGACCGTTTGGGGTGTATTTTTTATGTTTCTATGACAAAAACGAAGGTTTTGAAAGTGTTTTTTTTTTTAGAAATGTCTGCTTTTGTCTGCTAGTAGATTTGGCAATTAGCATGTCTAGGTTCTACCTCTGTGTTCGGAAAAAAGCCTAATGATTTCTGAGAACTAAAATTAAAAAATGTCTATATTAATTTTCTTAAATGTAATAATATTCTTATCTCATTGTTAAGAGAAAACAAAAGGTTCTTAAAACCCTCTACAGAAAACCATCCAATCAGGATAGTTTTTTTCTGTGGTATGTAGGTTGCCACAGTTCATCAAGTGCTTCCACTGGTTACTTCAGGAGCTGGACTGAAAAGCCTAATTGGATTTACTATAAGCAGAATTATTAATTAGATTTTTGAAGATTTTACATACGCCACTGATTGTAAATATGAGTCATGGTCTAAGTAGGTTCCAGGTAGTTGTTAGGAATAGAAAACAGTGGCAGCAGCTCTATACTGGGGCTCTGCACTGAAAGAATTGCTGTAAAACTGATATACACAGGACCAGCTATGATAATATCAGCTAAATGCTTAAATATAACATATTTTATACGCGTAAAATGACTGTGTTTAATCTAGAACAGGCCAATGACTACCCTGACCCCACCTACCAGTCAAACCCCCACCCACCAGCCAAATCTAACCCTCAAGTAAAACCACACCTTCCTCTAATTTTCAATTCCATTCAGATCCAACGTCACGTCAAATCCCAACCACAGTCAAACCCCACCCCCAGCCAAACCCTACACTCAGTATAACCCCACCCCCAGCCAAACCCTACACTCAGTATAACCCCACCCCTAGCCAAACCCTACACTCAGTATAACCCCACCCCCAGCCAAACCCTACACTTAGTATAACCCCACCCCTAGCCAAACCCTACACTCAGTATAACCCCACCCCCAGCCAACCCTACACTTAGTATAACCCCACCCCCAGCCAAACCCTACACTCAGTATAACCCCACCCCCAGCCAAACTTTACACTTAGTATAACCCCACCCCCAGCTAAACCCTACCCTCAGCATAACCCCACCCCCAGCCAAACCCTACACTCAGTATAACCCTGCCCCAGCCAAACCCTACACTCAGTATAACCCCACCCCCAGCCAAACCCTACACTCAGTATAACCCCACCCCCAGCCAAACCCTACACTCAGTATAACCCCACCCCCAGCCAAACCCTACACTCAGTATAACCCCACCCCTAGCCAAACCCTACACTCAGTATAACCCCACCCCCAGCCAAACCCTACACTCAGTATAACCCCACCCCCAGCCAAACCCTACACTTAGTATAACCCCACCCCCAGCCAAACCCTACACTCAGTATAACCCCACCCCCAGCCAAACTTTACACTTAGTATAACCCCCACCCCCAGCTAAACCCTACCCTCAGCATAACCCCAACCCCAACCAAACCGTATACTCAGCATAACCCCACCCCGAGCCAAACCCTATACTCAGCATAACCCTGCCCCAGCTAAACCCTACACTTAGTATAAGCCCGCCCCCAGCCAAACCCTACACTTAGTATAAGCCCGCCCCCAGCCAAACCCTACACTCAGTATATCCCTGCCCCCAACCAAACTCCACACTCAGTATATCCCCGCCCCCAACCAAACTCTACACTCAGTATATCCCCGCCCCCCAGCCAAATGCCATGTCTTTCTAAACTTTGAACATAATGGGCCGCACAATGGGGGTTATTTGGCAGTGAAGCCTGCAATGTGATGTGTTTAATGTTTAGTATAACGGGATTTGACACCCTCCTCACAAAGCAACCCCTCCCCCGCTCCCCCCACACCCCTGAGGAAACAGAAACAAAGGAAGTCCCTAATTGGTCAATTAGATCAGCAGTATGTGGGAGCATTTATCTCAAATAGAAAACCACTTACTCTCTCTCAGTCTCTCTGTCTCTCCCTCCCTCTCTTTCTCTCTCTCTCTCTCTCTCTCTCTCTGTCTCACTCTCTCTCTCTCTCTCTCTCTGTCTCACTCTCTCTCTCTCTCTCTCTCTCTCTGTCTCACTCTCTCTCTCCCTCCCTCTCTCTCTCTCTCTCTCTCTCTGTCTCACTCTCTCTCTCTCTTTCTCTGTGTGTCTCTTTCACAGCAGAACTCAGATGTTTATTAAAGCCTCTGTTTCAGACTGAAGACTTTGTTACTGGTCTACTGAGGTCAAAAAGGACTTCAACATCAAAGCCCTTGTAGAGAGGAACTTCTAAACCACTTCCAAACCCCTACGGAGCCAGGAAAACATGTGTGGCACTAAAAAGGCCATCACAGCACTGACCGCATAGTGACCACACTTCATTAGTTCAACCTTAAGTATCTGCACTGTCCATTTATCATCTCCACTGTCCACCTGTTTCTCTGTATACTTTGTTAGCCTGTCAGGAACCCCACACGACCACCACAGAGCTATGTGGGTTAGGTGAGGGTCATTCTCAGCACTGCAGTGACATGGACATGGTGGTGGTGTATTAGAGCTGTTGTGCTGGTGTGAGTGGATCAGACACAGCAGTGCTGCTGCTGGAGTGTTTAAACACTGTGTCCACTCACTGTCCACTCTATTAGACACTCCTACTACTTGCTGGTCCACCTTGTAGATGTAAAGTCAGAGACAGTAGCTCATCTGCTGCTGCACAGTTTGTGTTCCTCTAGTCCTTCATCAGTGGACACAGGATGACTCCCACAGGACGCTGTCCACAGGACACTGCTGTATGGATAGTTTTGGTTGGTGGACGATTCTCAGTCCAGCAGTGACACTGAGGTTTTCAAACACTCCAGCAGCACCACCACTAGTCAGTGTCACTGCAGTGCTGAGGAAGATCTACCTCCCTACTAGTACCTGCTCTGTGGTGGTCCTGTGGGGGTCCTGACCATTAAAGAACAGAGTAATAAAGTATACAGAGAATCAGAAGGACTACAGTCTGTAAGTATAGAACTACAAAGTGTTTGTATGTATGTTTCTGGGCAGTTAGAAGTTTTAAGCCAACCTAGTTGTTAGGCTAATCATAATCTGAGGTCTAAAACTTTGATATTTGGTGGTGAAGGCATAAACAGCCTGGGTCACTTCTCCGGTCATTGAGACTTAACTCTGAGATACATTTGCGTGCTGTACTGCAGCTTCCTCATATAATTATCTGCGCTTTTATTGTGTAATAATGAAGCCGCCCAGCATCAAAGCAGGAAAACAGGAAGCGTGCTGCTACACCGAGGTCAGGAACAGCCCCCGATGCTTCGTCCAGCCTCATTGGCTAGAACGAGGACACAAACACGATTTGCAGGCCTCAAAGAGAGATCTGAGCACCACACGAAATCTGAAAGTAATCCTCTGCTTTTGTCCAGCGCGCTCGCCGACCCACATCGCGCGCGTCCGCAGAGGCTAATCAGCAGCATGCTCGTCCGGCTGTCACCTTTGCCATGTCTTGCTGTTAATTAAGTGGATTATAAAGGGCAGCGTGAGTTCAGTATGTGTTTCTCGTTCCGCCGCTGGGCTGCGGCCACTCTACTCTCATTAACGCCGAGGGTTTGATCTCACGCTGAAAGCTGTTTATTTACACCGCGGAACTGAAGAGGACGAAGTGTGAATAAAAATCAAGCGTCCGTCCTCCACAATGAGCAGACTGGGCTACGGCAAAGTGGGTCACAGGGCCCAGCCACCAGAAATCAGCAACTTCCCGTTGTTACCAGCTGGTAACTGGCAAATACACCCACCGGCAGAAACAAGGCACCAAGAAGAAGCTGTTGAAATGAAAGTTTCTATGCAAAAGAAGCAAAAGTGGAAGGTTATTGGGGAAAACTGTGAGTTTCTATGGATATCAATCTTTCTATGGCTGTTTCTATAGATATTGGTCATCTTTAACTGCTGTTTCTATGGTTATTGACTTTCCTTACACATGCTTTCATAAACAGCAACCTTCTTTATGTCTCTACTTGATGGTTATCAACCTCCATTAAAGCTGTTTCAGTGGACACGAATCAAGTGGTTCTATATTCCCCAGCTTTCTTCACGCCGGTTTCTGTCGCGAACAAACTTCTCCACAGCTGTTACCATCACTATCAACTTCCTTTACATACAGTGGTGCCTGAAAGTTTGTGAACTCTAGAGTTTTCTAGATTTCGACATAAATTTGATCTACAACTTCATCAGATTTTCATACAGAAATCAGCAACTTCCAGTTGTTACCAACTGGTAACTGGCAAATACACCCACCGGCAGAAACAAGGCACCAAGAAGAAGCTGTTGAAATGAAAGTTTCTATGCAAAAGAAGCAAAAGGAGAAGGTTATTGGGGAAAACTGTGAGTTTCTATGGATATCAATCTTTCTATGGCTGTTTCTATAGATATTGATCATCTTTACTGCTGTTTCTATGGTTATTGACTTTCCTTACACATGCTTTCATCAACAGCAACCTTCTTTATGTCTCTACTTGATGGTTATCAACCTGCATTACAGCTGTTTTAGTGGACACAAATCAAGTGATTCTACATTCCCCAGCTTCTTCACGGCAGTTCCTGTTATGAACAAACCTCTCCACAGCTGTTACCATCACTACCAACTTTCTTTACATACAGTGGTGCCTGAAACTTTGTGAACTCTAGAATTTTCTAGATTTCCACATAAATTTGATCTAAAATGATCAGATTTTCATACAAGTGTATCATTACCAACACGGGAGGATCTGAGGAACCTCAGAACATCAGCTGTTGATGCTCGTCAGGCTGAAAAGGATTACAGAACTATCTCTAAATGTGTGGTTTGGACTCCACAGTCATACAGATTGTGTACAAATGGAAGAAAATCAGGACCACCATCCTGCTCAGGAGTGGTCCACCAACAAAGATCACAAAGTGTGGAAAAGTCCATGAGGTTACAATGGAATCCAGGGCAGCAGCTACAGGCCACAATGGCTAATGCTAATGTTCAGTCCACCATATGGAGAACACTGAACAACAATGGTGTGCATGGCAGAGCTGTAACAAGAAACTCAATGATCTCCAAAAAGAACCACGTCCACTGCTTGCAAGAGGTCACATGGACGAGTCAGAAGGCTACGGAAACAATGTTTTGTGGGCAAAATAGATCTTTTTGTTTTAAATGAGAAACATTATGTTTGGAGAAAGGAAAAGACTACATTTTAACATAAAAACCTGATCCCATATGAAAGTAAAATTCACAGCTTTATAAAATAGCAATTTCTAATAGGTAGTCCATAAAGTCAACAGATATCAGTTCAGAGTCTAGAACACTATGTACATATGAATTATGGAGTGATTCTACGGAACAGTTTGGAATGAAATCCAATATCACCACCATGTTTAAGTGTATTTTAGTGAGAATTGTAATTTAACACATTAAATGGCATTAAATGTTCATAATAATAACAGATATCAGTCCAGACCACTATTAAATGTTTTGTTGCCAATGGTTAATACTGTTTTTGAAAGTCTGTCAGAATGTTCTAGAGTGACTGGGCATAACTAGATATGTGATATTACAATTAAATATTCTCTGTACCTTGACTGCAGGATTATTCTAATCAAATAATGTTCATTTCCTCTGTGATTAGGTATCAGGATTATTTATGCTGCAGTGTTTTGTAATTTAGAGTGATATTGTTTACATTTACATTTACGGTATTTAGCAGATGCTCTTATCCAGAGGGACTTACAGAAGCGCTTAGTGTTCAGTCAGCGTATGAGTATCTCTATCTAGTACAAACAGGTTTAAGTTCAAACTACTCTTATACTCAAACACTGCCATGAACAAGTGCCGGTGCTGATACCTAGAAAGAAGTCCACAAAATATAAGATTAGACACAAAACAACACCTAGCAAGACTGGAACACCTACAGAGAAGAGAATAAATACAGACTACATACAGTATAAGTGCAATACTTAGTCAATGTTCCTAGAAGATCAAGTGCAATTATGGTTTCTACCAATGCTTCAGTAGATCAGTGTTTATAAGTGCTTTACAAAGAGACGGTGGTCTTCAGTCTGCGTTTGAAGACCATTAGAGAGTTCGCTGTTCGGACAGCCAGTGGAAGTCGCGTGTCTTCCATGAATCTTGAGAGATGGCGGGTCAAGCCAAGCCGTACTTGAAGCGTGAAGGGCTTGAGTTGCAGTTCGACTTTGGACCATTGCCATAAGGTCAGGAGCAGCTGGTCCATTCTTGGCTTTGTAGGCATCAGAACTTTAAACTGAATGCGAGCAGGTACAGGAAGCCAGTGAAGGTAGGGCAGCAGTGGAGTGACGTGAGTGAACTTGGGAAGATTGAAGACGAGTCGTGCTGCTGCATTCTGGATCAGTTGAAGGGCCTGATGGTCTGCAGAGGAAGACCAGCCAGGAGTGAGTTGCAGTAGTCGAGCCTTGAAACGACAAGAGACTGGACGAGCACCTGGGAGGCCTCCTGATTGTATTGTATTGTCCTGAGAGTTAATATCTTCTAGAAAGTAGAGCTTTACTCTGTTTAAGGGATATGTTTTTAGGGATTTTCAGTTACCATATGCCAAATATTGGAACATGTTTTAAAATTTGAAGTGTATGAAAGCACGGAAACTGAAATATATTGCCTTTTCATTGAAAGAGTTCTTGTTTTCTTTATAGTCTCCTTGTATGTTGAATAACTAGATATGGTGGTGAGTGGGAACTATGTGCTTAGTAATAAGTTGTGATGAGCGAGCATGTGAACTCAATCAATACTGATCAGCAAATGTGCCTGACCTCGCGCCGCACCATGCCGTGCCATGCCGTGATGTGATGTGCTACGCCGCCCCACCGCAAGAAGTTGCTACTCAAAAAAGAATTCCCAGGTTGGCAGGTCTGGTATCAGGTTTGGTCCTGTTTTGCTACCAAAGATGGTTTGAGAAGAATAAACTTGATGTTGTAGAATGACCAAGTCAAAATCCAGACTGTAGAAATGTTATGGAAGGACCTGAGGTGAGAAGTTCATGTCAGGAAACCCACCAACATCCCAGAGTTGGAGCTGTTTTGTTTGGAGGAGCAGGATAAAATTTCTCCAGGTGGATGCACAAGAGAATCACAGCAGATACTGAAAATACAGGTTCACGCACTTTAACCATTTACATGTAGGGCATTTAGCAGATGCTCTTATCCAGAGCGACCAACAGAAGTTCTTTGTTTTTAGTCAGAGTATGAGTATCTCTGTCTAGTACAAACTACTCTGGCACTCAAACACTGCCACAATCAAGTGCCAGTGCTGATACCTAGAAGGAAGACAGCAATTAGCTCTAGAACCAGCAAAACAACCTGGTAGCAAGCAATCTAAGCCAGAAATAAGTGAAAAAGTCAAGCCCACCTTACCAGCAGAGAAGAAAAATCCAATCAGGACACACTAGCACACTCACAGATATAAAATCCTGGATCATTTTCATTAATAAATATATAACCTGAACAGTTGTGCCTAATTTGCTTAATCAAGTTCCGTGTACGGAAGGTAGAACTTCTGATGAAGTTCTCGATCAAATCTATGTAGAAATATAGCACCTCTATGGTTGCTAACCTTTTATGAAGCAGCCATGGTTACTGCTGCTTCTATGGTTATCGACTTTCTTTACATGTGTTTCTATGAGCATCAACAGTTTTTATGACTGTTTCTATGAACACCAACCATCTATACACACATTTCTATGTATGCCAGCCTTCTTTACAGCAATTCCCGTTAGGATCAAACTTCTTTTTATGGAAACCAACCTTCTTGTCATGTGTTTCTATGGCAAATCTTTTCTACAGAGGTTTCTGTTATTAACTTCTTTACAGCTGTTTCTATAAATATAATATCATTTCTATTTCTATAGATCCATAGCTAATTCTATAGATACAGCTTCTCTCTATGGACTCCAAGCATCTCTATAAGTTCCTGTTATGATCACACTTCTTTATGAATGTTTCTATGGACGCTAACCACTTTACTGCTGACACATTGGTTATCAGACGCTGCTTTTTACAAATCTACAGGCGCGTCCGAAATCGCCTACAAGTCAGTAGGTACTAGATTAGAGTCAGTACGTACTGCTCGAGTGGTAGACTAGTAGGTAGTTTCAGTAGGTGAGTTTTAGTAGCCACACAATCTCATCCACCACATTACCAGCGTCCTGTGATGCAAGACGTCAGACCACCACCGTAAAAGTCCTGCTATTAATTTAAAAGCTCGTTTACTGACAGATTAAGATCTTTTAGTGACTCTGATCTGTGTTTTTATCTGATTATGTATCAGACGGTGTGGAGCTGTAGATCAGAGAAGATGAAACGGGAGGAATGTAATCATTGTTTATCTCAGCAGTAGCGCTAACTCCTGTAGCGGCAGTTCACTAGCCGTGGCTACGTACACACAGGGGACCCAAGGTGAATCATGGGATAGCGCAGTGTGCTGTGTTTACCTACATAACCATGGCTGCTGATTCAGGAGGTAATCCAGGTACCGTTCACCTACTACTCAATACCTACTGAGTATTCAGATATACTAGCCACGCTCGTCTACTGATTTCACTACTGAGTATTCAGACATAATAGCCGCACTCGCCTACTGATTTCACTACTGAGTATTCAGACATACTAGCCGCACTCGCCTAATGATTTCACTACTGAGTATTCAGACATACTAGCCACGCTCGCCTACTGATTTCACTACTGAGTATTCAGACATACTAGCCGCACTTGCCTACTGATTTAACTACTACTGAGTATTCAGACATACTAGCCACGCTCGCCTACTGATTTCACTACTGAGTATTCAGACATACTAGCCACGCTCGCCTACTGATTTCACTACTGAGTATTCAGACATACTAGCCGCACTCGCCTACTGATTTACTACTGAGTATTCAGACATACTAGCCACGCTCGACTACTGATTTCACTACTGAGTATTCAGACATACTAGCCACGCTCGCCTACTGATTTACTACTGAGTATTCAGAAATACTAGCCACGCTCGCCTACTGATTTACTACTGAGTATTCAGACATACTAGCCACGCTCACTACTGATTTCACTACTGAGTATTTAGACATACTAGCCACGCTCGACTACTGATTTTACTACTGAGTATTCAGACATACTAGCCACGCTCGCCTACTGATTTACTACTGAGTATTCAGAAATACTAGCCACGCTCGCCTACTGATTTCACTACTGAGTATTCAGAAATACTAGCCACGCTCGCTACTGATTTCACTACTGAGTATTCAGACATACTAGCCACGCTCGACTACTGATTTCACTACTGAGTATTCAGACATACTAGCCACGCTCGCCTACTGATTTACTACTGAGTATTCAGACATACTAGCCGCGCTCGCCTACTGATTTCACTACTGAGTATTCAGACATACTAGCTGCGCTCGCCTACTGATTTACTACTGAGTATTCAGACATACTAGCTGTGCTCGCCTACTGATTTACTACTGAGTATTCAGACATACTAGCCGCGCTCGCCTACTGATTTCACTACTGAGTATTCAGACATACTAGCTGCGCTCGCCTACTGATTTCACTACTGAGTATTCAGACATACTAGCTGCGCTCGCCTACTGATTTCACTACTGAGTATTCAGACATACTAACCACGCTCGCCTACTGATTTCACTACTGAGTATACAGACATACTAGCCGTGCTCGCCTACTGATTTCACTACTGAGTATTCAGACATACTAGCTGCGCTCGCCTACTGATTTCACTACTGAGTATTCAGACATACTAGCTGCGCTCGCCTACTGATTTCACTACTGAGTATTCAGACATACTAACCACGCTCGCCTACTGATTTCACTACTGAGTATACAGACATACTAGCCGTGCTCGCCTACTGATTTCACTACTGAGTATACAGACATACTAGCCGTGCTCGCCTACTGATTTCACTACTGGGTATACAGACATACTAGCCGTGCTCGCCTACTGATTTCACTACTGAGTATACAGACATACTAGCCGTGCTCGCCTACTGATTTCACTACTGGGTAGTAGACAAGTAGGAGATTTCAGACGCACCGTATGTCTATGAACATCATCCCTATATAAACAAGAACCTCCTGTATGACTCTTTTAATAGGTGTCAAACATATTTATGGCTGCCTCTGTAGACAAATAAATAGTAAATAGTATAAACATAAAAGTTGAACGTTGGCTGCTGGTGATGTCCAGTAGTCACTAATGGTGCCCTGTGTTTTTCCTGATGGCTTGATATCACAGTGTAAAGGATTCCAATGTTTTAACAAGCATTCTGGGACTGAGTCCTGATTCATTTAAAGCTTTCCTAATGGGATCTGAAGGTGTCCAAGACACTAAGGGTCTCTAATCTCTAATCAGTAAGCTGATTCCCAGTAGAGAGCTAAATTTGAATGTTTCTAATGGTTCTGATGGAGTTATGCCTTCTTTACCAACATGCTGTAATACAAAAATGTTCGAGGATTTCGGTTAAAACCAGTTTTGAGTTTTTTTTTGTGATTTGAAACAGCAGAACCTCTTTGACTCCGCCCACTGCGCTTCATCTCAGTTGGCACTAATAATAATATAAACCTGATTTCTGCTTCTTTGTTTGTTTATCAGTTGGAGTCTAACTGCTTGGGTCACGCATACTCGGTCAATAATATGTTCTGAGATCCAGGAGCCAAAATCAAATGTTATTATTTTATTATTTGATATGAGAGTCTGTACAGAGTTGGACGACTTCTTTATGAAGAAGAAGAAAGATCTACTGATGGATATCCTTTATAAGATCATAGAATGGGTTCTAGCAGCAGTGAACTGAGTTGGCCCAAGAGTGGAAGTTCTCCAAAAAGAACTGTAAGGCTACTGGACCAATGTTTGGTGGACAGTTGAGACTAAAATAGATCTTTTTGGTTTAAATGACTGATTGGTTGGAACATTATGACTGGAGAAAGACAAACACAGCCTTCCCACATAAAAACCTGATCCCATCTGTGAAGCATGGTGGTGGTAGTATCAGGGTTTGGGCCTGTCTGGCTACTAACAATGGCTGAAGTAGAATAAAGCTAATGTTTAGAAGTCAAAGTTCAGACCTTAGTCCTACAGAAATGCTCTGGACCTGAAGGGAGCAGATCATGTGAGGAAACCCACCAGCATATATGGTTCCTGTGAAGCTGCTGCTCCACCCTTCAGGCTGAAACCTGTGAACTGTTTTCTCCTCTGATAACAACTCATATTCTTCACGTCATTTAGTCACCGGAGCCGTTAAATCCAGCTTCCACAGACAGAAGTAACAACAGTACGGGTATATATACCGTATGGGCACCCGTGTCTCATCTGAAAGCTTGCAGTGGCGATTACTGCGATGCTAACTGAAACACAGCTGCGCAGGAATCCGACGCCATCATTCGTGAAACATCCTCATGGCACGTCTCCGAATTGTCCTACCTAATTAACATTCGCAGTGGGACATAATCTGCGGCGCCGGCATACCGAGCGCCAGAACATGTTTCTGGAAGACGGCCATTATTCTGTGAAGTGGACTAATCTCGGAATAGATCAGATCTCTGAGCCGGAGCCAGCCAGTCACAGCAGGTGAAGGTTTATGTTATCATTCCCAGCGCAAGGACGTGGGCTGGCAAATTTTAGTTTTTTCTTTTTTCTGAACGACTGATTTCTGAGCAGAGACTTGATCTACATTCGCCATTTTAATTTTGAAACCAGTGAAAGTCATTTGTTGACTGAGTGCGCGGTCCTCGGGGTGAAACTCTTCTGCTCTCGCTCATTTCCTGCCTCCTGCGTGGCCCTGGGGCCGGGCGCCGCTTTCCTCTATTCAGAAACACAACGACGGCCTGATTGTATGTTGGTTCGTGCTGATGAGTGCGGCCGTAATCCACCTGAGAGGAGAGGCATTTGCATCCAGTCAGCAGTCGCGAGCGCTGATGGCTTGATTAGCCGGATCCACGGCACAAACAGCAACTCCTTCAAGGTCACGGCGGTGATTCTGAACCAACCTTCAGTTTGTGTGTACTCGTTTTCTGACTTCAGGCCAAATATCTCACCAATCGTGGTTGTACATCCTTAGAAACGGTGTCCAGTGGGTCCATTCCTCAATGCACGATGACGGTCCTGATTGCCCGGCCAACAGTTTCCGCCCCAAAACCCCCTGCTTATAGCTCCAGAGCATATCAGCCCACAGTAACACTAACAGCAACTGTTTAATATGCAGTGCCGAATCTGAAATCCTGAGAATCAGAGATGGTAAAAGATCATATCATCTATTTTACTCTTTATCTATATTACAGACTAAAATGTGCAGCAATGTTAAAAAAGAATAAAAATGTAGGTGCAGATGTGGACGCTGATGTGGAGCTGCTATTTTGGAGCATTTCTTTTGGTTCATCCATCATGAAATTGTCACACAATGCAAACGGCAGCTG
Organism: Megaleporinus macrocephalus; assembly: GCA_021613375.1. NCBI lineage: Eukaryota > Metazoa > Chordata > Actinopteri > Characiformes > Anostomidae > Megaleporinus > Megaleporinus macrocephalus. Next base: position 31,760,014 of record CM038728.1, on the reverse strand, counting down.
CTGCATTCAAATGATGTAGAAAAACTAAAATCAACAATATATTTTCTCTCTTCTTTTCTCTCCCATCTGATGTTTTGGTTTAATGTATTATGGCAAGCTCTTTAGGAAATAATATATATATATATATATATATATATATATATATATATATATATATATATATATATATATATATATATATATACAGGGGTTGGACAATGAAACTGAAACACCTGTCATTTCAGTGTGGAAGGTTTGATGGCTAAATTGGACCAGTCTGGTGGCCAATCTTCATTAATTGCACCAGTAAGAGCAGAGTGTGAAGTTCAGTTAGCAGGTAAGATCACAGTTTATCTCTAAATAGTGCAATAACACAACATTATAGGACATACCAGAGTTCAAAAGAGGACAAACTGTTGGTGCACGTCTTGCTGGCGCATCTGTGACCAAGACAGCAAGTCTTTGTGATGTATCAAGAGCCACAGTATCCAGGGTAACGTCAGCAGACCACCAAGAAGGACCAACCACATCCAACAGGATTAACTGTGGACGCGAGAGGAAGCTGTCTGAAAGGGATGTTGGGTTCTAACCTGGATTGTATCCCAAAAACATAAAACCACGGCTGAACAAATCACGGCAGAATTAAATGTGCACCTCAGCTTCCTGTTTCCACCAGAACTGTCCGTCAGGAGCTCCACAGGGTCAGTATACACGGCCGGGCTGCTACAGCCAAACCTTTGGTCACTCGTGCCAATGCCAAACGTCGGTATCTCACTCAGTACTCAGTACAGCACTTACTGCTTGATGATTTAACGAGGGATGAATAGCACAGTCCTTAAAACAGGTGGAGAAAAAAAATCTGTTTAAATCTGATTGGCTGTTTGGAGGCAGTTAGTTGAACAGGTAAATGAAGAACAGGTGAGTGAAGAACAGGTGAGTGAAGAACAGGTAAATAAAGAACAGGTGAATGAAGAACAGGTGAGTGAAGAACAGATTAATAAAGAACAGGTGAATGAAGAACAGGTGAGTGAAGAACAGGTGAGTGAAGAACAGGTGAATGAAGAACAGGTGAGTGAAGAACAGGTGAGTGAAGAACAGATTAATAAAGAACAGGTGAATGAAGAACAGGTGAATGAAGAACAGGTGAGTGAAGAACAGGTGAATGAAGAACAGGTGAGTGAAGAACAGGTGAGTGAAGAACAGGTGAATGAAGAACAGGTGAGTGAAGAACAGGTGAGTGAAGAACAGGTGAATGAAGAACAGGTGAGTGAAGAACAGATTAATAAAGAACAGGTGAATGAAGAACCGGTGAGTGAAGAACAGGTGTTTCCTGTGTGAACACATATAAACAAACAACACTATTATTAATTATAAAACAAGAGAATAATTATTATGAATTAAACAAGATAATGAATGAACTGAATCATCAGCTTCAGATCCAGCGTCTCAACAAAAGCCTTGTTTACACACTGAGCTGTGCTGTTTATGTCTCAGTGTTTATTTGTTTACTACTTGTGATTATTTACGTATTTCACGCGAGCCCTCTTCCTCTCAGAGGGCAGTGAGCTGCTGGACTCTCCGGCGCAGATGGCCCTGGATGTCATGTGGATGCCCCCTGAGGGGGGTGGTATGGGGCGGGGGGGGGGGTCCGCCGCTCGGGAGCTGCTTTTATTCTACGTTTTCAGCCTGAAAGGAAGATGACAGGATGAAAAATGTCAGCGGGGAGAGGAGCGTCTTCAGGGCCGAACGCAGAAGGATCCTGAATGTAAACAACTTTTTATCATCTGCAATTAAAGCCCCGGCGCGATAAATCACCGCGCCTCCACCTGGCACCTGTATTAATGACCCGCTGCTTCTGCTCCGCCGAAATTAATTATTCTCAGAGCACGAGTGGCCAGTCGAGTCCAGCAAACTGTGACATTTCAATAAGTAATACACCCAACGCAGGCGTGCGGTATGTGCTAGTAATATGTACTACAGCAATAACAGCACCCGCAGACCAACCCTATCAGACAGTGTGCTGCTATTAGACTAGTCTGATTACTCTCCTCATTGTGCAGCTGAGGGAGATATCATCTCCACTGACCATACAGGAGCTCCACTTACTGACTGTAGTTCATCTGATTCTCTTTATACTTTATTACTCTGTTCTTTAATGATCAGGACCCCCACAGGACCACCACAGAGCAGATACTATTAGGGAGGTGGATCATTCTCAGCACTGATGTGCTGGTGCTAGTAGATCAGACACAGTAGTCCTGCTGCTGGACTGAGAATCGTCCACCAACCAAAACTATCCAGACAGCAGTGTCCTGTGGGCGGCGTCCTGTGTCCACTGATGAAGAACTAGAGGAACACAAACTGTGCAGCAGCAGATGAGCTACTGTCTCTGACTCTACATCTACAAGGTGGACCAGCAAGTAGTAGGAGTGTCTAATAGAATGGACAGTGAGTGGACACAGTGTTTAAACACTCCAGCAGCAGCACTGCTGTGTCTGATCCACTCACACCAGCACAACACACTCACTAACACACCACCACCATGTCACTGCAGTGCTGCGAATGACCCACCTCCATAATAATACCTGCTCTGTGGTGGTCCTGTGGGGGTCCTGATCATTAAAGAACAGAGTAATAAAGTATACAGAGAATCAGATGAACTACAGTCTGTAAGAGGAGCTCCTGTATGGTCAGTGGAGCTGATGAAAGCTCAGCTATGAGACTGTAAACCACAGTAACTCACGGAGCCTCTGAGTGAAGAAGTATGTGGTGGGTACAGATCACGAGAATTAGTTCTGAATTAGAATTAGATATCTCTGAGAACATCTCTGGCTGGTATCTCTGAGAACATTTCTGGCTGATATCTCTGGCTGATATCCCTGAGAACATCTCTGGTTAATATCTATGAGAACATCTCTGGCTGATATCTCTGAGAACGTCTCTGGCTAATATCTCTGAGAACATCTCTGGCTGATATCCCTGAGAACATCTCTGGTTAATATCTATGAGAACATCTCTGGCTGATATCTCTGGCTGATATCTCTGAGAGCATCTCTGGCTGATATCTCTGTCCATTATCTCTGAGAACATCTCTGGTTAATATATCTTAGAACATCTCTGGCTGATATCTCTGAGAAGATCTCTGGCTGATATCTCTGAGAAGATCTCTGGCTGATATCTCTGAGACAATAAATGGCTGATATCCCTGAGAAGATATCTGGTTGATATCTCTGAGAACATTTCTGGTTGATATCTGAGAATATTTCTGGCTGATATCTGAGAATATTTCTGGCTGATATCTCTGAGAACATCTCTGGCTGATATCTCTGAGAACATCTCTGGCTAATATCTCTGGCTCACACTTTCAGTTACCATCATCAGTTAACTGTCTAAAAAGAACAGTCATGCTGAATTATCACTGAATTAAACCGCTCGACCTCTAATGACCTCAAATGCTGTTCTAAAGTCAACGCGGACCGTTTTCAGTCTTTCTACGGAAATTGAAAATCGGAACGGAGTAAAAATCAGGAAGCTGCTGGAACAGGACAGATAACAGTGAAAACAAAGCTTCGCCCCATCTGTATAAATAATTTAGCTCTGTTTAAATATTGTTATTGGACTGTCCTCCCTCTCCACGGCAGGACCGGGTATCTCTTATTTACTCTGCGGGACGCTGGAGCGCAGCAGAGCGACGGCCTTCTGCGAGCGAGTCGGGCTCATTTACATGTGGAATCATTCTTTTATGGGCTTTTGTTCTAGAATGAAGAGAAGAACGAAAAGAAAATCAGTCAAATCAGCAAAGCTCCATTCAGAACCCAACCTCCACTCTACACAGAGCACTGTCAATACAACCCATCACTGAGCTCAGCTCAAGGTGTCCTTAATTAGACTCACATTCATCCCAGTCTGGGGGATAGACGGGGGGACAGAGGGAGAGGGAGAGAGAGGGGGACAGAGAGAGAGAGGGGGACAGAGAGAGAGGGAGAGGGAGAGAGAGAGAGAAAGAGAGAGAGAGAGAGGGGGGGGACAGAGAGGGGGAGAGAGAGGGAGAGAGAGAGAGAGAGGGGGACAGAGAGAGAGGGAGAGAGAGAGAGGGAGAAAGAGAGAGAGAGAGAGAGAGAGAGAGGGGGGGACAGAGAGAGAGGGACAGAGAGGGGGACAGAGAGAGAGGGAGAGAGTGGGGAACAGAGAGTGGGGGATACAGAGAGAGAGGGAATAAAAGAAAGAGAGGTAGAGAGAGAAAGAGAGAGAAAAAGGAGAGGAGGAGAGGGAGAGGGGGATGTAGAGAAAGTGGGGAGGGAGAGAAAGAGACAGAGAGGGAGAGAGAAATATTGGGTGTGAGAGGGGGGAGAGCGAGAGGGAGGGGGGAGAGAGGGTTAGAGAGATGGGGGAAGAGAGAGAGGGAGAGTAAGAAATGGAGTGAGGGATGTAGAGAGAGAGAAAGAGAGAGAGGAGGGAAAGAGAGAAGGAGAAGGAGGGGGAGAGAGAGGAAGAGGTAGACAGGGAGAGAGACAGAGGGAGAGAGAGAGATGGCGAGGGCGAGAGAGGGGGGAGAGGTAGAGAAAGGTGGGAGTGAGATGGGGTGAAAGAGAGAGAGGGAGTGTGATAGAGTGAGGCAGTGGTATATAGAGGGGGAGACAGTAAGAGAGAGACAGAGAGAGGGAGAGAGAGACAGAGGGAGAGAGAGAGAAGGAGAGAGGGGGAGAGAGAGAGAGTGAGAGGGGGAGACAGTGAGAGAGAGACAGAGAGAGGGAGAGAGAGAGAGAGAGAGAGAGAGAGAGAGAGAGAGAGAGAGAGAGAAGGAGAGAGGGGGAGAGAGAGAGAAGGAGAGAGGGGGAGACAGTGAGAGAGAGACAGAGAGAGGGAGAGAGAGACAGAGAGAGAGAGAGAGAGAAGGAGAGAGGGGGAGAGAGAGAGAGTGAGAGGGGGAGACAGTGAGAGAGAGGGAGAGAGAGACAGAGGGAGGGAGTTAGAGGGAGAGAGAGACAGAGACATGCTCTCCTGGAGGTGGATGGGAGGTAAAATGTGATTGTTCTTTGCGCTGGTTCTGCTCGGCGGCGCCGGCCGGTGGCTGTAATTGGTTTTGATGGGAATGTATGAAATTATGGTAACGTTTGGAGATTTTATGCACGGCGCCTCCAAAATAGAGATTTCTTTCTCTCGGAGAGGCTTTCGACCCTGCTGGAGAAGAAGAGGTGGAACTGTCCTCCAGAACACAGGCGGAAACAGACGAGCGCCTGATAAACACAGAGAGAGGAGGAGACAGTGAGAAGGAGACAGAGGGAGAGAGACGGGGAGAGATAGAGAGGGAGAGAGACCCTGCTGGAGAAGAAGAGGTGGAACTGTCCTCCAGAACACAGGCAGAAACAGATGAGCATCTGATAAACACAGCAAACTCACAGCTATGAAGACTAACGAGTCAGTCTCACCTCAGTTACGGACCCCCAGCACGATCCTATAATTATTACAATCTACTAAACCTAAACCTAAACTTCTGTACAAGAGACAGACAATTAAAGAGAGAGATACAGTTACAAATACAAACCACTGCAATATAAACCCATTTATATCTACTCTACAGCACTTAGCCCCACCCATTCAGTCTACACCAGTTTAGCCCCACCCATTCAGTTTACAGCACTTAGCCCCACCCATTCAGCCTACAGCAGTTTAGCTCCACCCATTTAGTCTACACCAACTCCATCAATTCATATATATATATATAGACAGAGGTTGTGACTGTGCATATATATATATATATATACACAGTCAGTAAGTGCATATATATATATATACACAGTCAGTAAGTGCATATATATATAGTCCAGTAATGTATGTGTTTATTTATGTGATGTGTTAAGAGATCAGGTTGTTAATAATTTACTGTGTTAACCCTTTATTTACTCAAAAACAAATCTAAAACAAACAAACACACAATAGGACTATTTAAAGTTAATTTCTAGAACAGTCCTGATCTCCGCCGCGTCACCGGTTTTAATGAGTTATAAAACATAACCACTGATCCGGAGCTCAGATTCTCCTAGGTGCAGATGAAGCTGCGCTAATGACTCCTCCCCGAGCCCCGGCACGCCGACCCAGGCGTTCAGGCCTTGGGCGTAAGGCTCCGGCAGCCCGCGCTCCTCCGGCCCCTGACCTGAACCCGCGGCCGAGCCAGCAGGGGCGAAGCTCAGCCTGACGGAGAAGTCTATTTCAGAAAGCTTTTAAAGGAGCAGGTGTGGGAGGCTCTCGCCCGCTCGGCCTACAAGGTGCTCTTTTCACCGCCATCCAGCTGGAAAATGTCCTCCGCAGCCTGCCATGCATTTATTCCATTCCTCGCCGCCTGTCAGCTCGACTGTGCAGCTTCAGCTAATATAAAAGATATCCGCCGCTAGCCTCTAATGCCTCCGCACACCGGGCTGCTCGTGTCATGGACCTTCAGGGAGAGCACTTTATTTAACAGAGGGGATAAAGAAAGATGAAAGCGGGGATCGAGAGCGCGGCGACGCAAATGAAGACGAGGAGCGAGGAGGTGAACGGCCGGCGCTCCTCGCTATAAAAAGCTCTGCAGAGGACGAGATGCCTTGTACGTCTCAAATGGACGGCTGTTTAAAAATGAATGAGTCCGCGTCTCCGTGTATTCTTAGAGCGACTAAGAGGACGAGGAGCTTTTAGCTTATCCACGCTACGCTAACGGCGAGCAGCTGCGTGCCTCACACCGCCTGTGTGTTCAAACCAAACAGGTACCTGCACGCCTAGTACCTCCAATCTCAATAACATCTGATCACTACAGCTCAGTTTAGTTTAGCTATTGGTGATTACCAAAAAATCAGTCTACAGCAGTTTAGCTCCACCCATTCAGCCTACAACAGTTTAGCTCCACCCATTCAGCCTACAACAGTTTAGCTCCACTCATTCAGCCTACAACAGTTTAGCTCCACCCATTCAGCCTACAGCAGTTAAGCTCCACCCATTCAGCCTACAGCAGTTTAGCTCCACCCATTCAGCCTACAGCAAGTTAGCTCCACCCATTCAGCCTACAGCAAGTTAGCTCCACCCATTCAGCCTACAGCATGTTAGCTCCACCCATTCAGCCTACAGCAGTTTAGCCCCACCCATTCAGCCTACAGCAGTTTAGCTCCACTTATTCAGCTTACAGCAGTTTAGCTCCACCCATTCAGTCTACAGCAGTTTAGCTCCACTTATTCAGCCTACAGCAGTTTAGCTCCACCCATTCAGTCTACAGCAGTTCAGCTTCACCCATTCAGCCTACAGCAGTTTAGCTCCACCCATTCAGCCTACAACAGTTTAGCTCCACACATTCAGCCTACAACAGTTCAGCTCCACCCATTCAGCCTACAGCAGTTTAGCTCCACCCATTCAGCCTACAGCAGTTTAGCTCCACCCATTCAGCCTACAGCAGTTTAGCTCCACCCATTTAGTCTACAGCAGTTTAGCTCCACCCATTCAGCCTACTAATGGTAACCTAATGGTTAATGGTGAAGGACTCGTTACAGAGTTGATAATAAAATACTGTTTTGTGTGATCATATGATTAGAAACACATTAAAACTCCAGAGATTAAAACTCCCAGTCTCAGGTGTTTTGCAGACTCCAACAGGTTTTCTTCCAGAATGGTCCTGTATTTGGCTCCATCCATCTTCCCATCAATTTTAACCATCTTCCCCGTCTTTTTGTATCCAAATCCGGCTTTAAACTTCTCCACAACAGTCATTCGGACCTGCCTGGTGTGTTCCTTGGTCTTCATGGTGCTCTCTGCGCTTTAAACAGAACTCTGAGACGATCACAGAGCAGGTGCTTTTATACAAGACTTGATTCCACACAGGTGGATTCTGTTTATCATCATCAGTCATTTAGGTCCACATTGGATTATTCAGAGATCCTCACTGAACTTCTGGAGTGAGTTTGCTGCACTGAAAGTAAAGGGGCGAATAATATTGCACGCCCCACTTTTCAGTTTATTATTTCCAAAAAAAGTTTAAAATATCCAGTAGACTTCGTTCCACTTCACGATTGTGTCCCACTTGTTGTTGATTCTTCACAAAAAATTCCAATTTCATATCTTTATGTTTGAAGCCTGAAATATGGCAAAAGGTTGAAAAGTTTAAGGGGGCGAATACTTTTGCAAAGCACTGTATATGAACATTATGGGCTATTCATGTATGTGTAATTTATATATAATTATATATGTCAAAAGAATACATTACACATACATAGGCATAAATATTTCTATGGGCCAGACATAAATGTCAATATCAAACATATATTCCACATATGAAAACCTTGTATATGTACATATGCTACATTTGCGTATGGGAGCACATACTATGTAGACCCTCAGTAGGTTTTGAGACCCTAAGACTTCATGTCCTCCTGTAAAGCTGCTTGGTGACATCATCGCTGTAAAGAGCGCTACACAAATAAACTTGACATTTTGTGAAAATGTAATCCCGGCTGGACCAACACAAACGCTCCAGCGTAGCTCGGAAATAACTCTGGTTCCATCGACTTACACTGAAGGTGGCAAAAGTTTTTGGCCTCTCCGGTAAAGAAGTCATTTCGGAGATACGTCTGTTTTTCTATAAATAGCCGCGTGGTCGCTGGTGAAGTCGGTGACTCTGCGGGGTCAGTGCACACGCAAGTGCAAGATGTTCCATTTTTCTCACCTCCGGGTTAAAATAGACTCCTGCGTATTGTGGGGAGAGGCTGAGACGCCGTGTGAGTTTCCAGGACATCACTAATGCTCCCGAGTCTGGACGAGCGTGCGACCTGAATGTAACACCGTGCCATCTATTCCAGGCTGGCTGTGCTTCAGAGCTAGAGTTCAGTAAAGGCTAATGAGACTGTAGAAGGGGAAGCTTATATCTCGCCAGTTAGCATGCAGCTTTCTACATATGAGCATTAAATAGGGTTGCCAGATCTCAGCCCAGGCAAAAATACACAGTGTGTTTATAAAGGTTTGATAATTGCCTCAGGCTTTACGGAGGTTGCCTAGATACTTAGTATACTAATCAAGGGAGTAGGAGCAGGTTTGACATTGGGGGTGGGGTGGGCACATTTACTAATATGAATCAAAGCCCACCGTATCCCCTAAAATATTACCTATGAGCTGATTCTATTGTAGGTAAGGTAGTAAATCACTGTATGTATAGTGACGTAGAACAGTAGTTACAGTAAATTATAAATAAATAAATAAAAACCAACATTATCTGTACGTCTGATTATTATTAGATAAATCCAATGAAATATTACATTACAAACTAAACAAGAGTGTCTACTGTTGCCAGAAAACTATTAAATTATATATACATGTCTGGATTATATAGATATATATGTCTGGATAATATATATATATATATATATATATGTCTGGATTATGTAGATATACATGTCTGGATTTTATAGATATATATGTCTGCATTATATGCATATATAACCCAAAATAAGTATGTATGATCTCTCCAGGAGCTGAACTTTAGGCATTTAGACTCATGATCTACGCTTCTCTTGTCATTCACAGCCACACATTCCTTGCAAATTGTCTTTTTATCCAACAAATTATATAAATGAAATAAAATGATGAATAATAAATGTATATTAAGGTTTCCTGACTAGACAACACTAATATTAATGTTAGGCAGTAAGGCTGTGTCCCAAACAGTGCCCTCTGGAACATTACATACTGCACTACTGACAGCACTTCTAACGCTGGTGTAAATAAAATAAATGAAAGAAATAAATAAATAAACGAATAAATAAAAGGTTATTATTTATTCATGTATTTATTTATTATATTTTATTATTTTACGTATGTAGTGTAGTAGCAGTCTGCAGAGTGCTTTCTGACTAAAGTTAATACAACCGATAGCTAACCCAAACCCTCCTAGTCTGTTACCATAGCAACACATTATACTAAAGCTATTCTATGCTTTCAACACTGGCGTTTAAAGCTGGCACAAGCCACCCGACGCCCCAGTGAGGCGAGAGCTCGGGAGCTCTTAACACAGTGAAAGACCACTTAACAACAAACACAGCGTGTAAATAGCAAAGGCCGCCAAAATGAGCTTTTCAAATGAAAGTTTTTTAAACAGATTCCACTTTTCTGTGGTTTAATTTTTGGGTGGGACAAATCTCCCTGTTTCTGATAGTGGGTGGGATATGTCCCCGAGTTCGGGGGGTGCGATGCAAACAAAAAGTTCAGCCGAGACGAACTTTATGCAAATGAATCCAGCCAACGCAATGCGTCTATCCAATGAGAAGAGGGCGGTTGGTCACGCGATAAGCGTCCTCAACGTATGAAATATCCGTTTCACATGTAGAACTAAATTAAAACACCCTCTTTTATATTTACATCTGATTCAAATCTATAAAACAATATAAATATGGTACGAAAAAGCCGATGTTGAACATGACCATTAATCACCGCTGCCCTGTCACCCCTGGAAACGCACATACCTGATTCCATTGGACGACGCAGGGAACACCCTTGTTACGCCCACATGCGGCCAGCTGAAGAGGGGGAGTGCGTTCACGTCCGTTGACGCGACGGAGCAGTGTAAATGCAGCGTTAGGCTGGAAAACAATGCGATTGGATCAGTACACGTTAGGTGTTGATCAGTAGTGGCAGCATCGTTGCTTAGAGCCTTCCACCTTAAATGGAGCAGCAGATTCCAGAACCATGAGTCAGTTAGCTGCTTCCCAACGTGATGACTCCACTCTGCTGAAAGTTTAATTCCATTAAATCTACATGGTTAGTGTATACCTGCGATGCTTCATGTGACTCTGAACTGGACTCTGGCTCTGATGCTCGAACATATACGACTGTAGGTCCAATAAAACTGCTAGATTAGGGATCATTTTGCAGGTGCTAGTGTTATTTTGTTAATACTGCACCTTTCCTGCATTCAGTTTCTGCTTAACTCCCACAAAGAATCATTTAAATTAATTATTTAAACCTGACTGGGTGGTTAATAACACTTTTTTCTGTGATCTGTATGTATTTATGCTCTACACAGACTCGAAACCTGCCAAGTGCTGCATAAATAAACTTTTAACCCCACAATTTTTTCTGGTTTTCTACAAAAATAATACTTCAGTGTCTTCAGCTTTAAAATAATAATACATATTCAACAGCTTTCTGAAAGAAGAGTAACAGAAAAATAGCACATACATTTAAGTGAACTCACTCTCACTTTATTTTAAAGGACACATACAGGCAGTTTATTAAGGTCATGTTATTCGCCCATTAGAGCCAGAATTAGATTTTTTTAAGTGTGCATTAGGTGGTATTCATTGTGGCCAGTAGTAGAGCGTAATTGGAGGTCTTTTTTATGTGGAAATCAGTAATAATTGCATTATTAGCTCCAGTAATTAACTATAAACACTAAGATAAGACACTGCAATGCTAATTATTGAGCATGAATTACCAAAATAATATATTGTATTAGAATATTTAACTAAATTTACAGATATAACCTAGTTTAATAACTTATTAGTGTATAATTGGCGACATTAACTTGAAAACATGGACATTGAAAACTGCCCACTCACATACATATACTGATGCCTTGATGGAGAGTGCTTTAAGTTTGATGCACACACACACACACACACACACACACACACACACACACACACACACACACACACATATATACATATAAATATAACATTTTGTGATGCCTATCAACATTTATCAACCTATCAATATTTTTTTTATTTCCGAGGGCCCTCCATTTTAAGGATCCTCTGACTTTTAGGGACTTTGACCCCAGGGCTTCTTGGGGGCCCTAGCCATGCTTTTTGGGGCCCCTAGCCATGCTTTTTTGGGCCCCTAGCCATGCTTTTGGGCCCCTTATGAATATGAATGAGGCACTGTGGCACTGCTCTGACTTTGACTTCTGGCTATTAGGGGTCCTAGGAAATGGGGGGGGGGGCATAATTTTATAGGGCCTTGGTTATGAGAGGCCCTACCAGGGAGCCCTAAAGAAGAGCAGGGCATACCATTAGAGGGCCCTTGATCACGAGGGGTGTTGTGTTTGTGAATCTGGAGTGAGTTGAGTCTTCTCGGCCACCGTAGGAATGGGCAGTTCTACTGAATAAACCACAGAAAGCTCCAAGAGAGACCACACTGGTGGATAAGCCAGAGAAGTGTCTTCAGTGAAAAGGCTGCAGCTCCAAATTACAGCCCAACAACCTCGTACAGTTCTTTCCTTTCATTCACCATTCTATACCATCACGCTCTGATGTGCCCTGCCAAACAGGTGGACCTTGGAGTGGAAAAGGCTGAGAACTCCCACTTCAGTTCATGTTCGTAGACGAAAGTGAGTCATTCCGAGTCAGAAAACACATAATGGAGTCTATCAGAGGAGACTGAACACAGTTTGAGGCGAGCATTTGAGGACCAGCTCTGTTTACACTGTAGCACCAATGTAGAACTGAACCATCAGACCGAGCGTGCTGATTGAGTTCCTTTGAGATAAATAATCAGCGTTCCAGTAATAAAGGAGAGCTTAGTTTCCAGAGAGAGTTAAAAAACAAAGACGACGTCCTGGGGACGGTTTACATGAAGTGAGTCTCATTTAGTTGCAGAGGTGTCAAGTAACTAAGTACAAATACTTCTTTATCTTCCTTAAGTAGAAATGTTGGTTATTTATACTTTACTGGAGTCATTATTTTTTTGACTTTTTACTTCTACCTCTTTACACTCCATTATCAGTACTTTCTACTCCTTACATTTACACTCCATTATCTGTACTTTCCACTCCTTACATTTACACTCCATTATCAGTACTTTCTACTCCTTACATTTACACTCCATAATCAGTACTCTCTACTCCTTACATTTACACTTCATTATCAGTACTTTCTACTCCTTACATTTACACTCCATTATCAGTACTTTCTACTCCTTACATTTACACTCCATTATCAGTACTTTCTACTCCTTACATTTACACTCCTTTATCAGTACTTTCTACTCCTTACATTTAAACTCTATTACCTGTACTTTCTACTCCTTACATTTACACTCCATTATCAGTACTTTCTACTCCTTACATTTACACTCCATTATCAGTACTTTCTACTCCTTACATTTACACTCCATTATCATTACTTTCTACTCCTTACATTTACACTTCATTATCAGTACTTTCTACTCCTTACATTTACACTCCATTATCTGTACTTTCCACTCCTTACATTTACACTCCATTATCTGTACTTTCCACTCCTTACATTTACACTCCATTATCAGTACTTTCTACTCCTTACATTTACACTCCATAATCAGTACTCTCTACTCCTTACATTTACACTTCATTATCAGTACTTTCTACTCCTTACATTTACACTCCATTATCAGTACTTTCTACTCCTTACATTTACACTCCATTATCATTACTTTCTACTCCTTACATTTACACTCCATTATCATTACTTTCTACTCCTTACATTTACACTTCATTATCAGTACTTTCTACTCCTTACATTTACACTTCATTATCAGTACTTTCCACTCCTTACATTTACACTCCATAATCAGTACTTTCCACTCCTTACATTTACACTCCATTATTAGTACTTTCTACTCCTTACATTTACACTCCATTATCATTACTTTCTACTCCTTACATTTACACTTCATTATCAGTACTTTCTACTCCTTACATTTACACTCCATTATCTGTACTTTCCACTCCTTACATTTACACTCCATTATCTGTACTTTCCACTCCTTACATTTACACTCCATTATCAGTACTTTCTACTCCTTACATTTACACTCCATTATCATTACTTTCTACTCCTTACATTTACACTCCATTATCATTACTTTCTACTCCTTACATTTACACTTCATTATCAGTACTTTCTACTCCTTACATTTACACTTCATTATCAGTACTTTCCACTCCTTACATTTACACTCCATAATCAGTACTTTCCACTCCTTACATTTACACTCCATTATTAGTACTTTCTACTCCTTACATTTACACTCCATTATCAGTACTTTCTACTCCTTACATTTACACTTCATTACCAGTACTTTCTACTCCTTACATTTACACTCCATAATCAGTACTTTCCACTCCTTACATTTACACTCCATTATTAGTACTTTCTACTCCTTACATTTACACTCCATTATCAGTACTTTCTACTCCTTACATTTACACTTCATTATCAGTACTTTCTACTCCTTACATTTACACTCCATAATCAGTACTTTCCACTCCTTACATTTACACTCCATTATTAGTACTTTCTACTCCTTACATTTACACTCCATTATCAGTACTTTCTACTCCTTACATTTACACTCCATTATCAGTACTTTCTACTCCTTACATTTACACTCCAGTATCTGTACTTTCTACTCCTTACATTTACACTCCATTATCAGTACTTTCCACTCCTTACATTTACACTCCATTATTAGTACTTTATACTCCTTACATTTACACTCCATTATCAGTACTTTCTACTCCTTACATTTACACTCCATTATCAGTACTTTCTACTCCTTACATTTACACTCCAGTATCTGTACTTTCTACTCCTTACATTTACACTCCATTATCAGTACTTTCTACTCCTTACATTTACACTCCATTATCAGTACTTTCTACTCCTGACATTTACACTCCATTATCAGTACTTTCTACTCCTGACATTTACACTCCATTATCAGTACTTTCTACTCCTTACATTTACACTCCATTATCAGTACTTTCTACTCCTTACATTTACACTCCATTATCAGTACTTTCTACTCCTTACATTTACACTCCATTATCAGTACTTTTTACTCCTTACATTTACACTTCATTTTCTGTACTCTCTACTCCTTACATTTACACTCCATTATCAGTACTTTCTACTCCTTACATTTACACTCCATTATCTATACTTTCTACTCCTTACATTTACACTCCATTATCAGTACTTTCTACTCCTTACATTTACACTCCATTATCTGTACTTTCTACTCCTTACATTTACACTCCATTATCAGTACTTTCTACTCCTTACATTTACACTCCATTATCAGTACTTTCTACTCCTTACATTTACACTCCATTATCAGTACTTTCTACTCCTTACATTTACACTCCATTATCAGTACTTTCTACTCCTTACATTTACACTCCATTATCAGTACTTTCTACTCCTTACATTTACACTCCATTATCTGTACTTTCTACTCCTTACATTTACACTCCATTATCAGTACTTTCTACTCCTTACATCTTAAACATAGTCTCGTTACTCCTATTTCATCTCAGCTTGTTTTCATTCATGTGCATTCAAATTCCAGTAAAGATTATTGATAACATGTCTTTGAAGTTTGACTTCATTACAATACTTATAGACAACTAGTCATCATATCTTCTGCTCCATGAAACACATGTTAATGTTCAGTAGTAACAGATATGCTTCTTTAATATATTTATATTGTACTAAACTACATTCATGTTTAATGGGCGTATATGTGGCTGAAACAGGAAGCCTAGCGCATCCCAAATTTATCAACATAAACATTTTAATATAACATTATAGTCATTATGGCTTTTAGAAGAATGGGGGTTTTGGGGAGGTGGGCTAGGACATTATACACCCCTGTGGTGCGGACTAAGCTTTTGTTCTTAATGGCATATTTTTTTCCTTTACATTACTTTTACTTTTATACTTTAAGTAGTTCTGAAAGCAGTACTTTTACACTTTTACTGGAGTAAAAAGCTTCAGTTGATACTTCAACTTCTACAGAAGTATTTTAAACCCTAGTATCTGTACTCCTACCTGAGTAATGAATGTGAATACTTTTAACACCTTTGTATAGTTGATGTCGGTTTATTGTGTTGGGTTTTATTGTTTTTGTTTATATTGTTTTGTAGTCGTCACATCAATCTTGTTTTGTTTTTCTTTTTTTTAATGAAACATGAACATTTATTCTTTAGATGATAACACTGTTTGCAACATCCAGCGCATCGTAATCTGGTGCAACAGTTACTTGACAGCATGTTTAATCTGGTGTTTGTTGGCCTTGATGTCAACAATGAACACCAGTGTGTTGTTGTCCTCAACCAAACTCAGAGGTCACGGGGAACTTGATGATGGCGCAGTGGTCCGACTTCTTACTTCTTTGGGTACTTCGGCTTTCTCCTCAGGTGCACAGTCTTGGACCAGCGAAAGTTATGGCTTGTCCTCATCTTCTTCTTACTTTGGCTGTGGACACCTTTAAGTACAGGCTTCTTGGCCTTAAGGGCCTCAGTCTTGGCTGGGACAGCTTCCTTCTTCGCCCTCGGGGCCATGTCATGTTTTTCTGAGGACGGCGATGGTGTCTCCATCCTCAGTGATTTAATGTGTGTAATGGCTGCTGTGCTTTGTCACGCATGTCCAATCAATCAATCAAGCAAGCAATCAATCAATCATGTTCTGCCAGCTCATTGGTTTCTGTCATGTGTTACAGTGTATCTGTACACAGGCAGGTGAAGGTAGTGTTACAGTGTATCTGTACACAGGTAGGTAAAGGTAGTGTTACAGTTTACCTGTACACAGGTAGGTGAAGGTAGTGTTACAGTTTACCTGTACACAGGTAGGTGAAGGTGGTGTTACAGTTTACCTGTACACAGGTAGGTGGAGGTAGTGTTACAGTTTACCTGTACACAGGTAGGTGAAGGTGGTGTTACAGTTTACCTGTACACAGGTAGGTGAAGGTAGTGTTACAGTTGACCTGTACACAGGTAGGTGAAGGTAGGAGTCTTACCCAGTTGGGGAATTCAACCCCAGTCTCCAGCATAGCCCTGTAATGTTTGTCTTCATTAAAAATTTTATGCAAGACACCCCCCCAAATTACCAACCCACCCACCAACTAACCAACCCACCCACCAACCCACCCACCTACCAACCAAACAACCCACCAACCAACCAACACATCAATACAGTTGAGTTTGGAAAAGAAGAAGGAATTAAATTGGAGTTAATGAAAGTGTTTCTATTGGTCCATTCATCATCAAATATTAACATACCACCGGGTATTTACAAATTATAAATATATAATATAAAATATAAGAGACTGGAGGTTTCAGCCGTATGAATTTCTGCACACCATAAGAGCTCAAATCACTTCTGAAGAGACCCCCTCGAACGCCCGAGTGTCAGAATGTGAATTAGCGTTTGTCTTCAACAGGCCTCCCCTGAGGCGGAGTTCACTGACCCCTCCTGTGGTCCCCCATCACCTCAGTTTAGTCCGGTCTGCTCTGAGTCACTCTTCAAATTCGTCATTGTCTGGTTTCCAGGCAACAAGGGAAGAGGAAACGGCGCCTAAGAGACACAAACAGCCGTAAATTAATTAACCGCGCGCTCGGCCCTGTCACCGCGGGTGCCGGAGCGAGCGCCGTGGCCGGGAGATTTCTGTCACCTTAAAAAGTTCCTGACACCTCCGCCTCGTCTTCATCAGCCCACCACAACGGGAATAATGAAGATCGTTCGCTGCGAATCCGCTCCGGCGCGTGAAGGATGCGGAGCGTCGGCTCGGTGTTTGCTCGGTTCTCCCACACAGATTAGTGGCGCGCACGCTAACACCTCCTGACGAGGAGCCCCGTAATAAGAGCCCCTCTGTAAAAGCGTCTTTACGGGGGACTTAGCCTGATGGGCTTATTAAACACTGCCGCGCACTCTCCGGGGTAATGGACACGACGGACAGTTAGGAGCAGCCGATTACAGCGGGGCGCAAATGAAGGAGTCGATCCATTATTGTATAATGACCCTAATACTGCGGGACCACCAGGGGTCTGATCACACCGCAGCACCTGGGATAATGTACGAGGACTGCTCATCAGTGTTTAACTTCGCAGCATCGTTAAATAGAAGTTCGTAATATGCAGTAAAATGGGTAACGCTCAGTGCCGGAGTGGGTAATCAGGAGCGCGGGGAGAATTCCCGGTGGGCCGCTGGTGTTTTGGGCCACAGTTGCTGTGAGCTAACAGATAAACAGATAAACATGTAAAGGATGTCGGCACTTTTCATACCGGAGCCACCTCTAAACAAAAGAGAAGCAGCATTCCTGAAAACGTTCCTGCCATTCCTGCTTTTCTCTCCGAAAGTCGGAGCAAACACCAGCAGCAGCTGTTGATAGAACTGAGGTCAATAATAGTTACTAATAGAGACTCAATGAGGTCCTGGTAGGTTGTCACGATATCTGGAGCCATGCTGACTGCAGTGCATCCCACAGCTGCTGGAGGAAGCGTGGAGGAGGATCCACAGAGCCAACACCACCATCCAGGTGGTCCCACAGATGCTATACTGAGTTCAAGTCTGGTGAATTAACTTGATGTTTATCGGCTCTCCTGTCTGGCATTCTGTAGTATGGCTCCAATATGGGGGGCAGCCGGTGTGCGGTGGCCTTTATAGTGACAGAGAACTAATAAACAAAAGTAAATGTGCTGGAAAGTACTATCAGCTGGTCGTATGCATGTTAGTGAAAAGTTTAAACAGAACCTGGTCAGAGGTGGTCCAGACGCGAGGGGTGAACAGACTCTTTAATGCATCCGATCACTGTGTCCGGCTTTTGCAGGCAGGCAGGTAGAGAGAAAGCTCGCAGGCAGGTAGGGAGATAGGTAGCAGGCAGACCCGTAGATAGCAAGCATGCAGGCAGTTAACAAGCAGGCAGGTTCCAAATCCAAATTGTTTGTAATTCACAAAGGATAGGCTTTATCCAAAATATCCAAAAGTTCCAAATGTCAATATAATCCAAAATTTATCCAAAATATCCAAAAGTTCCAAATGTCAATATAATCCAAAATTTATCCAAAATATCCAAAAGTTCCAAATGTCAATATAATCCAAAATTTATCCAAAATATCCAAAAGTTCCAAATGTCAATATAATCCAAAATTTATCCAAAATATCCAAAAGTTCCAAATGTCAATATAATCCAAAATTTATCCAAAGACCTTAGACCTACCTTAGACTGACAACCATGTTTAAGACGCCATCTTTATCTGAATAGGTGGCCTAAGGCCATGTCAAAATATAAGTCCCAGACTGAAGGCCAGCAAGCAAAATAAGAGTCTAAACCAAATTATTCAGTCAATTACAGATGCAGCTCAGAAACAGCAGGAGCTCTGTCGTGTCCAGGTGGTTTTTCTGCACCCGTTTACGTTCGCCTGGACTTAAAGAGACTGGACCAGTAACAGACCTATGATCTAAGTAAGATGTGTCTGTGCTTCTGCGTGCATGTGATTAAGACTGCTTCCCGATCACTAACAAGCTGGTTGTGATCGACTGAGCTGTACCCGTTTTCCTGTATGTGTCAATAAACCTCAAGGTCAACCCTCAAGGTCTTCTAACTTCTGATTCCTGAAGACCGAATTTCTAACACTGCAAGGATGGATTTAGACCCAAATTAGTTGAGTGTCTTCCACATGGATGAGTGGGTCTCGATAACGTCAGGAAACCATACCCCAGACCAGAACGCTGCCACCTACGCACTGCTACTATCCAAAGTAGGAAGTGGTCATAATAATGTGACTCAACTGTATAAGAGTAGAGTGAAAAAATAACCTTGATGTATTTGGTGTGCGGTGGCCTTTATAGTGACGGAGAACTAATAAACAAAACCAAAACCAAATGTAAAT
Source organism: Megaleporinus macrocephalus (assembly GCA_021613375.1). Lineage (NCBI taxonomy): Eukaryota > Metazoa > Chordata > Actinopteri > Characiformes > Anostomidae > Megaleporinus > Megaleporinus macrocephalus. The sequence continues at coordinate 31,740,372 of CM038728.1, read as the reverse complement.
CCAGAATCCTGACTGTTCTGGGAACTAGACAGTGAAGGACAGTAGATCTTCAGGACCACCGCTAGAGGAGCTATAAAGAGCTCTGTGGTGTCCGGGAGGCTTTTCTATTCCCGGTTACATTTGTACCACGTCTGACACACAAAAGAGGCTCCAGAACATCAGCATGTATGGTGTACGTGATCTGCAAGGATGGATTCAGACCCAAATCGGTTGAGTGTGTCTTCCACATGGATGAGTGGGTCCAGATAACGTCAGGAAACCATACCCCAGACCAGAACGCTGCCACCTACGCACTGCTGCTATCCAAAGTTGGAAGTGGTCGGTAGATCTTCAGGACCACCGCTAGAGGAACCTATAAAAATGCATGCCATCATTTAATGTAAACGATGCAGCTTAGAAACAGCATCTGGATCAGATTTATCCAGAAAATCAGCATGTATGGTGTACGTGATCTGCAAGGATGGATTCAGACCCAATTCAGTTGAGAGTGTCTTCCACATGGATGAGTGGGTCCAGATAATGTCAGGAAACCATACCCCAGACCAGAACCCTGTCAGCTATGCACTGCTGCTATCCTAAGTAGGAAGTGGTCATAATAATGTGACTTTTTGTATAATTTTCTACTCAATTGTATAAGAGTAGAGTGAAAAAATAACCTTGACGTATTTGGTGTGCGGTGGCGGAGAACATAGTGACGGAGAACTAATAAACAAAAGTAAACAGCTTAAACAGAACCTTGACTGTTCTGGGAACTAGACAGTGCAGGACGGTAGATCTTCAGGACCACCGCTAGAGGAGCTATAGAGCTCCGTGGTGTCCGGGAGGCTTTTCTATACCCGGTTACATTCGTACAACGTCTGATACACAAAAGAGGCTCCAGAACATCAGCATGTATGGTGTACGTGATCTGCAAGGAGTGTCTTCCACATGGATGAGTGCTGCCACCTACGCACTGCTGCTATCCAAAGTAGGAACTAGTCAGTAGATCTTCAGGACCACCGCTAGAGGAACCTAAGAAGATGCATGTGATCATTCAATATGAACGATGCAGCTCAGGAGCAGCAGGAGCTCTGTGGTGTCCGGGAGGCTGTTCTGCACTCGAGTGCATTCATACAACGTCTGACACACAGAAGAGACTCCAGAACATCAGAGAACCTGTAGCAGGAAGTCAGTCTGGATGTCGTGGAGACGTCTTTTCCCGCTCTGACATTTTCATTTACAAGCCTTCATGATGTTGCGCAGGTAATTGCTTTGTGCTAAGAATAACAAACGCCGTCGCTAAAGGTCTTTAATCAATCTGAGCTAATAAAACAGTCATGTGATTGATTTACATTACTCTCCGATCCGTTTTCATGAGAGTCGTGACTCTGTGTTATAGCATTAGCTCCCGTTTACCGCTGATTCATCATCTGAGCTTCAGACAGCCGAGCGGGAACAATAGGAAGACGGAGAGTCCTGCATTGTCTGCAGACGTTCCATTTCAGAGATTAACTGATGCTACTGTATGTGGGCCAGTAACGTCAGGATGGGTGGTCCAGGTGGTCAAAAACTGAATCTTTATTAGATGTTCTAAATCTTATATTTATAAATAACTGTTAAACTGGTGTCTACAGTAAATCTACTGTAGTAAAGCTAAACACGGATTCCAGAATTTTTTCCCATAGAGAATGAATAGGATGGAAAAGGCAACGCCAGTCTACTGAACTTCTGCTCGACCGACAAACACCATTTCACATACACTGACTCAGGCCAGACCCCCGACCACGACTGTAGTGTTGGTTCGATCTGCACTCATCTATTTGTCCTTCTTTTTATGCATCCCTCTTTTTTCCCCATAGAGTCCCATTCATTTTTGTCTGAGCCCAAACATTATGGTTTCGTTCAACCTACAGCCTCCAAATTGCCTCTACTCACTCAGAGCAGATCTCCAATCTCTAATCCAAAGACATTCTGACCTGCACTCCTCTATTTGTTATTTATTCATCCCTCGTTCCTCCCATAGGGTCCCGTTCATTTCTGGCTGAACCCAACCATAACGGTTTTGTTCAACCTACAGCATCCAAACTGCCTCTACTTACTCAGAATAGATCCCCAACCACTAATCCACAGACATACTGACCAGGACTTCTTTATTTGTCATTTATTCATCCCTTGTTCCTCCTATAGGGTCCCATTCATTTTCAGTCACACCCAAACCTCATGGTTTCACTCAACCGACAGCCTCCAAACTGCCTTTACTCACTCAGAGCAGATCTCCAACCTCTAATCCACAGATATACTGATCCGCACTCCTCTATTTGTTGTTTATTCATCCCTCGTTGCTTCCATAGGGTCCCATTCATTTTACCTGAGCCCAAACATTATGGTTTTGTTCAACCTACAGCCTCCAAACTGTCTGTACTCACTCAGGACAGATCCACAAGCTCTAATCCACAGACATACTGACCCGCACTCCTCTATTCATCATTTATGTGCAACCATCTGCAGTTCCTTCAGTTGTTATCTCTTCTTGTTCGTTTTTGTTTGGCAGATTTGCCATTTTGACACGTTCCAACTAGAGAATGTTCAGCCTGATCAGGAATGGTGTGCTGAAACAAATCAGAATCCTGTGACAAGCAAATCTATCAACATTGACGTCATCAAAATCTATTGAAATCCCAGTTTTCACAAATAGAGCGAACCTTGAAAGGAGCAGTGTGAACGACAGAATGATCAGAAATAGCATATAATAAACTAAACTATGTCCTCATTAGTGTATAATTACCTCTAACTACTAATTATTGTGTTTAGCTTAGAACGAGCCTTCACATCTTCACAGGAGCGGCTCGTCTTCCAACAGAAAACACTCGTTTTTAATTACATTGACCCAATTAGCTAGCACGTTCATTAGTTTGTGTATACGGACCTTCAACACAACGGCAAAACAAACAGAATTAATCATATCGCAATAGCAACACATCATAAAAATGTTTGTAACAGATAAAACACTCACCTTGCTTATGAAGAACATACTTTGTGTGTTGTAATTTGTTTAATAAGGTTTGTGGAGTCCAGCATGTGGAGACTTCTAACCCGTACAAGTCTCAAATCTGTGGAATTAAGTTGCCCCAAATCAAATGTTTATCTTTATTATTTAATTAAACATTTTAATTGACACAACACTTATAAATTGTGTTACCAGAACTAAAAAAAACAACTGTACATGAAAAATCAGACAAATTCATATTACCTGATTGAACAAATTGAAGTACTGCTGAAGTCCATAGGAATGACTCTCCAGAGCGTAGATCGTCGGCCTTGTCCCTTGCGCACAGGCATTCCTCCAGATTCTCTGAATCTTCTGATGATATTAACCCTAACCCTAACCCTAAACCTAACACCACCGTACTAGCGACTACACCACCTAACTAACCTCTACACCACCATACTAACCACTACACCACCATACTAACCTCTACACCACCGTACTAACCACTACACCACCATACTAACCACTACACCACCGTACTGACCACTACACCACTATACTAACCACTACACCACCATACTAACCACTACACCACCTTACTAACCACTACACCACCATACTAACCACTACACCACCATACTAACCACTACACCACCGTACTAACCACTACACCACCATACTAACCACTACACCACCGTACTAACCACTACACCACCTAACTAACCTCTACACCACCATACTAACCACTACACCACCATACTAACCACTAGACCACCATACTGACCACTACACCACCATACTAACCACTACACCACCGTACTAACCACTACACCACCGTACTAACCACTACACCACCATACTAACCACTACACCACCATACTAACCACTACACCACCGTACTAACCACTACACCACCTAACTAACCTCTACACCACCATACTAACCACTACACCACCGTACTAACCACTACACCACCGTACTAACCACTACACCACCATACTAACCACTACACCACCGTACTGCTGCATTCTGTTTATATTTACATTTATTTACATTTCATACGAGTCCCAACTTTTTGGGAATTAAAGTTAATACAGTGAATAAGTTTTTATTTTTTTTAGATGAGATTAATATATAATTACACTAAACTAGTTAATGAGGATTCTCAGATAAATATCAGTCAGTCTAATGACCCGTTTGTACTTTAGTAGAAGTTTTGGAGACGTTTGATAACTTTAAGCCCCAAAAATCTCTATAAAATTTGTTCAATTTAGAAACATTAAAGACGCCGATTCCAGCCACTTTCAGCTTCAATATATATTTAATAATCCGTCCCGGAGACGAGATCGGACGTGGAAAGAAGAAATGAGTGTCACGTCATTGACCCGTACGTACACACCCATATCTCCGCTCCGGTTAGATAAGGAGTAATGGAGACAGATGAAGGAGAGCAGATCTATATTCAGCTCCTCGCATACTTCTGCGGAGTGTTCTGCAGTGTTTCTTTGCTGTGGGCTCTGACTGAACTCAGGTTCACCCACTCGGATGGCTCTCTCCTCCAGCTGGACCTCCGCTCCTCTGAAGCCTCCACGCTAATTAGCTCAGCTCTGCAGCTCCATCCAGGGTTAAATGTGGATTCAGCTCCGACTGTCACTCAAACAAACACAGAAACACAGAGACTACACAGGAGCAGGAGCAGCTGCATCGCCTCCTACACTCCTCCTTCACTCGTCCTCCTCTTCGCCTCCTAGACTCACCCGCACCCTCTCCTCCTCCGCTTGTCCTCCTCTTTTCCTCTTTCACTCATCCTCCTCCTTGTTTTCTACTACACTCGTCCTCCTCCTCTCCTCCACTCCTACTTGGCCCACCCACTTCCTCTCCCCCTCCACTTATCCTCCTCCTCTCCTACACTTGACCTCCTCTCCTCAACTCACCTTTCTTCTCGTTTTCTCCTACACTGGTCCTCCTCCTCTTCTCCTCCTCTACCTCGTTTTCTCCTTCACTCGTCCTCCTCCTCTCCTCTTCATTTTCTCCTACACTCGTCCTCCTCCTCTCTCTACTCATCCTCTTCCTATACTCCTCCGCTCATCCTGCTCCTTTCCTACACTCATCCTCCTCCTCTCCTCCTACACTCACCCACCTCCTCTCCTCCTCCGCTCATCCTCCTCCTCGTTTTCTTATACACTCATTCTCCTCCTCTCCTCCTACACTCACCCACTTCCTCTCCTCCTCCACTTATCCTCCTCCTCGTTTTCTCCTACACTCATCCTCCTCCTCTCCTCCTCGTTTTCTCCTACACTCATCCTCCTCCTTTCCTACACTCATCCTCCTTCCCTCCTTCCGACTTGTCCTTTTTCTCCCTCTTCCTCCACTCATTCTCTTCCTCTTCAGCTGGACTTGTCCTCTTTCTCTACTCCTCCACTTATTCCTCTTCATCTTCACTTGTTCACTCCCTCTCCTCCTCCATTCATCCCATTTTGTCCAATATGTCCTCCTACCCCCCGCTGCACTCGTCCTCGTCCTCTCCACCTCCATTTGCCCTCTTTCTCCCATATGTCCTTCACTTGTCCTCTACCACTCCTCTTTTCTTACTTTGTTTCTCTTCCCCTCATCCCTCTTCTCTTTCTCTTCCTCCCTTACTCATTCTCCTCCCTCTTTCTTCCTCAGGTTATCTTTCTCTTTTCCTACTTTCTTTCGTCACCTTCTTTTCTTCTTCCTCTGTCGGTATCTGAGAGTTGGTGGAGGGAGCGGGGTCTTTCGGCTGTGAGGAGCTGTGATGATTGCGGCGGACTCTGATGCTGAATAATTGCTCTGTAGGAATCGTTCTTCATTAGAGATGAATGAAGCAGGGTTCGATCTCTCCATCTCTCCATCTCTGACGGCGTTCCGAGTGATACATATTCCGTCTCTTTCAGGTTGTTGCGTAAGGTCCGCCGAGGACTCCCAGAAGAAAACGTGGATGAGAAGTTTGGCATGTTGTCGATACAGACTGAGTCGAGCGGTTAAGGCACTTACTGCTGATGATCTGTGTTAATTGAAGGTTTCTTAGAAATATGAAGTTCTGAAATATGGATCACGTCCACATACGGACAGACACTCTTGTGAATGTTTTCAGATCTGACGCGAGAGTGGAGCTTGATGTTCTCCTCACGGTCCAGGATCAAGGTGCTGTTTATCTGGTGTTTTAATTGGAATCTCCACTCACTGTCCACTGTATCAGCTCCACTGACCAGGAGCTCCACTTACAGACTGTAGTTCATCTGATTCTCTGTATACTTTATTACTCTGTTCTTTAATGATCAGGACCCCCACAGGACCACCACAGAGCAGCTACTATTAGGGAGGTGGCTCATTCTCAGCACTGCAGTGACACTGACATGGAGGATGAAGTGTTAGTGTGTGTTTAAACACTGTGTCCACTCACTTACTTGCTGGTCCACCTTGTAGATGTAAAGTCAGAGACAGTAGCTCATCTGCTGCTGCACAGTTTGTGTTCTC
>CM038728.1:31648906-31726406 GCA_021613375.1 Megaleporinus macrocephalus | reverse complement strand
CTGTACAAACTATCGTTTGATTATTCTAAACCCTCACATCTTCAGGAATTATTATTATTATTATTATTATTATTATTATTATTATTACTGAATACCATTTTCAGCCAGTTCACTCCAATTATAGGGTTTAATTATTGCTGTTACATGAAGCTGAAGCAGCAGCATCCGTCACCGAAATTTAAATGTGTTTTTTTATTGTGGGCTGTAATAACATCTCCAGCTCAGACAGGTCCACCAAGGGTGTTTATCTCCTGAGTCGTGATCACACAGGTGAAAAAAGAGCACGAGCTAACCGCTAACAGATAATCCTGCTCCATTTCCATCACGCTAAGAGCTGAAGGGCTGAAAGCTGCACAGCGTTTACAAACACTGAGAGAGGCCTTCGTTTCTGATGAGAGAAATTCAGCGTTCGAGAGAAAAGCGAGCGCTCAAAGCTGCTTTCTTCCCCTTATCCATCTGCCCCCCTCTAAACCCCCCCACCCCCCCACCCCCCAACGTGGCTATCAGTTCAATCGATGCAGAAACTGCAGCTCTTGCTGTGCTTAATCAAGACATCACCCCTCAATTTCTGTTCATTTCTGCTGGTTTCTGACGCACAATCACTCCTTTTCTCTCCGCTCAGCCCTCCAGACATTCAGGTAATGCATTCAGATGACAATGGAAAAGCAAACTAGATATTTTTCCTGACTTTTCCAATCAATCCTCCACCCTATCCGCTCCCTCTTTACTCGGAAACAGTCTGCTCCATTAGGGAGTTAGAGTTCAGTCTATAGAGGAAGACGTTACTGTGGACAAAGACAAACAAAGAGACTCGGGAAGGGCTTTACTGGTGAGAGAGGTTGACAGGAGGGCGGGGTTTACTGGTAGGTGAGATTGACTGGACGGCGAGGATTGGCTGATGGGCAGGGTTTACCTGATAAATGGGTTTAACTTGTAGGGGAGGTGGGTGAGGCAATGTTTGACTGGTAGGTGGGTTTGATTATTGGGTAAGGTTTGACTGGTGGGTGGGTTTGACAAGTAGACAAGATTTAATCGGCGGATGAGGTTTGACTAGTAGTTGGGTTCAACTGGTGGGCAAGATTTGACTGTCGTGGGTGTTGACTAGGTTTGACTGTTAAGTGAGATTTGGTTGGTGGGTGGGTTTGATATTTGAGCGAGGTATGACTGGAGGGGTGAGGTCTGACTGGTGGGCAAGATTTGACTGTTGAGGAAGGTTTGACTGTTGGGTGGGTTTGATTGTTGCGTAAGGTTTGACTGGTGGGTGAGTGGGTTTGATTGTTGGACCTGGTATGACTGTTGAGGAAAGTTTGACTGGTGGACAAGTTTGACTGTTGGGTGGGTTTGATTTTTGAGCGAGGTTGGACTGTAGGGGTGGGGTTTGACCAATGGGCACGGTTTAACTGGTGGTCGAGGTTTGACTGGTAGGCAAGGTTTACTTGGTGGGTGAGGTTTGTTGGGTCAAGTCAAGTCAAGTGGGTTTTATTGTCATTTCAATTACATACAGAGTACACAGTGAAACGAAACAACGTTCCTCCAGGACTATGGTGCAACATAGACAGTGCATACAAGACAAGTGCAACACGAACAAACAAGTGCGGACAGACAACACAACACAACACAGTACAGACAGAGGGTTGACTGCTGTTGGGTGAGGTTTTACTGGTAGGCATGGCTTACTTTGTGGGTGAGGTTTGTTGGGTGAGGTTTGACTGCTGTTGAGTGAGGTTTTACTGGTAGGCAAGGTTTGTTGGGTAAGGTTTGACTGTTTAGTAAAGTTTGACTGGTGGGTAGGTTTGACTGTTGAGTAATGATTGACTGTGGGCGGGTTTGACTGTGACTATGGGTGGGTTTTGGATAATTTAGTTTGGTCCATTCATCAGTAAATGTTAAATTACTGATGATTACTGTAAAGGATAGGCGGTGTCACCAGCAGCAATGAACTGTAATAGAGTCTGACCGATATATCTTCTGGCCGTATAGTCCAATAACAACGAACCACAAATTTATTAGTATCAACCACAAAAGAGTTTAACGCAACTAAAATTATTTCTATTATAAATTATATATTTTATTACAACAGGTTAGAAATGGCCAGAACAGAATTTTGGGTAGCTCCACCACAAAAATTCTATTAAATGTTATTATTTCTGACTGAAGTTTCTGTTGTTTTTAAAAACTTGTGAACTTTCAGAACTGATCATCTTATAAGAGTAGTTTCACTAAAACGTACCGTGTATAATAATCAAAAATCTAATTGTTAAAATACGTCCACTGATATTGGGACTCAACTAAACTTTTAGTGTTTTAGAACCACCAATAATGATTAATGAATTTACAGATATCTACTGCCACACGGTCTATAATGACAAATAAACCTGCAGGAACTCTGAATCGAAACCAGCGAGTGTTCCCTCAGAAAAAGCTTAATGCTCGGAATGTGTGGTCTCAGTAGAAGAAGAGCAGAAGTAGAACGCTGGTCTACTGGACATGGTGCTGTCCGCTGCCCGCCAGTAGCCGTATGCTGATGCGAAGAGATGAAAAGGAAGGAACTGCTCTGAAATTCACTGTGTTCCTGCTGAGAGTTCCTGTTAGGCTAATGATTGATCGGAGGAGTCATTTGTACTCCGTGTTTCAGCTAATCTGACACATTAAGGTGCTTATGTGTTACAGGCTGATACTGTGTTTAAATATAATCAGCGCAGCTTTAACGGATCCGTATCGCCGTCAGTAATTACAGATTAAACAGCAGTAAAGGATCTGCACAAACAGGTCTCAGTAAAACCCCCACCGAGCTGCTGCTAACTGCCTAAATCAATTCCATTCCGTTTCATTTAGTTCAACTCAGTCGTCGTTACAGCAGTACGGCGCCGTATAATCTTTCTAACTGAGCTCACAGCCAAATCTCGCTGATACCGCGCCAATGTGACATCATTTTTGTGAGGCCGTGTTTAACACAGTATTAAGTTTTTTATGTGGAACTGGACTGACGAAGGACAAAAGCGCTTCACTGCACTGGAAGTTTGGAATAGAAGTGTAGACTGTGGAGCGAGGTTTGACAGTTGAGCAAGGTTTGACTGGTGGGTGGGTTTAACTGTTGGGCGAGGTTTGATTGGTGGGTGGGTTTAACTGTTGGGCGAGGTTTGACTGGTGGGTGGGTTTAACTGTTGGGCGAGGTTTGATTGGTGGGTGGGTTTAACTGTTGGGCGAGGTTTGACTGGTGGGTGGGTTTGACGGGTGGGCAAGGTTTGATTGGTGGGTGGGTTTAACTGTTGGGCGAGGTTTGACTGGTGGGTGGGTTTGACGGGTGGGCGAGGTTTGATTGGTGGGTGGGTTTGACGGGTGGGCAAGGTTTGATTGGTGGGTGGGTTTGACGGTTGGGCGAGGTTTGACTGGTGGGTGGGTTTGACGGGTGGGCGAGGTTTGATTGGTGGGTGGGTTTGACGGTTGGGCGAGGTTTGATTGGTGGGTGGGTTTAACTGTTGGGCGAGGTTTGATTGGTGGGTGGGTTTGACGGTTGGGCGAGGTGGGTGGTGGGTGGGTTTGATGGTTGGGTGAGGTTTGACTGGTGGGTAGGTTTGACGGTTAGGCAAGGTTTGTTTGGTGGGTGGGTTTGACGGTTAGGCAAGGTTTGTTTGGTGGGTGGGTTTGACGGTTGGGCGAGGTTTGATTGGTGAGTGGGTTTGACGGTTGGGCGAGGTTTGATTGGTGAGTGGGTTTGACGGTTGGGCGAAGTTTGATTGGTGGGTGGGTTTGCCGGTTGGGTGAGGTTTGACTGGTGGGTAGGTTTGACGGGTGGGCGAGGTTTGATTGGTGAGTGGGTTTGATGGTTGGGCGAGGTTTGATTGGTGAGTGGGTTTGACGGTTGGGCGAGGTTTGATTGGTGGGTGGGTTTGCCGGTTGGGTGAGGTTTGACTGGTGGGTAGGTTTGACGGGTGGGCGAGGTTTGATTCGTGGGTGGGTTTGACGGTTGGGCGAGGTTTGACAGTTCAGTGAGATTAGACAGTTGGGCAAGGTTTGATTGGTGGGTGGGTTTGGCAGTTGGGTGAGGTTTCATTGGTGGGTGGGTTTGACAGTTGAGCGAGGTTTGATTCGTGGGTGGGTTGACGGTTGGGCGAAGTTTGATTGGTGGGTGGGTTTGACTGGCCGAATATGTGCAGTCTCCGAGTACGAGGGTGCTGTATCCATTGTGACTCACAGCTGATCTCACACTTCCACCAGTGTAAATAGAAGTGTTAAATCATAGTAAATGAGAGGTGCACACTCATCTACAATGTAGCTGAGCCAGTTCAGAAATTTTAATAATAACAATAATAATAATGAATAAATATATAATAAAACCACACTACACTAATTTCCATAGTTACACTACACCCATTCCTATAGATACACTACTTACTTCCATAGTTACACTACACCCATTCCTATAGATACACTACTTACTTCCATAGTTACACTACACCCATTCCTATAGATACACTACTTACTTCCATTGTTACAATACACCCATTTATATAGTTCCACTATACCCATTCCTATAGATACATTACGCTCATTTCCATAGTTACAATACATCTATTTCTATAGTTACTTTCTATGGTTACTATAGTGACTGATTAGGTATCAGCTGTGATTCTGATAATCTAGAGAACTTGGTTGTGTTGCTACTGAAACAGTAGCGTAGACAGTCTAAAACAGAGTGTGAATATTTAGTGATTTACCCTTTTTACTGTGGGTGGTGGAGTCAAATACCGCCCCCACCCCCCACACCCACCCACTTACGCACCCCTTTTAAATTATTAGTCGTAAACTACTACTAGTAGTAAACTATTATTATTATTATTATTATTATTATTATTATTATTATTATTGACAGATCAAATTGTTAAAAAACATTGAAACAACATTTAAAATGAAAAATCTAATTAATAAACACATAATTAATAATATAAATATATAAAACAAATGTATATAATAAGCAAACAACCATCAGAATCATGCAAATCACACTCCAGTCATGCTTTGTTAGTAAACGGTACAGCACCTGTATGTCACCGATGGAGGGTCTCTGGATTGTAGCCTCCCTCAAAAATCTTACTTGTTGCTAGTTGCTACGCGCAGCATCATCTGAAGAGCAGCACGTTTCTGTGAGGTTTTGGTTGTTGCAGATATTTTTGTTTTCGCAAGAGAGAAAGTTAAGTTTAGATTTTTCAACTGCTTCTGAAATTCAGTATCTGTTGGTGCTTTTTGCTGGAACTAAGAAACCAGAACAAACGGTTATAGCTTTTACACAGTCTGTGGTCAGCATGTCCAGTCTTCATAACTGGACAAGCCCTGATCTTCAGTCTGGATGAGTCTGTCTTAGTCCAGATTTCTCATCTCTCTATTGGGTTTTAAACTAGTCAGTTTAGCAAGCGTTTGATTGATCTGACTCTGGGCGTAATCTAGTAATGTGAACTGCTCACAGACGCAACCTGAGATCCAGCAGTCCGTAAATCAGAGCACCACAAAGTAAACAGAGAAAATAAACAGAGTAAAGGATGAAGAGTCTGTCTGATTAGGAACATACGGGTTATGGGCTACTCTGGAAGGAAAGGTTCTGTAGGCCGGCCGCTCCTCCTGTGGAGTGAATAAGCGTGTAAGTGTACAGCGTGTAGTGTCGAGCTGAGGAGGCTGAGATGGACCTGCTGTGTGTCTGATTAGAGATGGAGATATTTTTTGTAAAGAGTGAAAACTCGCCGAGTACAGCCGTCAGAATCAGCTCAACTCTCTCTGAACAGATTACTATTGATCTGCTCCCACCGACAGAACATCAGACAGAAGATTCGCCTCATCTGTCTGATTATCTCTCTCTCTCTCTCTATTCACTGCTTTACCTCTGTCTACTCCATCACTCTCACTCTTTACCGCTCTCTATCACTCTCACTCTTTCTACCTCTCTCTCTTTACTCCTTTCAATCACTCTCACACTGTACCTCTCTCTCTTTACCTCTGTCTACTCCATCACTCTCACTCTTTACCGCTCTCTATCACTCTCACTCTTTCTACCTCTCTCTCTTTACTCCTTTCAATCACTCTCACACTGTACCTCTCTCTCTTTACCTCTGTCTACTCCATCACTCTCACTCTTTACCGCTCTCTATCACTCTTACTCTCTATCCCTCTCTATCACTCTCTTTACTCCTTTCAATCACTCTCACACTGTACCTCCCTCTCTTTACCTCTGTCTACTCTATCACTCTTTCCCCCTCTCTATCACACTCCCTCTTTACCCCTCTCTATCACTCTCTCTTTTTACCCCTATCGCTCTCTACCTCTCTTTCTTTACCCCTCTCTATCACTCTATACCTCTCTCTCTTTACCCCTTTCAATCACTCTCACTCTCTACCTCTCTCTCTTTACCCCCTCTATCACTCTCTTTACCCCTTTCAATCACTCTTACTCTCTTTACCTCTGTCTACTCCATCACTCTCACTCTCTACCTCTCTCTCTTTACCTCTGTCTACTCCATCACTCTCACACTTTACCCCTCTCTATCACTCTCACTCTCTACCTCTCTCTCTTTACCTCTGTCTACTCCATTACTCTCACTCCATTGGTACACTACAATCATTCCAATAGTCACACTACACTTATTCCCATAGTTACGCTATACCCATTCCTATAAATACACTACACCCATTTCTATAGTTACAATACACTCATTCCCATAGTTACACTACAATCATTCCAATAATCACACTATACCCATGCCAATAGCCACACTACACTAATTTCCATAGTTACACTACACCCATTCCTGTAGATACACTACTTATTTCCATAGTTACAATACACCCATTTCTATAGTTACACTATACCCATTTATATAGTTCCACTATACCCATTCCTATAGATACATTACGCTCATTTCCATAGTTACAATACACCTATTTCTATAGTTACTTTCTATGGTTACTATAGTGACTGATTAGGTATCAGCTGTGATTCTGATAATCTACAGAACCTGGTTGTGTTGCTACTGAAACAGTAGCGTAGACAGTCTAAAACAGAGTGTGAATATTTAGTGATTTACCCTTTTTACTGTGGGTGGTGCAGTCAAATACCGCCCCCACCCCCCACACCCACCCACTTACGCACCCCTTTTAAACCAGATCTTTGCCCTTGAATAATGTAGGACAGCACAACATCCCACCTTTACACAAGGACAAATAAAAGAGTACATGCAGTCTCCCGAAGCCCTAACATGCTCCACTTACACAAGACGAGTAGAATAACGCTGTGAGTGATGTTTTCCACCAGCAGGTCAGTGTTTGTGTAATATTATCTGACAATTATATTCAGCTTCCTCAGCAGTGCTTCTGTAATGACAGCAGAAGTGCTTTATTCTGTACAGGAACAGATTTAATACTCACTACACAGACACACGGACCACCGCGCCGCCGCACAGAACTAACCGGTGTGAATTTCATTTGGTGCGTTTGCTGCTTTTTCCTGTTAGAATAATCAATTTACATGACAGTATGACAAATAGGGAGAATAAAACAAATATATTTAATCATAAAATATCCTGCAATGTTCAAACATCATAAATAATTCCTTATCTGAGAGATGCAGATGAGCCTAATCTCATTTTCTAATTTGTGCAAAAGATTCTCTTTTAGAGCGCCGAGGGAAAACGGCCTTATCGTCTCTGTGTTCAGCCTCTTCAGGACAAAACACGCTTTACTAATTACTGAGAGAGAGACAGAGTGAGTACAGAGAGAGAGAGAGAGAGAGAGAGAGAGAGAGAGAGAGAGAGAACAGAGAGAGAGAGAGAGTACACAGAGAGAGAGACAGAGAGAAAGACAGAGAGAGAGAGTACAGAGAGAGAGTACAGAGAGAGCACAGAGAGAGAAAGAGAGAGAATAGAGAGAGTGTGAGAGTGGGAAAAGAGAGAAAATATAGGGGAAGAGAAAGAGAATACAGAGAGAGAGAATACAGAGAGACAGAGAGAAAGCGAGAGAATACAGAGAGGGCGAATACAGAGACACAGTGAGAGAAAATAAAGATAGAAAATACAGAGACAAATAAAGACAAAGAGAATACAGAGACAGAGAGAGAGAACACAGAGAGAGAGAGAACACAGAGAGAGAAAATACAGAGAGAAAGAATACAAAAAGAGAGACTACAGAGATAGGGAATACAGAGAGAGAGAGAGAGAGAGAGAGAGAGAGAGAGAGAGAGAGAGAGAATACAGTGAGAATACAGAGAAAGAGTGAATACAGGGATAGAGGGAATACAAAGAGAGAGAGAGAGAACACAGTGAGAATACAGAGAAAGAGACTAGAGATAGAGAAAGGGAATACAGAGAGAGAGAGTACACAGAGAGAGAGACAGAGAGAGAGTACACAGAGAGAGTACAGAGAGAGACAGAGAGAGAGAGAGAGTACAGAGAGAGAGAGAGTACAGAGAGAGAGAGACAGAGAGAGAGTACACAGAGAGAGAGAGTACAGAGAGAGAGAGTACAGAGAGAGAGTACAGAGAGAGAGAGTACAGAGAGAGAGAGACAGAGAGAGAGAGTACAGAGAGAGAGTACAGAGAGAGAGAGTACAGAGAGAGAGAGTACAGAGAGAGAGAGTACAGAGAGAGAGAGTACAGAGAGAGTACAGAGAGAGAGAGTACAGAGAGAGAGAGACAGAGAGAGAGAGACAGAGAGAGAGTACAGAGAGAGAGAGACAGAGAGAGAGAGACAGAGAGAGAGTACAGAGAGAGAGAGAGTACAGAGAGAGAGAGTACAGAGAGAGTACAGAGAGAGTACAGAGAGAGAGACAGAGAGTACACAGAGAGAGTACATAGAGAGTACAGAGAGAGAGAGACAGAGAGAGAGAGACAGAGAGAGAGAGAGTACAGAGAGAGAGAGACAGAGAGTACACAGAGAGAGTACATAGAGAGTACAGAGAGAGAGAGACAGAGAGAGAGAGACAGAGAGAGAGAGAGTACAGAGAGAGAGAGACAGAGAGAGAGTACAGAGAGAGAGAGAGTACAGAGAGAGAGAGACAGAGAGAGAGAGACAGAGAGAGAGTACAGAGAGAGAGAGAGTACAGAGAGAGAGAGTACAGAGAGAGTACAGAGAGAGTACAGAGAGAGAGACAGAGAGTACACAGAGAGAGTACATAGAGAGTACAGAGAGAGAGAGAGACAGAGAGAGAGAGACAGAGAGAGAGAGAGTACAGAGAGAGAGAGACAGAGAGAGAGTACAGAGAGAGAGAGTACAGAGAGAGAGAGTACAGAGAGAGAGAGACAGAGAGAGAGAGACAGAGAGAGAGAGTACACAGAGAGAGCACAGAGAGAGACAGAGAGTACAGAGAGAGAGACAGAGAGAGAGTACAGAGAGAGAGAGTACAGAGAGAGAGAGTACAGAGAGAGAGAGTACAGAGAGAGAGAGACAGAGAGAGAGAGTACACAGAGAGAGCACAGAGAGAGACAGAGAGTACAGAGAGAGAGAATACAGAGAGAGAGACAGAGAGAGTACAGAGAGAGAGAGAGAGTACAGAGAGAGAAAGAGAAAGAGAGAATAGAGAGAGTGTGAATCTTCAGGGAAAAGAGAGAAAATATAGGGGAAGAGAAAGAGAATACAGAGAGAGAGAATACAGAGAGACATAGAGAGAAAGCGAGAGAATACAGAGAGGGCGAATACAGAGACACAGTGAGAGAAAATAAAGATAGAAAATACAGACAAATAAAGACAGAGAGAATACAGAGACAGAGAGAGAGAACACAGAGAGAGAGAGAGAAAGAATGCAGAGAAAGAGAGAATACAGAGAGAAAAAATACAGAGAGAGAGAGAGAGAGAGAGTACAGTGAGAATACAGAGAAAGAGAGACTACAGAGATAGAGGGAATACAAAGAGAGAGAAAATGCAGAGAGAGAGAGAATACAGTAAGAATACATAGAGAGAAAGAGAGACTACAGAGACAGAGGGAATACAGAGAGTGAAAGAACAGAAAGAGTAGATAATGAAAGAAAACTGAGAATACTCTCAGAGAATACTGAGAAAAAGCTCTATTAATTACTTGATTGAGAGAATACACAGAAAAGATTGCAGAGAGATTATAGAGACAGAGAGAGGGCGATAAAAAGAGAAAAAGAGAAACAGAGAGATAGAATAAGATAGAAAGAGCAGAGAGAATGATGGAGAGATGAGGAGAGAAGAATAATTAATAGCAGGTTGTTTTTTGGTAATTGAGCTGTTCTCACTCTGATGTGATCCGCTTGTCCTTTCTCAGGTTTAGTACTCGCGGAGACGCCTCACCTTCATACCGCAGCCCACCTGCTCGCACCACCGCAGTGTTCACACAGTCACCAGGAGTCTAAAGCTGGACAGACACGCCTGCAGGCCGAGCCACCGCGGGGGCCCCCTCTGATTATATGGGGTCTTTGTTGCTGCTGTATGTTTCCTGCATCAATCTGAGGATGAAAGAGAGCCTCCAATCACAGACCTGCTCTGCCACTGTGAGCACCACGGAGCCCACTCTGAGCACCTCCGTCTCCTGGACGCTCAGGTGGCCAGAACATCATGCCCCGCCACGTGGCCTGTTATCCAGCCCTGGGTTATGCTGCTGTACCTGTGGAGGAGGTTCGCTGTTCTCATTCACACTCTTAAGGATGAGGCTGAGAAGCCCCTCATGCCCCCATCGCTGGCCTGCACCTGTCCCCAAGTCTGGTAACTCCTCTCTCGGCTGTAAGCCAGGTTCACAGTGGAGGGGAGGTGGGTACAGGGAGTGTGTGCCCTTGCTGGAGGACGATGACTTCCCCTGACACACATGGCCATCGAGCCAGAGCTCCTCAGCACAGCCCAGATCCACCAACATATACCATAACACATACTAGGGATACATCAGTACTGATACTGGGCCAGTACAACAATCATATACTCATTAAACACAAACACGACTATACCAGCTACGATCATGTGACATAAGCTGCATTAAAGCTGCCACACTAACTCAAGCAGGCGATGACGGAGGATCTGCTCACACAGAGAAGTGTTACTGGAAACAAAGCCAGGAACACACTGTGAGATTGTAGCCCATTTAAACAAACACAATCACAACCACTTTCCCAGTATGGGTGGAGAGACGATCCCCTACCAAAGTCTGAATGTCCCACTTGAATCTATTTGAAGGTGCAAAGTTTTGTAGCGTACGAGTTCTTTTTGATAGACTCAGCAGAGTCACAGTTCTGGTCCATCTTTGATTCTACACTTCAGAAAACAGCAAAGAGAAAACACAGCATCACATAACCAGAAGCTGAAAACAAAGCCTTCCTTAGCTGAAATCTAAGAACAGAGCATATCTTCCTCTTACCTAGACTAAACTTCATTACCCCTCTAGTATTCACACCCCTCGTCTGTAAAGAGCACTGTAGGTAGATAGAGCTCTGTAGATGGAGCTGTTATTAGATAGAGCTGTCTGTGGACAAAGTTATCTGTAGATACAGTTGTCTGAAGATGAAGCTTTTTGTAGATGAAGCTTTCTATAGATGAAGCTTTCTGTAGATAGAGCTGTCTGTAGATAAAGCTGTCTGTAGATAAAGCTGTCTGTAGATAAAGCTGTCTGCAAATGGAGCTGTCTATAACAATAACAATAATAATAATAATAATAATAATTTATATTAATACAGACAGCTCCATTTGCAGACAGCTTTTTCTACAGACAGCTGGCTACAGATAACTCTAGAAAACTGTCTGTATGGAATTGTCTCTAGATAAAGTTGTCTGTAGATACAGCTGTCTGTAGATAAAGCTGTCTGTAGATAAAGCTGTCTGCAAATGGAGCTGTCTATAATAATAACAATAATAATAATAATAATAATAATTTATATTATTACAGACAGCTCCATTTGCAGACAGCTTTATCTACAGACAGCTTTATCTACAGACAGCTGGCCACAGATAACTCTAGACAACTGTCTGTATGGAACTGTCTCTAGATAAAGTTGTCTGTAGATACAGCTGTCTGAAGAGATAAAGCTTTCTGTAGATAAAGTTGGTCATAGACAGAGTTGTCTGTAGCCAGCTGTCTGTAGATAGAGCCATCTGCAAATGGAGCTGTCTATAATAATAATAATAATTATTATTATTATTATTATTTATATTATTACAGACAACTCCATTTGCAGACAGCTCTATCTACAGTCAGCTGGCTACAGATAACTCTAGACAACTGTCTGTGTATGGAATTGTCTCTAGATAACATTGTAGATAGAGCTGTCTGCAAATGGGGCTGTCTATAGACAGAGCTGTCTGTGTATGGAATTGTCTCTGGATAAAGTTGTCTATAGACAGAGCTGTCTGTGTATGGAATTGTCTCAAGATAAAGTTGTCTGTAGATAGAGCTGTCTGTGTATGGAATTGTCTCTGGATAAAGTTGTCTATAGACAGAGCTGTCTGTGTATGGAATTGTCTCTGGATAAAGTTGTCTGTAGACAGAGCTGTCTGTGTATGGAATTGTCTCTGGATAAAGTTGTCTATAGACAGAGCTGTCTGTGTATGGAATTGTCTCTGGATAAAGTTGTCTGTAGACAGAGCTGTCTGTGTATGGAATTGTCTCTGGATAAAGTTGTCTGTAGATAGAGCTGTCTGTGTATGGAATTGTCTCTGGATAAAGTTGTCTGTAGACAGAGCTGTCTGTGTATGGAATTGTCTCTGGATAAAGTTGTCTGTAGATAGAGCTGTCTGTGTATGGAATTGTCACTAGATAAAGTTGTCTGTAGATAGAGCTGTCTGTGTATGGAATTGTCTCTAGATAAAGTTGTCTGTAGATACAGCTGTCTGTAAACGAAGCTTTCTGTGGTGCTGTCTGTGGACAGAGTCGCCTGTAGAATTTTCCCTAGATAGAACCGCTTTGAAGACAGAGCTGTCTGTAGATAACATTGTCTGCAGACGAAGCTGTTTGTGTTTGGAATTATCTGTAAATAAACTTGTCTGCAGATAGATCTGTCTGTAGATAGAGTTGACTATAGATAGAACTGTCCCTAGATAGAGCTGCCTGTAGATTGAGCTGTTATTAGATAGACTTGCATTTAGACAGAGTTGGTAATAGATAGACTTGCCTTTAGACAGAGTTGGTAATAGATAGAGCTTTCTGTAAATGGAGTTGTTATTAGATAGAGCTGTTATTGGATATTGTTGCCTATATAGAGAGCTCTCCGTAGATGGTGCTGTTATTAGATAGAGTTGCCTGTAGATACAACCAACTGTAGATGGAGCTGTTACTAAATAGAGCTGCCTATACATAGAGCTGTCTGTAGATGGAGCTGTTATTTGATAGAGTTGCCTGTAGATACTGCTGTCTGTAAATATAGCTAGCTATAGAGTTGCCTGTTGATAGAGCTGTCTCTACATAGAGCTACCTGTAGATAAAGTTGCCTGTAGACAGAGTTGTTATTAGACACAGTTGCCTGTAGATAAGGTTGTCTGTAGATGGATATGTTATTAGATAGAACTGTCTGTAGATAACATTGTCTGTAGATGGAGCTGTCTGCAAATACAGCTGTCTATAGACAGAGCTGTCTGTAGATGTAGCTAGCTATAGAGTTGCCTCTAGATAGAGTTCTTATTAGATAGAGTTCCCTCTTGATAGAGTTGTCTGTAGATGGAGCTGTTATTAGATAGAGTTGTCTGTAGATGGAGCTGTTATTAGATAGAGTTGTCTGTAGGTGGAGCTGTTATTAGATATAGTTGTTTGTAGGTGGAGCTGCTATTAGATAGAGTTCCCTGTTGATAGAGCTGTCTGTAGATGGAGCTGTTATTAGATAGAGTTGTCTGTAGGTGGAGCTGTTATTAGATAGAGTTGTCTGTAGATGGAGCTGTTATTAGATAGAGTTGTCTGTAGGTGGAGCTGTTATTAGATAGAGTTGTCTGTAGGTGGAGCTGTTATTAGATAGAGTTGTCTGTTGATAGAGCTATCTGTAGATTGAGCAGTTATTAGATAGAGCTGTCTGTAGATGGAGCTATTATTAGATGGAGTCATCAGTAGATAGAACTGTTATTAGATAGAGTTGCCTGTAGATAGATCTATCTGTAGATTGAGCTGTTATTAGATAGAGCTGTCTGTAGATGGAGCTGTTATTAGATATAGTTGTATGTAGATGGAGCTGTTATTAGATAGAGTTGCCTGTAGATAGAGCTATCTGTAGATTGAGCTGTTATTAGATAGAGCTGTCTGTAGATCGAGCTGTTATTAGATAGAGTTGTATGTAGATGAAGCTGTTATTAGATAGAGTTGCCTGTAGATAAAGCTATCTGTAGATTGAGCTGTTATTAGATAGAGCTGTCTGTAGATGGAGCTATTATTAGATGGAGTCGTCAGTAGATAGAGCTGTTATTAGATAGAGTTGCCTGTAGAGTTGGCTGTAGATAGAGCTGTTATTAGATAGAGTTGCCTGTAGATAGAACTATCTGTAGATTGAGCTGTTATTAGATAGAGCTGTCTGTAGATGGAGCTGTTATTAGATAGAGCTGTTTGTAGATAGAGCTGTAATTAGAGAAAGTTCCCTGTAAATAGAGTTGCCCGAAGATAGAGCTGTCTGTAGATTGAGCTGTTATTAGATAGAGCTGTCTGTAGATTAAGCTGTTATTAGATTGAGCTGTTATTAGATAGATCTGTCTGTAGATTAAGCTGTTATTAGATAGAGCTGTCTGTAGATTAAGCTGTTATTAGATAGAGCTGTCTGTAGATTAAGCTGTTATTAGATAGAGCTGTCTGTAGATGGAGCTGTTATTAGATAGAGCTGTTTGTAGATAGAGCTGTAATTAGAGAAAGTTCCCTGTAAATAGAGTTGCCCGAAGATAGAGCTGTCTGTAGAGTGAGCTGTTATTAGATAGAGCTGTCTGTAGATTAAGCTGTTATTAGATAGAGTTGCCCGTAGATAGAGCTGTCTGTAGATTGAGCTGTTATTAGATAGAGCTGTCTGTAGATTAAGCTGTTATTAGATTGAGCTGTTATTAGATAGAGCTGTCTGTAGATTGAGCTGTTATTAGATAGAGCTGTCTGTAGATTAAGCTGTTATTAGATTGAGCTGTTATTAGATAGAGCTGTCTGTAGATTGAGCTGTTATTAGATAGAGTTGTATGTAGATGGAGCTGTTATTAGATTGAGCTGTTATTAGATAGAGCTATCTGTAGATTGAGCTGTTATTAGATAGAGCTGTCTGTAGATTGAGCTGTTATTAGATAGAGTTGTATGTAGATGGAGCTGTTATTAGATAGAGTTGTCTGTAGATGGAGCTGTTATTAGATAGAGTTGTCTGTAGATGGAGCTGTTATTAGATAGAGTTGTATGTAGATGGAGCTGTTATTAGATAGAGCTGTCTGTAGATTGAGCTGTTATTAGATAGAGTTGTATGTAGATGGAGCTGTTATTAGATAGCGTCGCCTGTACATAGAGCTGTACATAGAGGTTACGGTTTATGTAGCATGTTTGTACAGTCTGATGCACATCTTAAACCAGCTAGATTGGAGTTCTTTAACTCTGAAAGTATTTTCTACTTATTTCTTATATTCATAAAACAGCAAGAAAAAGAATCTTCGATATTCACCACCCTCGTAAACACGTGGGCTGTTTTTAAACCGTCTCTCTTTTTGAGATTAAACAAATTGAAAGGTTTCTATTCACTGACTGACGATCTTCTAGAGTTCAGCGTTAGCGCTACATTGTTCACAACAAGAATAAGAGAACGCATCCGAGCTGCCGTAGCGGCCTTATCGTCTCCGAGCGTCTTAAGCTGCGAATCAAGCGAGAGAATTGGCGAAAGGAGATATCCACCTCAAACACCGCAACGTAAACAAACACGGGTGATACGGTCTTGACAGCAGAAACACACGCGCTTGTATAGACGCCCCAGAACACGGGGTGAGATTTCAGTCTCTGTAAGTTTCTCAGCTTGGAGTTCCTTTCAGCCCGCAGAAGCTGGCAGACGCAGAATCACAGAGAAATGTCTCAATCTGCGGAGCCAGCAGCGCCGGAGAGGAGCGGGGAAGTAGAGGCGTCTCTGCGGACCCACACTTTTCACGCGTTCATCCCTTTAACAATATGGTTCGCCTCCGTACCGGCGGCTTTGCGTTCTCCTTTGATTCTCCTTATCTCTCCTTATGTTGATACGCAGCGTCGTGCTTTCAAGCCTAAACGTCTGCGCGTGGAGGCGCCTCTGATTCTGATGAGAGTGTGATTCCGGAGGCCGAGCGCTGGAGCCTTTTTCCCGGTTTCGCTGCCAAAACTCTTCCCCCCGGGCGTCCGTGCCAGCTGGAGCCGAGGGCTCGGAGTGAAATACGCAGAGTGGCACCTAGAAAGCGGCAGCGGCGGCGGCGTTAGCGGCCCACCGGCTTAAAAAAGCCCATCTAATATGATTTATCTGCGCGCTGGAGCCACAACAAAGCGACAGCCCTGGTTTGATTCTGCTGTCTTAGCTGGAGTGCCTCCGCGGCGGCGGCGACGCGAACGTCGGAAAGTCTCTCGCCAGTGAAAGAAAAGAAGAGCCGCTATTATTAAGCTCCTCCACGTTTCCGCCCCGATCGGAGGGCTTCTTTTTTTTTCCTTTTTCTTTTTTTTTGTTAGCGACGTGGCTAAATATACCCGAGCGGTCGCGGCTCCGCTATTCAGGCGAGCAGAAAGGCTTTTGATGGAAGCTCTCTGAAAAACGCCCACTTCAAGAGCAGCGCAGGAAGCAGCCCAAATTGAATTAGCATACGGCGGGGGCATCAGCGGGCCGGGTCTTAACAGCTGTCTTCTCGAAATTCGTTCCTCAAAAGTAACCTGTCACAATCCGGGCCCACGTGGAGGAGCCGGAAGCAGCTCGGATGAACGAGGCGGGTCAGAGTCGCCTCCGTGTGTGGACGTCGTGGTGGGATTAGCTCAGCCGCCGCGTGGAATATTTATTATGCAGGAAGAGCCTTAAGAGCAACATGCAAGTGCCGCTTCCTCCACAGTGCTCTGATCCACAGCGCTCTGATCCGCACTCCACACGCAATCGATTATTCAGGTCTGCGAGCGCGCCGCTTCGGCGCCGTGAACGTGCTCGGAGTTGTTTGTTTATCTGTAGGCAGGACAGCTGAGCAAACATGTGGAATGAAATTCGTCGGCGCGTACATTGGAGCGGTCAGCGCTCATTATTGATCCGTTCAATCAAAGTGATTATGATGTGTGACTCATATTTCGATTCATGCGTTCACCTGATTACCGAACGCTGCTATTGGTTTCTGCATTATTATGTCAAGAACAATAACAGAGTTTGGAAATCAGGTGATTAACAGATAAACGCAGAGCAAATGATGGGGATACGCGGTTCTGGGGCCGCATTGAGCTGCAAATCGTTCCAGATCAAATTCGTATACAGAGGTGGTAAAAGTACACAACATCACCCAGTTATTCGAGTAAATGTGTACACCCTTCGGGTCATATATCACGAAAGAAAGATTTTTAGTCACATGTTCACTGTAGTTTTAACAATAGGTACACTACAACAGTTTTAGAACAGTTACTGGTTTGTTACTGGAACGTTTGTCTGGTAGTGAATCTAAAACGTTTGACTGGTAGTGTATCTAAAACGTTTGACTGGTAGTGTATCTAAAACGTTTGACTGGTAGTGTGTCTAAAACGTTTGGCTGGTAGTGTATCTAAAACGTTTGACTGGTAGTGTATCTAAAACGTTTGACTGATAGTGTACTATAACGTTTGTCTGGTAGTGTACTAAAACGTTTAACTGGTAGTGTACTAAAACGTTTAACTGGTAGTGTATCTAAAACGTTTGACTGGTAGCGTATCTAAAACGTTTGACTGGTAGCGTGTCTAAAACGTTTAACTGGTAGCGTATCTAAAACGTTTGGCTGGTAGTGAATCTTAAACGTTTGTCTGGTAGTGTATCTTAAACGTTTGGCTGGTAGTGTATCTAAAACGTTTGGCTGGTAGTGTATCTAAAACGTTTGGCTGGTAGTGTATCTAAAACGTTTGACTGGTAGTGTATCTAAAACCTTTGGCTAGTAGTGTATCTAAAACGTTTGTCTGGTAGTGTGTCTAAAACGTTTGCCTGGTAGTGTATCTAAAACGTTTGACTGGTAGTGTATCTAAAACGTTTGTCTGGTAGTGTATCTAAAACGTTTGTCTGGTAGTGTGTCTAAAACGTTTGCCTGGTAGTGTATCTAAAACGTTTGTCTGGTAGTGTGTCTAAAACGTTTGGCTGGTAGTGTATCTAAAACGTTTGTCTGGTAGTGTGTCTAAAACGTTTGTCTGGTAGTGTGTCTAAAACGTTTGTCTGGTAGTGTGTCTAAAACCTTTGTCTGGTAGTGTATCTAAAACGTTTGTCTGGTAGTGTATCTAAAACGTTTGTCTGGTAGTGTGTCTAAAACGTTTGTCTGGTAGTGTGTCTAAAACGTTTGTCTGGTAGTGTATCTAAAACGTTTGACTGGTAGTGTATCTAAAACGTTTGTCTGGTAGTGTGTCTAAAACCTTTGTCTGGTAGTGTGTCTAAAACGTTTGTCTGGTAGTGTGTCTAAAACCTTTGTCTGGTAGTGTGTCTAAAACGTTTGTCTGGTAGTGTGTCTAAAACGTTTGGCTGGTAGTGTATCTAAAACGTTTGGCTGGTAGTGTATCTAAAACGTTTGGCTGGTAGTGTGTCTAAAACCTTTGTCTGGTAGTGTGTCTAAAACGTTTGTCTGGTAGTGTATCTAAAACGTTTGGCTGGTAGTGTATCTAAAACGTTTGACTGGTAGTGTACTAAAACGTTTGTCTGGTAGTGTATCTAAAACGTTTGTCTGGTAGTGTATCTAAAACGTTTGTCTGGTAGTGTATCTAAAACGTTTGTCTGGTAGTGATCTAAAACGTTTGTCTGGTAGTGTATCTAAAACGTTTGTCTGGTAGTGTATCTAAAACGTTTGTCTGGTAGTGTATCTAAAACGTTTGTCTGGTAGTGTATCTAAAACGTTTGTCTGGTAGTGTACTAAAAAGTGTGTTTTTTTACTTTTACTTGTTATGTCAGTGTGTTAAAGTGATCTTATATAAAAGAGATGTTTAGTTTATAGCGAATGACAACTGACGCAGCAAGAGTCAAAAGTCTCAGGACACCATTTTATTTCAGTAACAAAAGGGAGAATGACATCTCAATACCCCAGCCGCCATCTTGAAAGCCGCCATATTGAATCAAGGGCAAGTTTTTCCACTGGGAAGGTGGTCATGTAGCAGATCAAACAAGACCAGGATTGTCTCAGAAATTGATGTAATCCGATTTGCAATATCTCTAATAGTTCAAACGTTATGAACACAGAAAGTTGCAACAACAACCACATTGAACAACATGTTCAGTGGGCTGTCACTGGTTCAGCATGAACATGCTGTTCAATGTCATTGCTAGCAGCCATGTTCAGGACACAGCCTTAAAGATAAGCCCCCTCACCCATTACTTGCTGGGGTATTCAGATACATACCTTCAGATACATTTCCCTTTAGTTTCTGAAATAAAAGGGTGTGCTGAGACTTTTGACTCACCCTGTACACACAGCGACAAAAACGTGAAATGCTTATATTAACCAGAGCAGTGGGAGAAACCAGACTCAGACAGAGGAACCAATCCTCCACTGGTCCACATATATAATCCAGCTTTTATCATTCTTCTCAACTTTACCAGTTGTTATTCAGCAAGGGGGTATATTTAGCCTATTAGCATTAGCATTGAGCTCCTTTTTCCATATGTAGGTGGTCCACATACACGTCACAACTCAAGCCTGAATGCTTTTGTTTTCCGGCAGCCAGTAAGAGACCAGTATGATCACCTGCCCCGTTTATTTCCAGAGCTAGTTTATTTAGCATTGATCTCCACGGCCACCATGTTGGTGTCCAACTTAAAAGTCCGGTTACACCACCAATAGATTCCGATCCCGGCTCTGGTCCAGCGACTCCGCCTTCCTACCCATTTAAAATCTGATGCCTCAGATCCAGAGCTAATTTTCCCAGCAGCCCGCGGCTGCTGACTGAAGCGAGCTGAGTAGAAGTTAAAGTCTCGCGAGTAAAAGTGAGCAGATGCTACGCTGGCGTGAGCTCGGCCTAAGGCGCGGCGCGTAACGGAGTGGACCGGGCCGAGACTTTGCGCAGACCCTTACAGGCCGTTACACTGCTGATGCGGTGGAAGTCCAATTAGCTGAGTCTCGTCTGTCTCTGCGCTCCTCTGTGCTTTGTTTAACTGCGCCGAGGCATGCTGGGAGTTTGCACAGCAGGGTGCTGTTTTCATCTCAATCACTTCATCTCAGTCTCCTCCGGAGCTTCTTCTGGAGGACAGCGGGGCCTGAAGTTGCCGATCCTCTGCTCTGTTTACTTTACAGCTTCCAGTCTCTGAGCTCCACAGAGGAGCTCCGGTGTACACGGGGAAGTGATATTTATACCGACTTCTGTAGAAAAAATAATCTCGCTGTCTGACACGCTCACTTTTCAGCACTGCTGTCAGCTAACGAGCTCAGGTAGAAGATCTGACTATTCAAAACTCTGCGTGATTATAATAAGCCGTGACAAGTGTGGCCGATAGATAGACAGACAGACAGATAGATACAAAGATAGATAGATAGACAAACAGATATAGATAGATAGATAGATAGATAGATAGATAAACAGATATGGATAGACAAATAGATATAGATAGACAAACAGATATAGATAGAAAGACAAACAAATAGATATAGATAGACAAACAGATATAGATAGAAAGACAAACAAATAGATATAGATAGACAGATAAACAAACAGATAGATAGCCAGATAGATAGATAGAAAGACAAACAAATAGATATAGATAGACAGATAAACAAACAGATAGATAGCCAGATAGATAGATAGATAGACAGACAGACAGATACAGCACTGCAGGATCTTCAGTCTGGAACTTCAACCTGGTGTGTTTGGAACATCTGACAGACTTTTACTCAGTTTAAAGCTGAAAACCAGACATCCAGCTACAAATAACTACAAACCACACAATCAGTCTTTCTCTCACTCCCAGAGGTCACATGCTCCCGTCTGTGTGCGGGAGGGCCAGAATATGACTATAGGGGGCGCTATTTGTCCTAATAACCCACCTAGTGCACTTCATGATCTAGTGCCCTCCAGTCCTTTCCTCAAAATCTCTAAGATGTCTCTGAAACGTATTTGAACAGATGAATCTTCATGAATGTGATGATTATTGTTGAAAGTGAATTCACAGTGATTTTCAGTTTAAAAACAGCTGAAAGTAAACAAGAGCTTCAAAGATTCATTTACACACGACTGTAGTTACTCGTCTTCGGTTCTCACGTAGGAGAAGCCCAGAACCCTCAGCACCGCTGCCAGTTATGCAAAATCTAACTAGGACTATAATATAACGTTCTATTTATTTGAATTATTATATTAACTTGATACTATTAAATCACATTACAAATACAATATTTTTATATACTGCAGTATTAATCAGTGATTCTAAGCGAGTGTCTCAAAACCTACTGAGCTCCTACATAGGCAGCATTTTACGTCATAGTATGCGCTCCCGACATGTAGACTGTCCCAATTCTTACATACCTTAAACATGCTGTCTACTGAGAACCTTATTTAGACCTGATTTTGAAGAAGCATGGAACGCTTCCTCAGCTAATAAGACAATCCCATGATGCACCGCAGGGTAATCTACGAGCAGTGAAGTGGTTTTAAAATGTGAGTTATTTTGATTCTCTCTGGAGTTTTAATGTGTTTCTGGTCATATAATCACACAAAACAGTATTTTATTATCAACTCTGTAACGAGTCCTTCACCATTTACACTTTTATACTCCAGACATTAGCATTTATGCTAGCGGATTTTTAAGCCTCGGGCTATTGTTTTGGATGCCGGCTGGTAGCTTAGCAACCAGTTAAACCACCGGTGGCGTGCTGCAGTGGGCGGAACAAGCCGTGACGCAGTCTCTCTCTAACTAGAGCGTCTCAGTAATCTGTTTTATGAGGAGAGATGAGGAGAGAACACTGATACTTACACAGCTGCTACCTAGACAGCCTACTTACACACTCACTAGGTTTTGAGACAGATCCTACATCTGTATTATGAGAAAAAATGTGTGTAAACATCTGTTTACACTCTTTTATTAATGGGTGTTATTAATAATAATAATAATAATAATAATAATAATAATAAAGTATCACGTGTTTCTCCAGCTATCGCTGCCACAGCGGGCGGAAATGATCATACAGTTAAGCCCCGCCCACTTAGAGGGAAGATATGATTGGTCAGTTTTACTGTCATTTGGAATTGGTATGCCGATAAATTATAACTGCCTGGCCCCCTCTGTACATGAACAGCGGGACCACCAATCACCAACATTCTGCGGAGTCATCACAGTCCTTATAGGGGGAGACACAGATTCACAGGCTTCCACTTAACCCCTCACACTCCAACACAGATTGAATGTAATCGTTTAGATGTTGACTGTCAAACTGTAAGTAGATAAATTATATATGTGTGTGAGTGTATATATATATATAAGGTGTAAAGCTCCTAAAAGCTGATGGTACTGTGTAGCTATACAGACTGAATAGACTTGTTTAGAATGAGTGGACGAGCGACATTGACTCTGGACTGTCTCTCACTCTGTGATGATGTCATAATGGGCCAGCCTCAGAGGGTATAAATAGAGATGCAGCAGCTCATTATGGAGAAAATCTTCTAACTTATTAGTTTTATTATTATTAATAAAATTAGTATCGATAGATATATATACACCAACCAAATATCAGAGTCAGAAAGTTTATAAATAGGGGTTGCAGCAGCTCCAGCAGCTCATTATGCAGATGATCTCCTGCAGGAAGGCTGTGACCTCACTCCTCTCCCTCTCAGTCATCTGCTAACCTATTACTATTATTATTATTATTAATATTAATAGTGATAGCTAGTATAACTCCAGCATTCTTTTATTTAGTTCTGTTGAAACTGTGGAGAAAAAGAACCCACAGTCCAACAGAACCCACTGTGAAAAGGAACCCACTGTGAAAAAGAACCCACAGTGAAAAGGAACCGAGCTTTTTACGTACGAACTGTTCATCTGATTAGGAGTTCGGTTAAATTTAGAGATGATGCAGAATCAGCGTAAAAGCAATCACAGTGGAGAAGAACATGCTGGAACGCCCCCGCAGGAAGAAGATCACACCGAGCTCATGGAAGATCTTACAGACAAGTCGTTTTGGCCGTTCTCCATTATCTAGACGATAACAGCGCCGTCAGAAGTCCTAGCATGGACCAGGGAGCTGTTGATTAGCGTGGCGGCAAAGCTAAGGCAGATCGCCGCGACTACAGATATGGAGAACGTGCAGAGAGGATAGCTCAGCTAGGACCTTCACCGCCCTCCCAGGTAGATGATCTCTCCATCACATGCACACATGATGTGATAGATGGGATCATCCAGGTCTAACAATACCAATGGAGGAGGTGAAACTGCAGAACAGGGACTCCGGGAAGTGATGCAGGAACTAGGAACCATCACAAGTTCCAGCCGATCTTCCTATGACAAAGTAGTGGTCATCGATCTGGAGTGAGAACCCAGAAACCTCAGTGCCTTTGAATGGAGAAGCTGCATCTTCCCATTTAGGTCGGGATTCTGAGAGTCTCCTCAGTGGGGAGTTTCAGCTGAAGGTGAAGCATGCGGTAAGCGATGTCCTCCTCAAGACAAGTGGAGGCGGCGTCACTGCACTCCAGCAAGACCATCGGGGACGTCACATTAGAGGACTTGGAGGTGTCAGCCGAACAGCCTGGCACATCCAAGTCCTCATGTTCTCGTGGAGGCAGCTGCGTCAGACATCGCGGAGACGGTTTTGGAAGACTTGAGAGAATGTCTCTTCTCACAATGGAAGAGAACCGGCGCCGTCATGCAAGACCTTCAGATCTGCAGCGTATAGAATGTACAAGAACATTCATTACAAGATCTTCAGATTCCTGCTGAAAATCCGAGGAAGTCCAATTCACAGAAAGAAAGAGAGATCCTATACCTCGCCAAGGATCCTGTTTAAGGTGTGTTTCTTGTGAGGATGAGGGTCTTTGTTAGGGTTGTGGAGACGTACAAGAGTGAGCCGCTTCTATCGAGGCTGCTCCTTTAGACGAATGTCCCTCTTCAGCTTCTCCGCCTGCTGTCGATAGAAATGTAGAAACCAGGGACACAGGCCTGGGCGACGATGAACTGCAGCCGTGGGATCTGTAGTCGACTTCGTGACGTGTCCATCACCCCAGAGGGACCTCAAACCTCACAGCCCTTCTTTGGCCTCAGAAGGGGTAAAGGAATTTCTGACTCGTCTCTTTACTGGTGCTGATAGGCCGAGTACCAGCCACACGGCCATCACCACCATCAGTGGAGCAGGAGATCAGAGAAGGCCAGGAGGTGCTATCACCAGTGTGTTCTGACCAGACGCTGACTGATAGAACTCGTGACATCTTGAATCGAGAAGTCACCTGGTTCAGCCTCCGTAGCGTCATACAGGACTGACCATCATGGGTAGGATAGTGCATACCGTGCAGAGCCTGCGACACTAAGAAGAAGAGAGGTTCTTCGATTCAGAAAACATCTGACGAGGACCTTCTCTGCTTTACGCAGAGCACTGCCCAACCCCTTCAGCTGTATGACCCGGCTCCCACCTTGAACAACACCAGGACCCCTTCTCAGAACCTTTCAGAATACGCTCCAATTCACAGACGAGCGTTTCGGACACGTTTCTCTCACAGAGACGCACGGCACTGACCCACTTCCACAATGTGCTCCGCCCCCTACTCAACTATCTGCTGACCTCATACAACGTCCAGATGGTTTACAACCGAATGGCGCGATGCACTGTTGGTCGTAGGGACTGACCAGCTGCTCTCCCTGTGGGACAGAAACAGAAGAAAGGTTCTGTATATACAAAGAACTCCTAGAACATCCCAAAATAAATAAATAAATAAACAAATAAATAAACAACTAATTCCTTTATGAGTCTTCATTTCCTTTAATCGTTAAACATTCACTCTCAATATGAGAGAAATAAAGATAGATAGATAGATAGATAGACGATTGTTAGATAAATAGATAGATAGATGAATGCTTGTTAGATAGATAGATAGATAGATAGATAGTTAAATGGTTGTTAGATAGATAGATAGATCGATAGATAGATTGATAGATAGATAGATAGATAGAAACACACTTAAACTCTACACACTGCTTACAGCAGACCACATACACACATATTTAAACTCTACACACTGTTCCCAGCAGACCACATACACACACACTTATACTCTACACACTGCTCCCAGCAGACCACATACACACACTTAAACTCTACACACTGCTCCCAGCAGACCACACACACACACACACCTAAACTCTACACACACTGCTCCTGAGCAAGACCCACATACACACGCACTTAAAACTCTACACACTGCTCCAAGCAGACCTCATAACACACCGCACTTTAAACTCTACACACTGCTCCGGCAGACCACATACCACACCGCACCTTAAACTCTACACACTGCTCCCAGCAGACCGCACACAGACTTAAACTCTACACACTGCTCCCAGCAGAACCCATACACACACACTTAAACTCTACAATTCCACCTTATATTTCTATAACTCCAGCTTACATTCCTGTAACTCCACCTTAAATTCCTATCACTCCTTAAATTGCTGTAATTCCACCTTAAATGCGCTGCTCCAGCTGTTCTTGCTGTGTGTGTGCGTGTGTGTGCGTGTGTGAGTTTGTGTGTACTGTTTAATGGGTGTCTATGTGAAAGATGTTCCATTGTGACATCACTGCTGGCAGTTAAATTTTGTGACATCACTGCTGGCAGGTAATTTGAATTTTCCTCAACATTCCGTCCATTCATTCCTATGGGGCCAAAATTCCCTGTTGGAACGCCGTTTTTCGGAAACCGTAAGCCACAAGCTCAATAGGACCCCTACGATCCCACCAATTTCTTGGTTCTAGCTTGAAAACTGTGGGACGAGAAACATTTTATATGTCACAAATAGAATTAATAACAATATAGAATTATGAAGAACAGTAAGTTAATAATAACTATAATGATAATAACAACAAAAATAATAATGATAATAATTAATAATAATAATAATAATAATAATAATCTGTAAAGCTCCTAAAAGCTGATGGTACAGTGTAAGCTATACAGACTGAATAGACTTGTTTAGAATGAGTGGACGAGCGACATTGACTCTGGACTGTCTCTCACTCTGTGATGATGTCATAATGGGCCAGCCCTTAGAGGGTATAAATAGAGATGCAGCAGCTCATTATGGAGAAAATCTTCTAACTTATTAGTTTTTATTATTAATAATAAAATTAGTATCGATAGATATATATACACCAACCAAATATCAGAGTCCTGAAAGTTTATAAATAGGGGTGCAGCAGCTCCAGCAGCTCATTATGCAGATGATCTCCTGCGAGGAAGGCTGTGACTTCACTCCTCTCCCTCCTCAGTCCATCTGCTAACCTATTACTATTATATTATTATTAATATTAATAGTGATAGCTAGTATTAACTCCAGCATTCTTTTATTTAGCTCTGTTTGAAACCTGTGGAGAAAAAGAACCCACAGTCCAACAGAACCCACTGTGAAAAGGAACCCACTGTGGAAAAGAACCCACAGTGAAAAGGAACCAAGCTTTTACGTACCGACTGTTCATCTGATTAGGAGTTCGTTAAATTTAGAGATGATGCAGAATCAGCGTAAAAGCAATCACAGTGGAGAAGAACATGCTGGAACGCCCCCGCAGGAAGAAGCTCACACCGAGCTCATGGAAGATCTTACAGACAAGATCGTTTTGGCTGTTCTCCATTATCTGGATGATGGACAGCACCGTCAGAAGTCCTAGCATGACCAGGGAGCTGTTGATCAGCGCGGCTGAAAAGCCTAAGGCCCAGATCGCCGCGACTGCAGAAATGGAGAACGGTGGAGAGAGGATAGCCTCAGCTAGGACCTTCACCGCCCCTCCCAGGTAGATGATCTCTCCATCACATGCACACATGATGTGATAGATGGGATCATCCAGGTCTACCAATACCAATGGAGGAGGTGAAACTGCAGAACAGGGACTCCGGGGAAGTGATGCAGGAACTAGGAACCATCACAAGTTCCAGCCGTTCTTCCCATGACAAAATAGAGGTCATCGATCTGGAGGAGAACCCAGAAACCTCAGTGCCTGTGATCGGAGAAGCTGCTCTTCCCATTCAGGTCAGGATTCTGAGAGTCTCCTCAGTGGGGGAGTTTCAGCTGAAGGTGAAGCATGCGGTAAGCGATGTCCCTCCTCAAGACAAGTGGAGCGGCGTCACTGCAACTCCAGCAAGACCATCGGGGACGTCACATTTAGAGGACTTGGAGGTGTCAGCCGAACAGCCTGGCACATCCAAGTCCCTCAGTTCTCGTGGAGGCAGCTGCGTCAGACATCGCGGGAGACGGTTTTGGAAGACTTGAAGAAAGTCTCTTCTTCACAATGGAAAGTGAACCGGCGCCGTCCATGCCAGTAGACCTTCAGATCTGCAGCGTATAGAATGTACAAGAACATTATTACAAGATCTTCAGATTCCTGCTGAAGCCTCCAGGAATCCAATTCACAGACAGAAGAGAAGATCCTTAGCTTGCCAAGGATCCCTGGTTAAGGTGTGTTCTTTGTGAGGATGAGGTCTTTGTTTAGGGTTGTGGAGACAGTACAAGAGTGAGCCGCTTCTATCGAGCCTGCTCCTTTTAGACGAATGTCCTCTTCCAGCTTCTCCGCCTGCTGTCGATAGAAATGTAGAGAACCAGGGACACAGCCTGGGCGACGATGAACAGCAGCCGTGGGATCTGTAGTCGACTTCGTGACGTGTCCATCACCCCAGAGGGACCTCAAACCTCACAGCCCTTCTTTTGGCCCTCCCAGAAGGGTAAAGGAATTTCTGACTCGTCTCTTTACTGGTGCTGATTAGGCCGAGTACCAGCCACACGGCCATCACCACCATCAGTGGAGAGGAGATCAGAGAAGGCCAGGAGGTGCTATCACCAGTGTGTTCTGACCAGACGCTGACATGATAGAACTCGTGACATCTTGAATCGAGAGTCACCTGGTTCAGCTCCGATAGCGTCCATACAGGACTGACATCATGGGTAGTGATAGTGCAGAGCCTGCGACTAGAAGAAGAGAGGGGTCTTCGATTTCAGAAAACATCTGAACGAGGACCTTCTCTGCTTTACGCAGAGCACTGCCCAACCCCTTCAGCTGTAATGACCGGCCCACCTTGAACAACACCAGACCCCCTCTCAGAACCTTTCAGAATACGCCTCCAATTCACAGACGAGGCGTTCGGACACGTTTCTCTCACAGAGACGCCACGGCACTGACCACTTCCACAATGTGCTCCCGCCTACTCAACTATCTGCTGACCTCATACAACGTCCAGATGGTTACAACGATGGCGCGATGCACTGTTGGTCGTAGGGACAGACCAGCCTGCTCTCCTGTGGGACAGAAAACAGAAGAAAGGTTCTGTATATACAAAGAACTCCTAGAACATCTAAACTAAATAAATAAATAAATAAACAAACAAATAAACACAACTAATTCCTTTATGAGTCTTTATTCCCTTTAATTGTAAACATTCACTCTCAATATGAGAGAAATAAAGATAGATAGTAGATAGATAGATTAGATACTTAAATGGTTGTTAGATAGAAAGATAGATCGATAGATAGATAGATAGATAGATAGATAGATAGAAACACACTTAAACTCTACACAACTGCTTACAGCCAGACCACATACACACATATTTAAACTCTACACACTGTTCAGCAGACCACATACACACACACTTAAACTCTACACACTGCTCCCAGCCAGACCACATACACACACACTTAAACCTTCACACCTGCTCACAGCAGAACCACACACCACACTTAAACTCTACACACTGCTTCCAGCAGACCACATACACACACACTTAAACTCTACACACTGCTCCCAGCAGACCACACACACACACTTCAACTCTACACACTGCTCCCAGCAGACCACACCACACACACTTCAACTCTACAACACTGCTCCCAGCAGACCACACACACACACACACCTAAACTCTACACACTGCTCCTAGCATGACCCCATACACACGCACTTAAAACTCTACCACACTGCCTCCCAGCAGAACACACACACACTTAAACTCCTACACACTGCTCCCATGCAGACCCCATACACACACACTTAAAACTCCTACAATTCCACCTTATATTTATATAATCTCCACCTTAAACACCTGTAAACTCCACCTTAAATATCTATTTCTACCTTTAAGTTCATATAAATCCACCTTAGGCTTCTACAAGTCCACCTTCAATTCCACAAGTCCACCTTAAAATTCCTATAACTCGCCTTAAATACCCTATAACCTCCACCCTTAAATTCCTGTAACTCCACCCTAAATTTCAATAACTCCAGCTTACATTCCTGTAACTACTCCACCTTAATTTCCTCTCACTCCTTAAATTGCTGTAATTCCCACCTTAAATGCGCTGCTCCAGCTGTTCTTGCTGTGTTTGTGGTTGCAGGGTGGGGTATTGTGTGAAGTTGTAGTGTACTGTTTAATGGGTGTCCTATGTGAAAGATGTACCATTGTGACATCACTGCTGGGCAGTTAAATTTGTGACCATCACTGCTGGCAGGTACAATTTGAATTTTCCTCAACATTCCGCTCCATTATCGCTATGGGGCCAAATTCCCTGTTGGAACGCCGTTTTTTCGGAAAAACCGTAAGCTACAAGCTCAATAGGCACCTACGATCCCACCAAATTTCTTGGTTTCTAGCTTGAAAACTGTGGGACGAGAAACATTTTATATGTCACAAATAGAATAATAACAATAAGAATTATGAAGAACAGTAAGTTAATAATAACTATAATGATAATAACAACAAAAATAATAATGATAATAATAATAATAATAATGATAATAATCTGTAAAGCTCCTAAAAGCCTGATGGTACTGTGTAGCTATACAGACTAGAATAGACTTGTATAGAATGAGTGGACGAGCGACATTGACTCTGGACTGTCTCTCACTCTGTGATGATGTCATAATGGGCCAGCCTCAGAGGGTATAAATAGAGATGCAGCAGCTCATTATGGAGAAAATCTTCTAACTTATTAGTTTTATTAATTATTAATAAAATTAGTATCAATAAATATATATACACCAACCAAATATCAGAGTCCTGAAAGTTTATAAATAGGGGGCAGCAGCTCCAGCAGCTCATTATGCCAGATGATCTCCTGCCAGGAAGGCTGTGACCTCACTCCTCTCCCTCCTCAAGTCATCTGCTAACCTATTACTATTATTTATTATTATTAATATTAATAGTGACAGCTAGTATAACTCCCAGCCATTCTTTTATTTAGTTTCTGTTGAAACTGTGGGAGAAAAAGAACCCACAGTCCAACAGAACCCACTGTGAAAAGGAACCCACTGTGAAAAGAACCCACAGTGAAAAGGAACCGAGCTTTTACGTTACGACTGTTCATCGATTAGGAGTTCGTTAAATTTAGAGATGATGCAGAATCAGCGTAAAAGCAATCACAGTGGAGAAGAACATGCTGGAACGCCCGCCGCAGGAAGAAGATCACACCGAGCTCATGGTAAGATCTTACAGACAAGATCGTTTTGGCCCGTTCTCCATTATCTGGATGATGACAGCACCGTCAGAAGTCCCCCTAGCATGACCAGGGAGCTGTTGATCAGCGCGGCGGCAAAGCTAAGGCAGATCGACCGCGACTACAGATATGTGAGAACGGTGCAGAGAGGATAGCTCAGCTGAGGACCTTCCACCGCCCTCCCAGGTAGATGATCTCTCCATCACATGCACCACATGATGTGATAGATGGGATCATCCAGGTCTACAATACAATGGAGGAGGTTGAAACTGCAGAACAGGGACACCGGGAAAGTGATGCGGAGGGAACTAGGAACCATCACAAGTTCCAGCCGATCTTCCTATTACAAAGTAGTGGTCATCGATCTGGGAGGAGAACCCAGAAACCCCTCAGTGCCTTTGAATGGAGAAGCTGCGTCTTCCCATTCAGGTCAGATTCTGAGAGTCTCCTCAGTGGGGAGTTTCAGCTGAAGGTGAAGCATGCGGTAAGCGATGTCCTCCTCAAGACAAGTGGAGCGGCGTCACTGCACTCCAGCAAGACCATCGGGGACGTCACATTAGAGGACTTGGAGGTGTCAGCCGAACAGCCTGGCACATCCAAGTCCTCAGTTCTCGTGGAGGCAGCTGCGTCAGACATCGCGGAGACGGTTTTGGAAGACTTGAAGAAAGTCTCTTCTCACAATGGAAGTGAACCGGCGCCGTCATGCAAGACCTTCAGATCTGCAGCGTATAGAATGTACAAGAACATTCATTACAAGATCTTCAGATTCCTGCTGAAGCTCCAGGAATCCAATTCACAGACAGAAGAGAAGATCCTTAGCTTGCCAAGGATCCTGGTTAAGGTGTGTTCTTGTGAGGATGAGGTCTTTGTTAGGGTTGTGGAGACGTACAAGAGTGAGCCGCTTCTATCGAGCTGCTCCTTTAGACGAATGTCCTCTTCAGCTTCTCCGCCTGCTGTCGATAGAAATGTAGAAACCAGGGACACAGCCTGGGCGACGATGAACAGCAGCCGTGGGATCTGTAGTCGACTTCGTGACGTGTCCATCACCCCAGAGGGACCTCAAACCTCACAGCCCTTCTTTGGCCTCAGAAGGGTAAAGGAATTTCTGACTCGTCTCTTTACTGGTGCTGATAGGCCGAGTACCAGCCACACGGCCATCACCACCATCAGTGGAGAGGAGATCAGAGAAGGCCAGGAGGTGCTATCACCAGTGTGTTCTGACCAGACGCTGACTGATAGAACTCGTGACATCTTCAATCGAGAGTCACCTGGTTCAGCCTCCGTAGCGTCATACAGGACTGACATCATGGGTAGTGATAGTGCAGAGCCTGCGACTAAGAAGAAGAGAGGTCTTCGATTCAGAAAACATCTGACGAGGACCTTCTCTGCTTTACGCAGAGCACTGCCCAACCCCTTCAGCTGTATGACCGGCCCAACCTTGAACAACACCAGACCCCCCTTCTCAGAACCTTTCAGAATTACGCTCCAATTCACAGGACGAGCGTTTCGGACTCACGTTTCTCTCACAGAGACGCCACGGCAACTGACCACTTCCACAATGTCTCCGCCCTACTCAACTATCTGCTGACCTCATACAACGTCCAGATGGTTACAACGATGGCGCGATGCCACTGTTGGTCGTCAGGGACAGACCAGTCTGCTCTCCTGTGGGACAGAAACAGAAGAAAGGTTCTGTATATACAAAGAACTCCTAGAACATCTAATTAAATAAATAAATAAATAAATAAATAAATAAATAAATAAACAACTAATTCCTTTATGAGTCTTTATTCCTTTAATTGTAAACATTCACTCTCAATATGAGAGAAATAAAGATAGATAGATAGATAGATAGATAGATAGATACTTAAATGGTTGTTAGATAGAAAAATAGATCGATAGATCGA
Organism: Megaleporinus macrocephalus; assembly: GCA_021613375.1. Classification (NCBI taxonomy): domain Eukaryota; kingdom Metazoa; phylum Chordata; class Actinopteri; order Characiformes; family Anostomidae; genus Megaleporinus; species Megaleporinus macrocephalus. The sequence continues at coordinate 31,693,782 of CM038728.1, read as the reverse complement.
TAGATAGATAGATAGATAGATAGACAGATAGTTAAATGGTTGTTAGATAGATAGATAGATAGATTGATAGATAGATAGATAGATAGATAGAAACACACTTAAACTCTACACACTGCTTACAGCAGACCACATACACACATATTTAAACTCTACACCACTGTTTCCCAGCAGACACATACACACACACTTAAACTCTACACCACTGCTCCCAGCAGACCACATACACACACCACTTAAACTCTACACACTCCTCACAGCAGACCACACACACACTTAAACTCTACACACCTGCTTCCAGCAGGCCACATACACACACACTTAAACTCTACAACACTGCTCCCAGCAGACCACACACCACACAACTTAACTCTACACACCTGCTCCCAGCAGACCACACACACACCCAACCTAAACTCCTACACACTGCTCCTAGCAGACCACATACACACACACTTAAACTCTACACACTGCTCCCCAGCAGACCACACACACACACACACCTAAACTCTACACGCTGCTCCTAGCAGACCACATACACACGCACTTAAACTCTACACACTGCTCCCAGCAGACCCCATACACACACACTTAAACTCTACAATTCCACCTTATATTTATATAACTCCACCTTAAACTCCTGTAACTCCACCTTAAATATCTATTTCAACTTAAGTTCATATAAATCCACCTTAGGCTTCTACAAGTCCCACCTTCAAATTCCACAAGTCCACCTTAAATTCCTTACTAACTACTCCGCCTTAAATCCTATAACTCCACCTTAAAATTCCTGTAACTCCCCCACCCTAAATTTCAATAACTCCCGCTTACAATCCTGTAACTCCACCTTAATTTCCTATCACTCCTTAAATTGCTGTTATTCCACCTTAAATGCCGCTGCTCCAGCTGTTCTTCGCTGTGTGTGTGCGTGTGTGTGCGTGTGTGAGTTTGTGTGTACTGATTTAATGGGTGTCTATGTGAAAGATGTTCATTGTGACATCACTGCTCGGCAGTTAAATTTGTGACATCACTGCTGGCAGGTAAATTTGAATTTTCTCAACATTCCGCATTCATTCCCTATGGGGCCAAAAATTCCCTGTTGGAAACGCCGTTTCTTTCGGAAAACCGTAAGCTACAAGCTCAATAGGACCTACGATCCCACCAAATTTCTTGGTTTTGACTGCTTGGTAAAAACTGTGGGACGAGAAACAATTTTATATGTCACAAATAGAATAATAACAATAAGAATTATGAAGAACAGTAAGTTAATAATAACTATAATGATAATAACAACAAAAATAATAATGATAATAATAATAATAATAATAATAATAATAATAATAATAATCTGTAAAGCTCCTAAAAGCTGATGGTACTGTGTAGCTATACAGACTGAATAGACTTGTTTAGAATGAGTGGACGAGCGACATTGACTCTGGACTGTCTCTCACCTCTGTGAATGATGTTCATAATGGGCCAGCCTCAGAGGGTATAAATAGAGATGCAGCAGCTCATTATGAGAAAATCTTCTAACTTATTAGTTTTATTATTATTAATAAAATTAGTATCGATAGATATATAATACACCAACCACAATATCAGAGTCAGAAAGTTTATAAAATAGGGGTGCAGAAGCTCCAGCAGCTCATTATGCAGATGATCTCCTGCAGGAAGGCTGTGACTCTTCACTCCTCTCCCTCTCAGTCATCTGCTAACCTATTACTATTATTATTAATATTAATATTAATAGTGATAGCTAGTATTACTCCAGCATTCTGTTATTTAGCTCTGTTGAAACTGTGGAGAGAAAAGAACCCACAGTCCAACAGAACCCACTGTGAAAAGGAACCCACCTGTGGAAAAGAACCCACAGTTGAAAAGGAACCGAGCTTTTTACGTACGACCTGTTCATCTGATTAGGAGTTCGTTAAATTTAGAGATGATGCAGAATCAGCGTAAAAGCAATCACAGTGGAGAAGAACATGCTGGAACGCCCCCCGCCGGAAGAGATCACACCCGAGCTCATGGAAGATCCTTACAGACACAGATCGTTTTGGCCGTTCTCCATTATTCTGGATGATGACAGCACCCTTCAGAAGTCCTAGCATGACCAGGGAGCTGTTGATCAGCGCGGCCTGAAAAGCTAAGGCAAGATCGCCGCGATCTGCAGAAATGGAGAACGGTGCAGAGAGGATAGCTCAGCTAGGACCTTCACCCGCCCTCCCAGGTAGATGATCTCTCCATCACATGCACACATGATGTGATAGATGGGATCATCCAGGTCTACAATACCAATGGAGGAGGTGAAACTGCAGAACAGGGACTCCGGGAAGTGATTGCAGGAACTAGAACCATCACAAGTTCCCAGGCCGTTCTTCCCCATGACAAAATAGAGGTCATCGATCTGGAGGAGAACCCAGAAACCTCAGTGCCTGTGATCGGAGAAGCCTGCGTCTTCCCATTCAGGTCAGGATTCTGAGAGTCTCCTCAGTGGGGAGTTTCAGATGAAGGTGAAGCAATGCGGTAAGCGATGTCCCTCCTCAAGACAAGTGGAAGCGGCGTCACTGCACTCCAGCAAGACCATCGGGGACGTCACATTAGAGGGACTTGGGAGGTGTCAGACCGAACAGCCTGGCACATCCAAGTCCTCAGTTCTCGTGGAGGCACGCTGCGTCAGACATCGCGGAGACGGTTTTTTGGAAGACCTTGAAGAAAGTCTCTTCTCACAATGGAAGTGAACCGGCGCCGTCATGCAAGACCTTCAGATCTGCAGCGTATAGAAATGTACAAGAACATTCATTACCAAGATCTTCAGATTCCTGCTGAAGCTCCAGGAATCCAATTCACAGACAGAAGAGAAGATCCTTAGCCTTGCCAAGGATCCTGGGTTAAGGTGTGTTCTTGTGAGGATGAGGTCTTTGTAGGGTTGTGGAGAACGTACAAGAGTGAGCCGCTTTCTATCGAGGCTGCTCCTTTAGACGAATGTCCTCTTCCAGCTTCTCCGCCCTGCTGTCCGATAGAAATGTAGAAACCAGGGGACACAGCCTGGGCGACGATGAACAGCAGCCGTTGGATACTGTAGTCGACTTCGTGACGTGTCCATCACCCCAGAGGGACCTCAAACCTCACAGCCCTTCTTTGGCCTCATGAAGGGTAAAGGAATTTCTGACTCGTCTCTTTACTGGTGCTGATAGGCCGAGTACCAGCCACACGGCCCATCACCACCATCAGTGGAGAGGAGATCAGAGAAGGCCAGGAGGTGCTATCACCAGTGTGTTCTGACCAGACGCTGACTGATAGAACTCGTGACATCTTGAATCGAGAGTCACCTGGTTCAGCCTCCGTAGCGTCATACAGGACTGACATCATGGGTAGTGATAGTGCAGAGCCTGCGACTAAGAAGAAGAGAGGTCTTCGATTCAGAAAACATCTGACGAGGACCTTCTCTGCTTTACGCAGAGCACTGCCCAACCCTTCAAGCTGTATGACCCCGGGCCCACCTTGAACAACACCAGACCCCCTTCTCAGAACCCTTTCAGAATACGCTCCAATTCACAGACGAGCGTTCGGACTCGTTTCCTCTCACAGAGACGCACGGCACTGACCACTTCCACAATGTGCTCCGCCTACTCAACTATCTGCTGACCTCATACAAAACGTCAAGATGGTTCAACGATGGCGCGATGCACTGTTGGTCGTAGGGACAGACCAGCTGCTCTCCTGTGGGAACAGAAACTACGAAGAAAGGTTCTGTATATACAAAGAACTCCTAGAACATCTAAATAAATAAATAAATAAATAAACAAACAAATAAACAACTAATTCCTTTATGAGTCTTTATTCCTTTAATTGTAAACATTCACTCTCAATATGAGAGAAATAAAGATAGATAGATAGATAGATAGATAGATACTTAAATGGTTGTTAGATAGAAAGATAGATCGATAGATAGATAGATAGATAGATAGATAGATAGAAACACACTTAAACTCTACACACTGCTTACAGCAGACCACATACACACATATTTAAACTCTACACACTGTTCCCAGCAGACCACATACACCACACACTTAAACTCTACACACTGCTCCCAGCGAGACCCACATACACACACACTTAAACTCTACACACTGCTCACATCAGACCACACACCACACTTAAACTCTACACACTGCTTCCAGCAGACCACATACACACACACTTAAACTCTACACTCACTGCTCCCAGCAGACCACACACACACACTTCAACTCTACACACTGCTCCCAGCAGACCACACACACACACTTCAACTCTACACACTGCTCCCAGCAGACCACACACACACACACACCTAAAACTCTACACACTGCTCCTAGCAGGACCCACATACACAGCCACTTAAACTCTACACACTGCTCCCAGCAGAACACACACACACTTAAACTCTACACACTGCTCCCAGCAAGACCCCCATACACACACACTTAAACTCTACAATTCCACCTAATATTTATATAACTCCACCTTAAACTCCTGTAACTCCACCTTAAATATCTATTTCTACCTTAAGTTCATATAAATCCCACCTTAGGCTTCTACAAGTCCCACCTTCAAATTCCACAAGTCCACCTTAAATTCCTATAACTCCGCCTTAAATACCTATAACTCCACCTTAAATTCCTGTTACTCCACCCTATAATTTCAATAACTCCAGCTTACATTCCTGTAACTCCACCTTAATTTCCTATCCACTCCTTAAATTGCTGTAATTCCCACCTTAAATGCGCTGCTCCAGCTGTTCTTGCTGTGTTTGTGCGTGTGTGAGTTTGTGTGTACTGTTTTAATGGGTGTCTATGTGAAGATGTTCATTGTGACATCACTGCTGGCAGTTAAATTTGTGACATCACTGCTGGCAGGTAAATTTGGAATTTTCTCAACATTCCGCCATTCATTCCTATGGGGCCAAAATTCCCCTGTTGGAACGCCCGTTTTTTTCGGAAAACCGTAAGCTACAAGCTCAATAGGACCTACGATCCCACCAAATTTCTTGGTTCTAGCTTGAAAACTGTGGGACGAGAAAACATTTTATATGTCACAAATAGAATAATAACAATAAGAATTATGAAGACAGTAAGTTAATAATAACTATAATGATAATAACAACAAAAATAATAATGATAATAATAATAATAAATAATGATAATACTGTAAAGCTCCTAAAAGCTGATGGTACTGTGTAGCTATACAGACTGAATAGACTTGTTTAGAATGAGTGGACGAGCGACATTGACTCTGGACTGTCCTCTCACTCTGTGCTTGATGTCATAATGGGCCAGCCTCAGAGGTATAAATAGAGATGCAGCAGCTCATTATGGAGAAAATCTTCTAACTTATTAGTTTTATTATTATTAATAAAATTAGTATCCAATAAATATATATACACCAACCAAATATCAGAGTCTGAAAGTTTATAAAATAGGAGGTGCAGCAGCTCCAGCAGCTCCATTATGCAGATGATCTCCTGCAGGAAGGCTGTGACCCTCACTCCTCTCCCTCTCAGTCATCTGCTAACCTATTACTATTATTATTATTATTAATATTAATAGTGACAGCTAGTATAACTCCAGCATTCTTTTATTTAGTTCTGTTGAAACTGTGGAGAAAAAGAACCCACAGTCCCCAACAGAACCCACTGTGAAAAGGAACCCACTGTGAAAAAGAACCCACAGTGAAAAGGAACCGAGCTTTTTACGTACGAGCTGTTCATCTGATTAGGAGTTCGTTAAATTTTAGAGATGATGCAGAATCAGCGTAAAAAGCAATCACAGTGGAGAAGAAACATGCTGGAACGCTCCCCGCAGGAAGAAGATCACACCGAGCTCATGGAAGATCTTACAGACAAGATCGTTTTGGCCGTTCTCCATTATCTGGATGATGACAGCACCGTCAGAAGTCCTAGCATGACCAGGGAGCTGTTGATCAGCGCGGCGGCAAAAGCTAGGCAGATCGCCGCCGACTACAGTTATGGAGAACGGTGCAGAGAGGATAGCTCAGCTAGGACCTTCCCCACCGCCCTCCCAGGTAGATGATCTCTCCAAGCACATGCACACATGATGTGATAGATGGGATCATCCAGGTCTACAATACCAATGGAGGAGGTGAAACTGCAGAACAGGGACTCCGGGAAGTGATGCAGGAACTAGGAACCATCACAAGGTTCCAGCCGATCTTCCTATGACAAAGTAGTGGTCATCGATCTGGAGGAGAACCCAGAAACCTCAGTGCCTTTGAATGGAAGAGCTGCGTCTTCCCATTTAGGTCGGGATTCTGAGAGTCTCCTCAGTGGGGAGTTTTCAGCTGAAGGTGAAGCATGCGGTAAAGCGATGTCCTCCTCAAGACAAGTGGAGCGGCCGTCACTGCACTCAGCAAGACCATCGGGACGTCACATTAGAGGACTTGGAGGTGTCAGCCGAACAGCCTGGCACATCCAAGTCCTCAGTTCTCGTGGAGGCAGCTGCGTCAGACATCGCGGAGACGGTTTTGGAAGACTTGAAGAAAGTCTCTTCTCACAATGAAGTGAACGCGTGCCGGTCATGCAAGACCTTCAGATCTGCAGCGTATAGAATGTACAAGAACATTCATTACAAGATCTTCAGATTCCTGCTGAAGCTCCGATTCACAATTCACAGACAGAAGAGAAGACCTTAGCCTTGCCAAGGATCCTGGTCAAGGTGTTGTTCTTGTGAGGATGAGGTCTTTGTTAGGGTTGTGGAGACGTACAAGAGTGAGCCGCTTCTATCGAGCTGCTCCTTTAGACGAATGTCCTCTTCAGCTTCTCCGCCTGCTGTGCGATTAAATGTAGAAACCAGGGACACAGCCCTGGGCGACGATGAACAGCAGCCGTGGGATCTGTAGTCGACTTCGTGACGTGTCCATCACCCCAGAGGGACCTCAAACCTCACAGCCCTTCTTTGGCCTCAGAAAGGGTAAAGGAATTTCTGACTCGTCTCTTTACTGGTGCTGAATAGCCGAGTACCAGCCACACGGCCATCACCACCATCAGTGGAGAGGAGATCAGAGAAGGGCCAGGAGGTGCTATCACCCAGTGGGTTCTGACCAGACGCTGGACTGATAGAACCTCGTGACATCTTCAATCGAGAGTCACCTGGTTCAGCCTCCGTAGCGTCATACAGGACTGACATCATGGGTAGTGATAGTGCAGAGCCTCGCGGACTAAGAAGAAGAGAGGTCTTCGATTCAGAAAACATCTGACGAGGACCTTCTCTGCTTTACGCAGAGCACTGCCCAAACCCCCCTTCAGCTGTATGACCGGCCCCACCTTGAACAACACCAGACCCCTTCTCAGAACCTTTCAGAATACGCTCCAATTCACGAACGAGCGTACGGACACGTTTCTCTCACCAGAGACGCACGGCACTGACCACTTCCACAATGTGCTCCGCCTACTCAACTATCCTGCTGACCTCATACAACGTCCAGATGGTTTACAACCGATGGCGCGATGCACTGTTGGTCGTAGGGACAGACCAGCTGCTCTCCTGTGGGACAGAAACAGAAGAAAGGTTCTGTATATACAAAGAACTCCTAGAACATCTAAATAAATAAATAAATAAATAAATAAATAAATAAACCAACAAATAAACAACTAATTCCTTTATGAGTCTTTATTCCTTTAATTGTAAACATTCACTCTCAATATGAGAGAAATAAAGATAGATAGATAGATAGATAGATAGATAGATACTTAAATGGTTGTTAGATAGAAAGATAGATCGATAGATCGATAGATAGATAGATAGATAGACAGATAGTTAAATGGTTGTTAGATAGATAGATAGATAGATAGATAGATAGATAGATAGATAGATAGAAACACACTTAAACTCTACACACTGCTTACAGCAGACCACATACACACATATTTAAACTCTACACACTGTTCCCAGCAGACCACATACACACACACCTTAAATCTACAACACTGCTCCAGCAGACCACCATACACACACACTTAAAACTCTACCACATCCTCACAGCAGCACCACACACACACTTAAACTCTACACACTGCTTCCAGCAGGCCACATACACACACACTTAAACTCTACACAACTGCTCCCAGCAGACCACTACACACACACTTCAACTCTACACACTGCTCCAGCAGACCCACACACACACACACCTAAACTCTTCCACCATGTCCTAGCAGACCACATACACACACACTTAAACTCTACACACTGCTCCCAGCAGACCACACACCACACACACACACCTAAACTCTACACGCTGCTCCCTAGCAGACCACATACACACGCACTTAAACCTCTACACACTGCTCCCAGCAGACCCCATACACACCACTTAAAACTCTACAATTCCACCTTATATTTTATATAACTCCACCCTTAAACTCCTGTAACTTCCCCACCTTAAATATCTATTTCACTACCTTAAGTTCATATAAATCCACCTTAGGCTTCTACAAGTCCACCTTCAAATTCCACAAGTCTCACCTTAAATTCCTATAACTCCGCCTTAAATACCTATAACTCCACCTTAAATTCCTGTAACCTCCACCCTACAATTTCAATAACTCCAGCTTACATTCCTGTAACTCCACCTTAATTTCCTATCACTCCTTAAATTGCTGTTATTCACCTTAAATGCGCTGCTCCAGCTGTTCTTGCTGTGGTGTGTGCGTGTGTGTGCGTGTGTGAGTTTTGTGTGTACTGTTTAATGGGTGTCCTATGTGAAAGATGTTCATCTGTGACATCAACTGCTGCAGTTAAATTGTGACATCACTGCTGGCAGGTAAATTTGAATTTTCTCAACATTCCGCCATTCATTCCCTATGGGGCCAAAATTCCCTGTTGGAACGCCGTTTTTCGGAAAAACCGTAAGCTACAAAGCTCAATAGGACCTACGATCCACCAAATTTCTTGGTTCTAGCTTGAAAAACTGTGGGACGAGAAACATTTTATATGTCACAAATAGAATAATAACAATAAGAATTATGAAGAAACAGTAGTTAATAATAACTATAATGATAATAACAACAAAAATAATAATGATAATATAATAATAATAATAATAATAATAATAATAATAATCTGTAAAGCTCCCTAAAAGCTGATGGTACTGTGTAGCTATACAGACTGAATAGACTTGTTTAGAATGAGGTGGACGAGCGACATTGACTCTGGACTGTCTCTCACTCTGTGATGATGTCATAATGGGCCCAGCCTCAGAGGGTATAAATAGAGATGCAAGCAGCTCATTATGGAGAAAATCTTCTAACTTATTAGTTTTATTATTATTAATAAAAATTAGTATCGATAGATATATATACACCAACCAAATATCAGAGTCAGAAAGTTTTATAAATAGGGGTGCAGAAGCTCCAGCAGCTCATATGCAGATGATCTCCTGCAGGAAGGCTGTGACTTCACCTCCTCTCCCTCTCAGTCATCTGCTAACCTATTACTATTATTATTATTATTAATATTAATAGTGATAGCTAGTATAAACTCCAGCATTCTTTTATTTAGCTCTGTTGAAACTGTGGAGAAAAAGAACCACAGTCCAACAGAACCCACTGTGAAAAGGAACCCACTGTGGAAAAGAACCCACAGTGAAAAGGAACCGAGCTTTTTACGTACGACTGTTCATCCTGATTAGGAGTTCGTTAAATTTAGAGATGATGCAGAATCTGCGTAAAAGCAATCACAGTGGAGAAGAACATGCTGGAACGCCCCCGCAGGAACGAAGATCACACCGAGCTCATGGAAGATCTTACCAGACAAGATCGTTTTGGCCGTTCTCCATTATCTGGATGATGACCAGCACCGTCCAGAAGTCCTAGCATGACCAGGGAGCTGTTGATCAGCGGCCGGCTGAAAGCTAAGGCAGATCGCCGCGACTGCAGAAATGGAGAACGGTGCAGAGAGGATAGCTCAGCTAGGACCTTCACCGCCCTCCCAGGTAGATGATCTCTCCATCACATGCACACACTGATGTGATAGATGGGATCATCCAGGTCTACAATACCAATGGAGGAGGTGAAACTGCAGAACAGGGACTCCGGGAAGTGATGCAGGAACTAGGAACCATCACAAGTTCCACGCCGATCTTCCCATGACAAAATAGAGGTCATCGATCTGGAGGAGAACCCAGAAACCTTCAGTGCCTGTGATCGGAGAAGCTGCGTGCTTCCCATTCAGGTCGGGATTCTGAGGAGTCTCCTCAGTGGGGAGTTTCAGCTGAAGGTGAAGCATTGCGGTAAGCGATGTCCTCCTCAAGACAAGTGGAGCGGCGTCACTGCACTCCAGCAAGACCATCGGGGACGTCACATTAGAGGACTTGGAGGTGTCAGCCGAACAGCCTGGCACATCCAAGTCCTCAGTTCTCGTGGAGGCAGCTGCGTCAGACATCACGGAGACGGTTTTGGAAGACTTGAAGAAAGTCTCTTCTCACAATGGAAGTGAACCGGCGCCGTCATGCAAGACCTTCAGATCTGCAGCGTATAGAATGTACAAGAACATTCATTACAAGATCTTCAGATTCCTGCTGAAGCTCCAGGAATCCAATTCACAGACAGAAGAGAAGATCCTTAGCTTGCCAAGGATCCTGGTTAAGGTGTGTTCTTGTGAGGATGAGGTCTTTGTTAGGGTTGTGGAGACGTACAAGAGTGAGCCGCTTCTATCGAGCTGCTCCTTTAGACGAATGTCCTCTTCAGCTTCTCCGCCTGCTGTCGATAGAAATGTAGAAACCAGGGACACAGCCTGGGCGACGATGAACAGCAGCCGTGGGATCTGTAGTCGACTTCGTGACGTGTCCATCACCCCAGAGGGACCTCAAACCTCACAGCCCTTCTTTGGCCTCAGAAGGGTAAAGGAATTTCTGACTCGTCTCTTTACTGGTGCTGATAGGCCGAGTACCAGCCACACGGCCATCACCACCATCAGTGGAGAGGAGATCAGAGAAGGCCAGGAGGTGCTATCACCAGTGTGTTCTGACCAGACGCTGACTGATAGAACTCGTGACATCTTCAATCGAGAGTCACCTGGTTCAGCCTCCGTAGCGTCATACAGGACTGACATCATGGGTAGTGATAGTGCAGAGCCTGCGACTAAGAAGAAGAGAGGTCTTCGATTCAGAAAACATCTGACGAGGACCTTCTCTGCTTTACGCAGAGCACTGCCCAACCCCTTCAGCTGTATGACCGGCCCACCTTGAACAACACCAGACCCCTTCTCAGAACCTTTCAGAATACGCTCCAATTCACAGACGAGCGTTCGGACACGTTTCTCTCACAGAGACGCACGGCACTGACCACTTCCACAATGTGCTCCGCCTACTCAACTATCTGCTGACCTCATACAACGTCCAGATGGTTACAACGATGGCGCGATGCACTGTTGGTCGTAGGGACAGACCAGCTGCTCTCCTGTGGGACAGAAACAGAAGAAAGGTTCTGTATATACAAAGAACTCCTAGAACATCTAAATAAATTAATAAATAAATAAATAAATAAATAAACAACTAATTCCTTTATGAGTCTTTATTCATTTAATTGTAAACATTCACTCTCAATATGAGAGAAATAAAGATAGATAGATAGATAGATAGATAGATAGATTAGATAGATAGATAGATAGATAGATCGATAGATAAACGTTTGTTAGATAGATAGAAACACACCTAAACTCTACACACTGCTTACAGCAGACCACACACACACACTTAAACTCTACACACTGCTCCCAGCAGACCACACACACACATTTAAACTCTACACACTGCCCCCAGCCGACCACATAAACACACACATTTAAACTCTACACACTGCTCCCAGCAGACCACATACACACACACTTAAATTCTACACACTGCTCCCAGCAGACCACATACACACACACTTAAATTCTACACACTGCTCCCAGCAGACCACACATACATGCTACATTGTGTGGCCCACCCTTTCAAAGGGTCCCACAGACTTGAAAAAATCATGCTTTGTCAGAATGCACTTGTGAATCATAAAATCACTTCAAATTTAAAATATCTCATCATAATGGATTCTGACCTGACCTGGAGGCCACTTGTGGGGACATTTCAGGTATAGAGTATATCTGAGGACCATCATTACACACATCACCTGTTTTCATTTATTGTGAGGACCAGTTACATGCTGAGAAGGAACACTGTTTTTTTCTTATTGATGACTAATAGATGCATTAGTTCAAAGACTTATTTATTAGTGACAGAATAATCTTAGACCTACAAAAGTTATAAAAATACTGCAGCAGTCCTAAATACATATCTTGCAATAAACCCAGTGGTTCAGCTTCTGCTTTTCCTGGAACTTTCCAGCTTTGAATGAACCTCATCATGTGCTTCTCCATAGCATGGATTTCATTAACGGTCCAGGGTGTTTTCTTACGGGGAACTAGAAGATTTGCTGTCATTTTGCAGCAATTAAAAAAAAAATAATATGAGATGACAGTTTACAATCTCAACTTTTCTGATTTTTACATCAGAATTTTTACATCTTTACATCATAGACCTGCTAAACAACTTAGAACAGGGTACCTTTGATGACAGACCACCCACTTTTTAGGTAAGCTAACGTATAGAAACACAGTCTTAAAGTAAATTAGATAACACTTTATATTCTGTCGCATATCCCTTGCTTACAGTAACTTCCTTTTCAGGAGGTAAATGCTGCTCGATTTCTTAGTAAATCTGACAGTGTGTGTAACTAATACCAAACTTACAGACTCACATACAAAGAGGAAACTATTACAATTTTATTTCAGACCCTCAATAAGATTAGTCATAAAGTAAGCTGTAGTTCAGAAATGTTGCCTATATGTTGTCCTGTGAGTCTCCTGCTTTACTGGAAGGTGCTGCTTGAATGCTTTATGCTACAAGAAAGGTTACACCAGACCTACCTTTATAAGGGGTTTATTAATTAGTTTCATCAGTGGCACTGATGACATGCTGTACTGCTTCATCAAGTGGTTTCACCCTCCTTCATCTCATTTTATCTTCTCCTCCAACTGAGAGTATCTGAAGTAGAAGGTGGACAAATCATACTCAAGGTAAAGCCACATGGAACAGCAAAAACACTTGTACGGTCAAGTAAAAGTAACTAAACTGTAACATAACTGCTCATAATGTATGTTTTATTAAATATTAATTCATTTATTTACCTATATTTAGATCAGGGCCTCACTCTCCCTCTTTCTCTCCACACGTCTCACTGTCTCTCTCTCTCTAAAACTAAACATACAGGCAGTGGGACTTATAGTACACCTGAAGGACTGACTGATTTTCAGATTACAAAGAGTTACAGTAATAATCATAGCCTACATGATGTCTTAGGAATGTATAAGAGCAGAAATTTAACCTAATACAGGACTCCTGAACCTCCTCTACATGAGTCGGACTCCTCAGAAGGACCCATCTGTTGTGTATACTGTGGACAGGACAACACAATTACAATAAACTGGCAGGTAGGCACTACTTTCAGTGGATGTTTTTGGCCACAACACATGCCTTTTTCATGCCAGCAGATACAGTCTGTCAGAACAACTGCAATCAGATAATCATAAATGTTACCAAATATTTCAGCCCCACCTTGCAGTCAACTGTCATCCAGTTAAGCTCCACAACTGATGTTTTCTCTCTCTCTGTGTGGACACAAACATTTAAACTCACAATCCTATAAAGAGTATGATTATTTGAATTAATAAAATAACTGATACGAACAGAGAGCCTCACCTGCTATAGTTTTAAATAAAGTTAGATTAATAAGTTTATCTCCACATAGCGCTCTCTCTCTCTCTCTCTCCCTATATATATATATATAGTACATACATTTTTTGAACCAATAAAATATCCACCACACTTTCTTTCACATTTTCTCTCTAAACTAAGTGGTCTAAACTAAGGTTACAGAACAGTGGACCTTAGAGCTCATTACCATCCAGATAACCAGTCCCCCTCTCTCCCCCCTCTCTCTCTCCACTAGGCAGGCAACACACAGCCCTTTAAACCCCTGATTACACAAAACCAAACAAATGTACTCCACTTTCTCTCTCTCTGTAAACCGAAATATCTCCCCATCTCTCTCTCTCTCTCTCTCTCTCTCTCTCTCTCTCTTTCTGTAAACCGAAATATCTCCCCATCTCTCTCTCTCTCTTTCTCTCTCTTTCTGTAAACCGAAATATCTCCCCATCTCTCTCTCTCTCTCTCTCTCTTTCTGTAAACCGAAATATCTCCCCATCTCTCTCTCTCTCTCTCTCTTTCTGTAAACCGAAATATCTCCCCATCTCTCTCTCTCTCTCTCTCTCTTTCTCTCTCTTTCTGTAAACCGAAATATCTCCCCATCTCTCTCTCTCTCGCTCTCTCTCTCTGTAAACCGAAATATCTCCCCATCTCTCTCTCTCTCTTTCTCTCTCTTTCTGTAAACCGAAATATCTCCCCATCTCTCTCTCTCTCTCTTTCTCTCTCTCTGTAAACCGAAATATCTCCCCATCTCTCTCTCTCTCTTTCTCTCTCTTTCTGTAAACCGAAATATCTCCCCATCTCTCTCTCTCTCTCGCTCTCTCTGTAAAGCTTCACGTTACCAAACAGTGGACTTAAGATCACGTTAGCCATAAGCTAACTAGCTAACGAGTTATGAGCTCCTGCAATGTTGTGTCTGCTGGAGATAACACTAAATTTAATTCGAGAGCAAACATAACACCTTATTTTTACAAGCAAGAGAATATATAAGTTATAAAAGAGTTTTAATTCTGTTTAACTTACCTTACACAGGTGGTTGATGGCAGCTCCCCTCAGGCTTGTTCGTAGCGTGACACGGGGAATTATGGGAAGTGTAGTTTCTTTGTTCCTCCGAGTCCATTTTCTTCTATTCAAAACCGATCGGAGAAAACTACAGCCGCCATTTTAGCTTCACTTCGGTATAAAAAACAAACGAAGCTATTAGCTAATAACAATAACTTAAACCATAAGTACGACCGGAGTACTTTTAAACAATAAGAATTGACTATATATACACGTGTACAGGTATTATACTGAACGTATCGGCGTTAAAGATTATATAACGCTGATGCTTGAGATAAAATAGGCTTTTGTAAGCTACGCTGTTAGCTCTCTCGCTAGCATAGCATATCAATAATTCCATCTATCAGAACGGATTGATGAACGTCATATATTATATTTATGCATCCTTATTCCACCTTATTATTATTATATATTACAGTATTTTATTTGGACCTTTTGGTAACTTATCTTTCAACTAACTCACTGTTATAATGCAGTGCAACTACAATACAATACGAGACAGTTTTTTTAATGTCTGTAAACGGTTCACGTTTTAATTTCTGGCTTTTAATATTTTTATCCTTAACGTAACAATTTACTTCATTAATATATAAAGATGGAAGGATCGATCGGCTATGTATCGGTATCGGCCGATTTTTAATCTAAATATGCGATCGGTGATCGGCCGATGTTTCTACAATTTAGAGCCGACCGATGGCCTAATTTCTGTATTTCCAGCTAGCTTTTCATCCTGGAAGAGGAAAACCCCCTCCCTGGAATTCCTATCTGAACTGCCAGGTGGAAAAACACACCCTTTCATTTTTGACAGACTGACTAAAGCAGCGACGTTACTGTACGTGACCGACTCATTCTGGACGTTTTTAAATGAGTAAAATCAGTGTCTCGTTGAGGAACCAAGACAAAGACATTTAACTCTACTAATCTGATACAGTACTGCACGCAGCTGAATACAGTGAGTATCACACTGTACACACAAACACTTAAACTCTACACACTGCTCCCAGCAAACCACAAACACACGCACGCTTAAACTCTACACACTGCTCCAAGCAGACCACATACACACACTTAAACTCTACACACTGCTCCCAGCAGACCACATACACACACACTTAAACTCTACACACTGCTCCCAGCAGACCACATACATACACTTAAACTCTACACACTGCTCCCAGCAGACCACATACATACACACACACATACTTGCATTGTGGGGGTCACCTGGAGGAATTGCTACATTGTGGAGCCCACCCTTTCCAAAAGTCCCACAGACTTGAAAAAAATCATGCTTTGTCAGAATGCACTTGTGAATCATAAAATCACTTTAAATTTAAAATATCTCATCATAATGGATTCTGACCTGACCTGGAGGCCACTTGTGGGGACATTTCAGGTATAGAGTATATCTGAGGACCATCATTACACACATCACCTGTTTTCATTTATTGTGAGGACCAGTTACATGCTGAGAAGGAACACTGTTTTTTTCTTATTATTGCAGGCAAAATGACTAATAGATGCATTAGTTCAAAGACTTATTTATTAGTGACAGAATAATCTTAGACCTATCCGTATACGTCCCGAGAAAAGCATGTGCTGAAAGTTAGCATGTCCGTCTGGCAGTTGTTTACTGTACGTGACAGACTCATCCTGGACGTTTTTAAAATGTGTAAAATCAGCGTGTCTCGTTGAGGAACCAAGACAAAGACATTTAACTCTACTAATCTGATACAGTACTGCACGCAGCTGAATACAGTAAGTATTAGTAAACAGCAGAGCTAGCACGCACAGCTAACACAAAACAAATAACCCAGAACACCATACAGACCAGATCTGACCAGTACGAACAGAACAGCAGAAACAATTCAAGATCTACATTTAATGATTACAGATTTAGTTTAAAATAAGTCTGAGTCTGAGTTTAATGACTGCAGTTTTTACTGCATTTATTTAATTACACACTACACACTACTCCCAGCAGACCACATGAACACACTTCAACTCTACACACTACTCCCAGCAGACCACATGAACACACTTCAACTCTACACACTGCTCCCAGCAGACCACACACACATATATTTTCACTCATATATTTATGAGATATTTTCACTCAATATTTCATTTTCTTCTACAACAACTTAAATTTCTACAATTCCCCCTTATATTCCTATAACTCCACCTTAAATACCAATAACTCCACCTTAAATTCCTGTAACTCCACCTTAAATTTCTATAACTCCACGATAAATTCCTACAATTCCACCTTATATTCATAAAACTCCAACTTAAATTCCTATAACTCCACCATAAATTCCTATAACTCCACCTGAAAAGCGCTGCTTCTGCTGTTCTTGCTGTGTGTGTGTGTGAGTTTGTGTGTACTGTTTAATGGGTGTCTATGTGAAAGATGTTCATTGTGACATCACTGCTGGCAGTTAAATTTGTGACATCCCTGCTGGCGGTTAAATTTGAATTCACTCAACATTCCGCCATTCATTGTTATGGGGCCAAAATTCCCTGTTGGAACGCCGTTTTTCGGAAAACAGTAAGCCACAAGCGCTATAGGACCTACGATCCCACCAAATTTCGTGGTTCTAGCTTGAAAACTGTGGGACGAATTTCACGAATAGAATAATAAGAAGAAAAATGATAAAAAACAGTAAATTAATAATAACTATAACAATAATAACAACATCAAAAATAATAATAATAATAATAATAATCTGTCTATACAGTCTGTGTGGCTATACAGACTGAATAGACTTGTTTAGAATGAGTGAGTGAGCGACATTGACTCTGGACTGTCTCTCACTCTGTGATGATGTCATAATGGGCCAGCCTCAGAGGGTATAAATAGAGATGCAGCAGCTCATTATGGAGAAAATCTTCTAACTTATCAGTTTTATTATTATTAATAAAATTAGTATCTATATATATATATATACACCAACCAAATATCAGAGTCTGAAAGTTTATAAATAGGGGTGCAGCAGCTCCAGCAGCTCATTATGCAGATGATCTCCTGCAGGAAGGCTGTGACCTCACTCCTCTCCCTCTCAGTCATCTGCTAACCTATTACTATTATTATTATTATTAATATTAATAGTGATAGCTAGTATAACTCCAGCATTCTTTTATTTAGTTCTGTTGAAACTGTGGAGAAAAAGAACCCACAGTCCAACAGAACCCACTGTGAAAAGGAACCCACTGTGAAAAAGAACCCACAGTGAAAAGGAACCGAGCTTTTACGTACGACTGTTCATCTGATTAGGAGTTCGTTAAATTTAGAGATGATGCAGAATCAGCGTAAAAGCAATCACAGTGGAGAAGAACATGCTGGAACGCCCCCGCAGGAAGAAGATCACACCGAGCTCATGGAAGATCTTACAGACAAGATCGTTTTGGCTGTTCTCCATTATCTGGATGATGACAGCACCGTCAGAAGTCCTAGCATGACCAGGGAGCTGTTGATCAGCGCGGCGGCAAAGCTAAGGCAGATCGCCGCGACTACAGATATGGAGAACGGTGCAGAGAGGATAGCTCAGCTAGGACCTTCACCGCCCTCCCAGGTAGATGATCTCTCCATTACATGCACACATGATGTGATAGATGGGATCATCCAGGTCTACAATACCAATGGAGGAGGTGAAACTGCAGAACAGGGACTCCGGGAAGTGATGCAGGAACTAGGAACCATCACAAGTTCCAGCCGATCTTCCTATGACAAAGTAGTGGTCATCGATCTGGAGGAGAACCCAGAAACCTCAGTGCCTTTGAATGGAGAAGCTGCGTCTTCCCATTCAGGTCGGGATTCTGAGAGTCTCCTCAGTGGGGAGTTTCAGCTGAAGGTGAAGCATGCGGTAAGCGATGTCCTCCTCAAGACAAGTGGAGCGGCGTCACTGCACTCCAGCAAGACCATCGGGGACGTCACATTAGAGGACTTGGAGGTGTCAGCCGAACAGCCTGGCACATCCAAGTCCTCAGTTCTCGTGGAGGCAGCTGCGTCAGACATCGCGGAGACGGTTTTGGAAGACTTGAAGAAAGTCTCTTCTCACAATGGAAGTGAACCGGTGCCGTCATGCAAGACCTTCAGATCTGCAGCGTATAGAATGTACAAGAACATTCATTACAAGATCTTCAGATTCCTGCTGAAGCTCCAGGAATCCAATTCACAGACAGAAGAGAAGATCCTTAGCTTGCCAAGGATCCTGGTCAAGGTGTGTTCTTGTGAGGATGAGGTCTTTGTTAGGGTTGTGGAGACGTACAAGAGTGAGCCGCTTCTATCGAGCTGCTCCTTTAGACGAATGTCCTCTTCAGCTTCTCCGCCTGCTGTCGATAGAAATGTAGAAACCAGGGACACAGCCTGGGCGACGATGAACAGCAGCCGTGGGATCTGTAGTCGACTTCGTGACGTGTCCATCACCCCAGAGGGACCTCAAACCTCACAGCCCTTCTTTGGCCTCAGAAGGGTAAAGGAATTTCTGACTCGTCTCTTTACTGGAGCTGATAGGCCGAGTACCAGCCACACGGCCATCACCACCATCAGTGGAGAGGAGATCAGAGAAGGCCAGGAGGTGCTATCACCAGTGTGTTCTGACCAGACGCTGACTGATAGAACTCGTGACATCTTGAATCGAGAGTCACCTGGTTCAGCCTCCGTAGCGTCATACAGGACTGACATCATGGGTAGTGATAGTGCAGAGCCTGCGACTAAGAAGAAGAGAGGTCTTCGATTCAGAAAACATCTGACGAGGACCTTCTCTGCTTTACGCAGAGCACTGCCCAACCCCTTCAGCTGTATGACCGGCCCACCTTGAACAACACCAGACCCCTTCTCAGAACCTTTCAGAATACGCTCCAATTCACAGACACGTTCAGACACGTTTCTCTCACAGAGACGCACGGCACTGACCACTTCCACAATGTGCTCCGCCTACTCAACTATCTGCTGACCTCATACAACGTCCAGATGGTTACAACGATGGCGCGATGCACTGTTGGTCGTAGGGACAGACCAGCTGCTCTCCTGTGGGACAGAAACAGAAGAAAGGTTCTGTATATACAAAGAACTCCTAGAACATCTAAATAAATAAATAAATAAATAAATAAATAAATAAACAACTAATTCCTTTATGAGTCTTTATTCCTTTAATTGTAAACATTCACTCTCAATATAAGAGAAATAAAGATAGATAGATAGATAGATAGACGATTGTTAGATAAATAGATAGATAGATGAATGCTTGTTAGATAGATAGATAGATAGATAGATAGATAGTTAGTTAAATGGTTGTTAGATAGATCGATAGATAGATTGATAGATAGATAGATAGAAACACACTTAAACTCTACACACTGCTTACAGCAGACCACATACACACATATTTAAACTCTACACACTACTCCCAGCAGACCACATACACACACACTTAAACTCTACACACTGCTCACAGCAGACCACACACACACTTAAACTCTACACACAGCTTCCAGCAGACCACATACACACACACTTAAACTCTACACACTGCTCCCAGCAGACCACACACACACACTTCAACTCTACACACTGCTCCCAGCAGACCACACACACACACACACCTAAACTCTACACACTGCTCCTAGCAGACCACATACACACACACTTAAACTCTACACACTGCTCCCAGCAGACCACATACACACACACTTAAATTCTACACACTGCTCCCAGCAGACCCCACATACATGCTACATTGTGTGGCCCACCCTTTCAAAGGGTCCCACAGACTTGAAAAAATCATGCTTTGTCAGAATGCACTTGTGAATCATAAAATCACTTCAAATTTAAAATATCTCATCATAATGGATTCTGACCTGACCTGGAGGCCACTTGTGGGGACATTTCAGGTATAGAGTATATCTGAGGACCATCATTACACACATCACCTGTTTTCATTTATTGTGAGGACCAGTTACATGCTGAGAAGGAACACTGTTTTTTTCTTATTGATGACTAATAGATGCATTAGTTCAAAGACTTATTTATTAGTGACAGAATAATCTTAGACCTACAAAAGTTATAAAAATACTGCAGCAGTCCTAAATACATATCTTGCAATAAACCCAGTGGTTCAGCTTCTGCTTTTCCTGGAACTTTCCAGCTTTGAATGAACCTCATCATGTGCTTCTCCATAGCATGGATTTCATTAACGGTCCAGGGTGTTTTCTTACGGGGAACTAGAAGATTTGCTGTCATTTTGCAGCAATTAAAAAAAAAATAATATGAGATGACAGTTTACAATCTCAACTTTTCTGATTTTTACATCAGAATTTTTACATCTTTACATCATAGACCTGCTAAACAACTTAGAACAGGGTACCTTTGATGACAGACCACCCACTGTTTAGGTAAGCTAACGTATAGAAACACAGTCTTAAAGTAAATTAGATAACACTTTATATTCTGTCGCATATCCCTTGCTTACAGTAACTTCCTTTTCAGGAGGTAAATGCTGCTCGATTTCTTAGTAAATCTGACAGTGTGTGTAACTAATACCAAACTTACAGACTCACATACAAAGAGGAAACTATTACAATTTTATTTCAGACCCTCAATAAGATTAGTCATAAAGTAAGCTGTAGTTCAGAAATGTTGCCTATATGTTGTCCTGTGAGTCTCCTGCTTTACTGGAAGGTGCTGCTTGAATGCTTTATGCTACAAGAAAGGTTACACCAGACCTACCTTTATAAGGGGTTTATTAATTAGTTTCATCAGTGGCACTGATGACATGCTGTACTGCTTCATCAAGTGGTTTCACCCTCCTTCATCTCATTTTATCTTCTCCTCCAACTGAGAGTATCTGAAGTAGAAGGTGGACAAATCATACTCAAGGTAAAGCCACATGGAACAGCAAAAACACTTGTACGGTCAAGTAAAAGTAACTAAACTGTAACATAACTGCTCATAATGTATGTTTTATTAAATATTAATTCATTTATTTACCTATATTTAGATCAGGGCCTCACTCTCCCTCTTTCTCTCCACACGTCTCACTGTCTCTCTCTCTCTAAAACTAAACATACAGGCAGTGGGACTTATAGTACACCTGAAGGACTGACTGATTTTCAGATTACAAAGAGTTACAGTAATAATCATAGCCTACATGATGTCTTAGGAATGTATAAGAGCAGAAATTTAACCTAATACAGGACTCCTGAACCTCCTCTACATGAGTCGGACTCCTCAGAAGGACCCATCTGTTGTGTATACTGTGGACAGGACAACACAATTACAATAAACTGGCAGGTAGGCACTACTTTCAGTGGATGTTTTTGGCCACAACACATGCCTTTTTCATGCCAGCAGATACAGTCTGTCAGAACAACTGCAATCAGATAATCATAAATGTTACCAAATATTTCAGCCCCACCTTGCAGTCAACTGTCATCCAGTTAAGCTCCACAACTGATGTTTTCTCTCTCTCTGTGTGGACACAAACATTTAAACTCACAATCCTATAAAGAGTATGATTATTTGAATTAATAAAATAACTGATACGAACAGAGAGCCTCACCTGCTATAGTTTTAAATAAAGTTAGATTAATAAGTTTATCTCCACATAGCGCTCTCTCTCTCTCCCTATATATATATATATATATATATATATATATATATATATATATATATATATATATATATATATATATATATATACATATATAGTACATACATTTTTTGAACCAATAAAATATCCACCACACTTTCTTTCACATTTTCTCTCTAAACTAAGTGGTCTAAACTAAGGTTACAGAACAGTGGACCTTAGAGCTCATTACCATCCAGATAACCAGTCCCCCTCTCTCCCCCCTCTCTCTCTCCACTAGGCAGGCAACACACAGCCCTTTAAACCCCTGATTACACAAAACCAAACAAATGTACTCCACTTTCTCTCTCTCTGTAAACCGAAATATCTCCCCATCTCTCTCTCTCTCTTTCTCTCTCTTTCTGTAAACCGAAATATCTCCCCATCTCTCTCTCTCTCTCTCTCTCTCTTTCTGTAAACCGAAATATCTCCCCATCTCTCTCTCTCTCTCTTTCTCTCTCTTTCTGTAAACCGAAATATCTCCCCATCTCTCTCTCTCTCTCTCTCTCTCTCTCTCTCTCTCTCTCTCTCTCTCTGTAAAGCTTCACGTTACCAAACAGTGGACTTAAGATCACGTTAGCCATAAGCTAACTAGCTAACGAGTTATGAGCTCCTGCAATGTTGTGTCTGCTGGAGATAACACTAAATTTAATTCGAGAGCAAACATAACACCTTATTTTTACAAGCAAGAGAATATATAAGTTATAAAAGAGTTTTTAATTCTGTTTAACTTACCTTACACAGGTGGTTGATGGCAGCTCCCCTCAGGCTTGTTCGTAGCGTGACACGGGGAATTATGGGAAGTGTAGTTTCTTTGTTCCTCCGAGTCCATTTTCTTCTATTCAAAACCGATCGGAGAAAACTACAGCCGCCATTTTAGCTTCACTTCGGTATAAAAACAAACGAAGCTATTAGCTAATAACAATAACTTAAACCATAAGTACGACCGGAGTACTTTTAAACAATAAGAATTGACTATATATACACGTGTACAGGTATTATACTGAACGTATCGGCGTTAAAGATTATATAACGCTGATGCTTGAGATAAAATAGGCTTATGTAAGCTACGCTGTTAGCTCTCTCGCTAGCATAGCATATCAATAATTCCATCTATCAGAACGGATTGATGAACGTCATATATTATATTTATGCATCCTTATTCCACCTTATTATTATTATATATTACAGTATTTTATTTGGACCTTTTGGTAACTTATCTTTCAACTAACTCACTGTTATAATGCAGTGCAACTACAATACAATACGAGACAGTTTTTTTAATGTCTGTAAACGGTTCACGTTTTAATTTCTGGCTTTTAATATTTTTATCCTTAACGTAACAATTTGCTTCATTAATATATAAAGATGGAAGGATCGATCGGCTATGTATCGGTATCGGCCGATTTTTAATCTAAATATGCGATCGGTGATCGGCCGATGTTTCTACAATTTAGAGCCGACCGATGGCCTAATTTCTGTATTTCCAGCTAGCTTTTCATCCTGGAAGAGGAAAACCCCCTCCCTGGAATTCCTATCTGAACTGCCAGGTGGAAAAACACACCCTTTCATTTTTGACAGACTGACTAAAGCAGCGACGTTACTGTACGTGACAGACTCATTCTGGACGTTTTTAAATGAGTAAAATCAGTGTCTCGTTGAGGAACCAAGACAAAGACATTTAACTCTACTAATCTGATACAGTACTGCACGCAGCTGAATACAGTGAGTATCACACTGTACACACAAACACTTAAACTCTACACACTGCTCCCAGCAAACCACATACACACGCACGCTTAAACTCTACACACTGCTCCAAGCAGACCACATACACACACTTAAACTCTACACACTGCTCCCAGCAGACCACATACACACACACACTTAAACTCTACACACTGCTCCCAGCAGACCACATACACACACACTTAAACTCTACACACTGCTCCCAGCAGACCACATACATACACTTAAACTCTACACACTGCTCCCAGCAGACCACATACATACACACACACATACTTGCATTGTGGGGGTCACCTGGAGGAATTGCTACATTGTGGAGCCCACCCTTTCCAAAAAAATCATGCTTTGTCAGAATGCACTTGTGAATCATAAAATCACTTTAAATTTAAAATATCTCATCATAATGGATTCTGACCTGACCTGGAGGCCACTTGTGGGGACATTTCAGGTATAGAGTATATCTGAGGACCATCATTACACACATCACCTGTTTTCATTTATTGTGAGGACCAGTTACATGCTGAGAAGGAACACTGTTTTTTTCTTATTATTGCAGGCAAAATGACTAATAGATGCATTAGTTCAAAGACTTATTTATTAGTGACAGAATAATCTTAGACCTATCCGTATACGTCCCGAGAAAAGCATGTGCTGAAAGTTAGCATGTCCGTCTGGCAGTTGTTTACTGTACGTGACAGACTCATCCTGGACGTTTTTAAAATGTGTAAAATCAGCGTGTCTCGTTGAGGAACCAAGACAAAGACATTTAACTCTACTAATCTGATACAGTACTGCACGCAGCTGAATACAGTAAGTATTAGTAAACAGCAGAGCTAGCACGCACAGCTAGCACAAAACAAATAACCCAGAACACCATACAGACCAGATCTGACCAGTACGAACAGAACAGCAGAAACAATTCAAGATCTACATTTAATGATTACAGATTTAGTTTAAAATAAGTCTGAGTCTGAGTTTAATGACTGCAGTTTTTACTGCATTTATTTAATTACACACTACACACTACTCCCAGCAGACCACATGAACACACTTCAACTCTACACACTACTCCCAGCAGACCACATGAACACACTTCAACTCTACACACTGCTCCCAGCAGACCACACACACATATATTTTCACTCATATATTTATGAGATATTTTCACTCAATATTTCATTTTCTTCTACAACAACTTAAATTTCTACAATTCCCCCTTATATTCCTATAACTCCACCTTAAATACCAATAACTCCACCTTAAATTCCTGTAACTCCACCTTAAATTTCTATAACTCCACGATAAATTCCTACAATTCCACCTTATATTCATAAAACTCCAACTTAAATTCCTATAACTCCACCATAAATTCCTATAACTCCACCTGAAAAGCGCTGCTTCTGCTGTTCTTGCTGTGTGTGTGTGTGAGTTTGTGTGTACTGTTTAATGGGTGTCTATGTGAAAGATGTTCATTGTGACATCACTGCTGGCAGTTAAATTTGTGACATCCCTGCTGGCGGTTAAATTTGAATTCACTCAACATTCCGCCATTCATTGTTATGGGGCCAAAATTCCCTGTTGGAACGCCGTTTTTCGGAAAACAGTAAGCCACAAGCGCTATAGGACCTACGATCCCACCAAATTTCGTGGTTCTAGCTTGAAAACTGTGGGACGAATTTCACGAATAGAATAAGAAGAAAAATGATAAAAAACAGTAAATTAATAATAACTATAACAATAATAACAACATCAAAAATAATAATAATAATAATAATAATCTGTCTATACAGTCTGTGTGGCTATACAGACTGAATAGACTTGTTTAGAATGAGTGAGTGAGCGACATTGACTCTGGACTGTCTCTCACTCTGTGATGATGTCATAATGGGCCAGCCTCAGAGGGTATAAATAGAGATGCAGCAGCTCATTATGGAGAAAATCTTCTAACTTATCAGTTTTATTATTATTAATAAAATTAGTATCTATATATATATACACCAACCAAATATCAGAGTCTGAAAGTTTATAAATAGGGGTGCAGCAGCTCCAGCAGCTCATTATGCAGATGATCTCCTGCAGGAAGGCTGTGACCTCACTCCTCTCCCTCTCAGTCATCTGCTAACCTATTACTATTATTATTATTATTAATATTAATAGTGATAGCTAGTATAACTCCAGCATTCTTTTATTTAGTTCTGTTGAAACTGTGGAGAAAAAGAACCCACAGTCCAACAGAACCCACTGTGAAAAGGAACCCACTGTGAAAAAGAACCCACAGTGAAAAGGAACCGAGCTTTTACGTACGACTGTTCATCTGATTAGGAGTTCGTTAAATTTAGAGATGATGCAGAATCAGCGTAAAAGCAATCACAGTGGAGAAGAACATGCTGGAACGCCCCCGCAGGAAGAAGATCACACCGAGCTCATGGAAGATCTTACAGACAAGATCGTTTTGGCTGTTCTCCATTATCTGGATGATGACAGCACCGTCAGAAGTCCTAGCATGACCAGGGAGCTGTTGATCAGCGCGGCGGCAAAGCTAAGGCAGATCGCCGCGACTACAGATATGGAGAACGGTGCAGAGAGGATAGCTCAGCTAGGACCTTCACCGCCCTCCCAGGTAGATGATCTCTCCATTACATGCACACATGATGTGATAGATGGGATCATCCAGGTCTACAATACCAATGGAGGAGGTGAAACTGCAGAACAGGGACTCCGGGAAGTGATGCAGGAACTAGGAACCATCACAAGTTCCAGCCGATCTTCCTATGACAAAGTAGTGGTCATCGATCTGGAGGAGAACCCAGAAACCTCAGTGCCTTTGAATGGAGAAGCTGCGTCTTCCCATTCAGGTCGGGATTCTGAGAGTCTCCTCAGTGGGGAGTTTCAGCTGAAGGTGAAGCATGCGGTAAGCGATGTCCTCCTCAAGACAAGTGGAGCGGCGTCACTGCACTCCAGCAAGACCATCGGGGACGTCACATTAGAGGACTTGGAGGTGTCAGCCGAACAGCCTGGCACATCCAAGTCCTCAGTTCTCGTGGAGGCAGCTGCGTCAGACATCGCGGAGACGGTTTTGGAAGACTTGAAGAAAGTCTCTTCTCACAATGGAAGTGAACCGGTGCCGTCATGCAAGACCTTCAGATCTGCAGCGTATAGAATGTACAAGAACATTCATTACAAGATCTTCAGATTCCTGCTGAAGCTCCAGGAATCCAATTCACAGACAGAAGAGAAGATCCTTAGCTTGCCAAGGATCCTGGTCAAGGTGTGTTCTTGTGAGGATGAGGTCTTTGTTAGGGTTGTGGAGACGTACAAGAGTGAGCCGCTTCTATCGAGCTGCTCCTTTAGACGAATGTCCTCTTCAGCTTCTCCGCCTGCTGTCGATAGAAATGTAGAAACCAGGGACACAGCCTGGGCGACGATGAACAGCAGCCGTGGGATCTGTAGTCGACTTCGTGACGTGTCCATCACCCCAGAGGGACCTCAAACCTCACAGCCCTTCTTTGGCCTCAGAAGGGTAAAGGAATTTCTGACTCGTCTCTTTACTGGTGCTGATAGGCCGAGTACCAGCCACACGGCCATCACCACCATCAGTGGAGAGGAGATCAGAGAAGGCCAGGAGGTGCTATCACCAGTGTGTTCTGACCAGACGCTGACTGATAGAACTCGTGACATCTTGAATCGAGAGTCACCTGGTTCAGCCTCCGTAGCGTCATACAGGACTGACATCATGGGTAGTGATAGTGCAGAGCCTGCGACTAAGAAGAAGAGAGGTCTTCGATTCAGAAAACATCTGACGAGGACCTTCTCTGCTTTACGCAGAGCACTGCCCAACCCCTTCAGCTGTATGACCGGCCCACCTTGAACAACACCAGACCCCTTCTCAGAACCTTTCAGAATACGCTCCAATTCACAGACGAGCGTTCGGACACGTTTCTCTCACAGAGACGCACGGCACTGACCACTTCCACAATGTGCTCCGCCTACTCAACTATCTGCTGACCTCATACAACGTCCAGATGGTTACAACGATGGCGCGATGCACTGTTGGTCGTAGGGACAGACCAGCTGCTCTCCTGTGGGACAGAAACAGAAGAAAGGTTCTGTATATACAAAGAACTCCTAGAACATCTAAATAAATAAATAAATAAATAAATAAATAAATAAACAACTAATTCCTTTATGAGTCTTTATTCCTTTAATTGTAAACATTCACTCTCAATATGAGAGAAATAAAGATAGATAGATAGATAGATAGACGATTGTTAGATAAATAGATAGATGAATGCTTGTTAGATAGATAGATAGATAGATAGATAGTTAAATGGTTGTTAGATAGATCGATAGATAGATTGATAGATAGATAGATAGAAACACACTTAAACTCTACACACTGCTTACAGCAGACCACATACACACATATTTAAACTCTACACACTACTCCCAGCAGACCACATACACACACACTTAAACTCTACACACTGCTCACAGCAGACCACACACACACTTAAACTCTACACACAGCTTCCAGCAGACCACATACACACACACTTAAACTCTACACACTGCTCCCAGCAGACCACACACACACACTTCAACTCTACACACTGCTCCCAGCAGACCACACACACACACACACCTAAACTCTACACACTGCTCCTAGCAGACCACATACACACGCACTTAAAATCTACACACTGCTCCGAGCAGACCACATACACACGCACTTAAACTCTACACACTGCTCCCAGCAGACCACACACACACTTAAACTCTACACACTGTTCCCAGCAGACCGCATACACACACACACACTTAAACTCTACACACTGCTCCCAGCAGACCACATACACACACACTTAAACTCTACACACTGCTCCCAGCAGACCACACACACACACGCACTTAAACTCTACACACTGCTCCTAGCAGACCACATACACACGCACTTAAACTCTACACACTGCTCCTAGCAGACCACATACACATGAACTTAAACTCTACACACTGCTCCGAGCAGACCACATACACACGCACTTAAACTCTACACACTGCTCCCAACAGACCACACACACACTTAAACTCTACACACTGCTCACAGCAGACCCCATACACACACACTTAAACTCTACAATTCCACCTTATATTTATATAACTCCACCTTAAACTCCTGTAACTCCACCTTAAATATCTAGTTCTACCTTAAGTTCATATAAATCCACCTTAGGCTTCTACAAGTCCACCTTCAAATTCCACAAGTCCACCTTAAATTCCTATAACTCCGCCTTAAATACCTATGACTCCACCTTAAATTCCTGTAACTCCACCATAAATTTCAATAACTCCAGCTTACATTCCTGTAACTCCACCTTAAATTCCTATCACTCCTTAAATTGCTGTAATTCCACCTTAAATGCGCTGCTCCAGCTGTTCTTGCTGTGTGTGCGTGTGTGTGCGTGTGTGAGTTTGTGTGTACTGTTTAATGGGTGTCTATGTGAAAGATGTTCATTGTGACATCACTGCTGGCAGTTAAATTTGTGACATCACTGCTGGCAGGTAAATTTGAATTTTCTCAACATTCCGCCATTCATTCCTATGGGGCCAAAATTCCCTGTTGGAACGCCGTTTTTCGGAAAACCGTAAGCCACGAGCTCAATAGGACCTACGATCCCACCAAATTTCTTGGTTCTAGCTTGAAAACTGTGGGACGAGAAACATTTTATATGTCTCAAATAGAATAATAACAATAAGAATTATGAAGAACAGTAAGTTAATAATAACTATAATGATAATAACAACAAAAATAATAATGATAATAATAATAATAATAATAATAATAATAATAATAATAATAATAATCTGTAAAGCTCCTAAAAGCTGATGGTACTGTGTAGCTATACAGACTGAATAGACTTGTTTAGAATGAGTGGACGAGCGACATTGACTCTGGACTGTCTCTCACTCTGTGATGATGTCATAATGGGCCAGCCTCAGAGGGTATAAATAGAGATGCAGCAGCTCATTATGGAGAAAATCTTCTAACTTATTAGTTTTATTATTATTAATAAAATTAGTATCGATAGATATATATACACCAACCAAATATCAGAGTCAGAAAGTTTATAAATAGGGGTGCAGCAGCTCCAGCAGCTCATTATGCAGATGATCTCCTGCAGGAAGGCTGTGACCTCACTCCTCTCCCTCTCAGTCATCTGCTAACCTATTACTATTATTATTATTATTAATATTAATAGTGATAGCTAGTATAACTCCAGCATTCTTTTATTTAGCTCTGTTGAAACTGTGGAGAAAAAGAACCCACAGTCCAACAGAACCCACTGTGAAAAGGAACCCACTGTGGAAAAGAACCCACAGTGAAAAGGAACCGAGCTTTTACGTACGACTGTTCATCTGATTAGGAGTTCGTTAAATTTAGAGATGATGCAGAATCAGCGTAAAAGCAATCACAGTGGAGAAGAACATGCTGGAACGCCCCCGCAGGAAGAAGATCATACCGAGCTCATGGAAGATCTTACAGACAAGATCGTTTTGGCCGTTCTCCATTATCTGGATGATGACAGCACCGTCAGAAGTCCTAGCATGACCAGGGAGCTGTTGATCAGCGCGGCGGCAAAGCTAAGGCAGATCGCCGCGACTGCAGAAATGGAGAACGGTGCAGAGAGGATAGCTCAGCTAGGACCTTCACCGCCCTCCCAGGTAGATGATCTCTCCATCACATGCACACATGATGTGATAGATGGGATCATCCAGGTCTACAATACCAATGGAGGAGGTGAAACTGCAGAACAGGGACTCCGGGAAGTGATGCAGGAACTAGGAACCATCACAAGTTCCAGCCGATCTTCCCATGACAAAATAGAGGTCATCGATCTGGAGGAGAACCCAGAAACCTCAGTGCCTGTGATCGGAGAAGCTGCGTCTTCCCATTCAGGTCAGGATTCTGAGAGTCTCCTCAGTGGGGAGTTTCAGCTGAAGGTGAAGCATGCGGTAAGCGATGTCCTCCTCAAGACAAGTGGAGCGGCGTCACTGCACTCCAGCAAGACCATCGGGGACGTCACATTAGAGGACTTGGAGGTGTCAGCCGAACAGCCTGGCACATCCAAGTCCTCAGTTCTCGTGGAGGCAGCTGCGTCAGACATCGCGGAGACGGTTTTGGAAGACTTGAAGAAAGTCTCTTCTCACAATGGAAGTGAACCGGCGCCGTCATGCAAGACCTTCAGATCTGCAGCGTATAGAATGTACAAGAACATTCATTACAAGATCTTCAGATTCCTGCTGAAGCTCCAGGAATCCAATTCACAGACAGAAGAGAAGATCCTTAGCTTGCCAAGGATCCTGGTTAAGGTGTGTTCTTGTGAGGATGAGGTCTTTGTTAGGGTTGTGGAGACGTACAAAAGTGAGCCGCTTCTATCGAGCTGCTCCTTTAGACGAATGTCCTCTTCAGCTTCTCCGCCTGCTGTCGATAGAAATGTAGAAACCAGGGACACAGCCTGGGCGACAATGAACAGCAGCCGTGGGATCTGTAGTCGACTTCGTGACGTGTCCATCACCCCAGAGGGACCTCAAACCTCACAGCCCTTCTTTGACCTCAGAAGGGTAAAGGAATTTCTGACTCGTCTCTTTACTGGTGCTGATAGGCCGAGTACCAGCCACACGGCCATCACCACCATCAGTGGAGAGGAGATCAGAGAAGGCCAGGAGGTGCTATCACCAGTGTGTTCTGACCAGACGCTGACTGATAGAACTCGTGACATCTTGAATCGAGAGTCACCTGGTTCAGCCTCCGTAGCGTCATACAGGACTGACATCATGGGTAGTGATAGTGCAGAGCCTGCGACTAAGAAGAAGAGAGGTCTTCGATTCAGAAAACATCTGACGAGGACCTTCTCTGCTTTACGCAGAGCACTGCCCAACCCCTTCAGCTGTATGACCGGCCCACCTTGAACAACACCAGACCCCTTCTCAGAACCTTTCAGAATACGCTCCAATTCACAGACGAGCGTTCGGACACGTTTCTCTCACAGAGACGCACGGCACTGACCACTTCCACAATGTGCTCCGCCTACTCAACTATCTGCTGACCTCATACAACGTCCAGATGGTTACAACGATGGCGCGATGCACTGTTGGTCGTAGGGACAGACCAGCTGCTCTCCTGTGGGACAGAAACAGAAGAAAGGTTCTGTATATACAAAGAACTCCTAGAACATCTAAATAAATAAATAAATAAACAAACAAATAAACAACTAATTCCTTTATGAGTCTTTATTCCTTTAATTGTAAACATTCACTCTCAATATGAGAGAAATAAAGATAGATAGATAGATAGATAGATGGATAGACGATTGTTAGATAAATAGATAGATAGATGAATTCTTGTTAGATAGATAGATAGATAGATAGATAGATAGATAGATAGTTAAATGGTTGTTAGATAGATCGATAGATAGATTGATAGATAGATAGATAGATAGATAGAAACACACTTAAACTCTACACACTGCTTACAGCAGACCACATACACACATATTTAAACTCTACACACTACTCCCAGCAGACCACATACACAAACACTTAAACTCTACACACTGCTCCCAGCAGACCACATACACACGCACTTAAACTCTACACACTGCTCCCAGCAGACCACACACACACTTAAACTCTACACACTGTTCCCAGCAGACCACATACACACACACACACTTAAACTCTACACACTGCTCCCAGCAGACCACATACACACACACTTAAACTCTACACACTGCTCACAGCAGACCACACACACACTTAAACTCCACACACTGTTTCCAGCAGACCACATACACACACAGTTAAACTCTACACACTGCTCCCAGCAGACCACACACACACTTCAACTCTACACACTGCTCCCAGCAGACCACACACACACACACACCTAAACTCTACACACTGCTCCTAGCAGACCACATACACACGCACTTAAACTCTACACACTGCTCCGAGCAGACCACATACACACGCACTTAAACTCTACACACTGCTCCCAACAGACCACACACACACTTAAACTCTACACACTGCTCACAGCAGACCCCATACACACACACTTAAACTCTACAATTCCACCTTATATTTATATAACTCCACCTTAAACTCCTGTAACTCCACCTTAAATATCTATTTCTACCTGAAGTTCATATAAATCCACCTAAGGCTTCTACAAGTCCACCTTCAAATTCCACAAGTCCACCTTAAATTCCTATAACTCCGCCTTAAATACCTATAACTCCACCTTAAATTCCTGTAACTCCACCCTAAATTTCAATAACTCCAGCTTACATTCCTGTAACTCCACCTTAAATTCCTATCACTCCTTAAATTGCTGTAATTCCACCTTAAATGCGCTGCTCCAGCTGTTCTTGCTGTGTGTGCGTGTGTGTGCGTGTGTGAGTTTGTGTGTACTGTTTAATGGGTGTCTATGTGAAAGATGTTCATTGTGACATCACTGCTGGCAGTTAAATTTGTGACATCACTGCTGGCAGGTAAATTTGAATTTTCTCAACATTCCGCCATTCATTCCTATGGGGCCAAAATTCCCTGTTGGAACGCCGTTTTTCGGAAAACCGTAAGCCACAAGCTCAATAGGACCTACGATCCCACCAAATTTCTTGGTTCTAGCTTGAAAACTGTGGGACGAGAAACATTTTATATGTCACAAATAGAATAATAACAATAAGAATTATGAAGAACAGAAAGTTAATAATAACTATAATGATAATAACAACAAAAAATGATAATAATAATAATAATATTAATAATCTGTAAAGCTCCTAAAAGCTGATGGTACTGTGTAGCTATACAGACTGAATAGACTTGTTTAGAATGAGTGGACGAGCGACATTGACTCTGGACTGTCTCTCACTCTGTGATGATGTCATAATGGGCCAGCCTCAGAGGGTATAAATAGAGATGCAGCAGCTCATTATGGAGAAAATCTTCTAACTTATTAGTTTTATTATTATTAATAAAATTAGTATCGATAGATATATATACACCAACCAATATCAGAGTCTGAAAGTTTATAAATAGGGGTGCAGCAGCTCCAGCAGCTCATTATGCAGATGATCTCCTGCAGGAAGGCTGTGACCTCACTCCTCTCCCTCTCAGTCATCTGCTAACCTATTACTATTATTATTATTATTATTATTAATAGTGATAGCTAGTATAACTCCAGCATTCTTTTATTTAGTTCTGTTGAAACTGTGGAGAAAAAGAACCCACAGTCCAACAGAACCCACTGTGAAAAGGAACCCACTGTGAAAAAGAACCCACAGTGAAAAGGAACCGAGCTTTTACGTACGACTGTTCATCTGATTAGGAGTTCGTTAAATTTAGAGATGATGCAGAATCAGCGTAAAAGCAATCACAGTGGAGAAGAACATGCTGGAACGCCCCCGCAGGAAGAAGATCACACCGAGCTCATGAAGATCTTACAGACAAGATCGTTTTGGCCGTTCTCCATTATCTGGATGATGACAGCACCGTCAGAAGTCCTAGCATGACCAGGGAGCTGTTGATCAGCGCGGCGGCAAAGCTAAGGCAGATCGCCGCGACTACAGATATGGAGAACGGTGCAGAGAGGATAGCTCAGCTAGGACCTTCACCGCCCTCCCAGGTAGATGATCTCTCCATCACATGCA
Organism: Megaleporinus macrocephalus; assembly: GCA_021613375.1. Lineage (NCBI taxonomy): Eukaryota > Metazoa > Chordata > Actinopteri > Characiformes > Anostomidae > Megaleporinus > Megaleporinus macrocephalus. The sequence goes on along the minus strand of CM038728.1, from coordinate 31,658,831 downwards.
CACATGATGTGATAGATGGGATCATCCAGGTCTACAATACCAATGGAGGAGGTGAAACTGCAGAACAGGGACTCCGGGAAGTGATGCAGGAACTAGGAACCATCACAAGTTCCAGCCGATCTTCCTATGACAAAGTAGTGGTCATCGATCTGGAGGAGAACCCAGAAACCTCAGTGCCTTTGAATGGAGAAGCTGCGTCTTCCCATTAGGTCGGGATTCTGAGAGTCTCCTCAGTGGGGAGTTTCAGCTGAAGGTGAAGCATGCGGTAAGCGATGTCCTCCTCAAGACAAGTGGAGCGGCGTCACTGCACTCCAGCAAGACCATCGGGGACGTCACATTAGAGGACTTGGAGGTGTCAGCCGAACAGCCTGGCACATCCAAGTCCTCAGTTCTCGTGGAGGCAGCTGCGTCAGACATCGCGGAGACGGTTTTGGAAGACTTGATGAAAGTCTCTTCTCACAATGGAAGAGAACCGGCGCCGTCATGCAAGACCTTCAGATCTGCAGCGTATAGAATGTACAAGAACATTCATTACAAGATCTTCAGATTCCTGCTGAAGCTCCAGGAATCCAATTCAGAGAAAGAAGAGAAGATCCTTACCTCGCCAAGGATCCTGGTTAAGGTGTGTTCTTGTGAGGATGAGGTCTTTGTTAGGGTTGTGGAGACGTACAAGAGTGAGCCGCTTCTATCGAGCTGCTCCTTTAGACGAAATGTCCTCTTCAGCTTCTCCGCCTGCTGTCGATAGAAATGTAGAAACCAGGGACACAGCCTGGGCGACGATGAACAGCAGCCGTGGGATCTGTAGTCGACTTCGATGACGTGTCCATCACCCCAGAGGGACACTCAAACCTCACAGCCCCTTCTTTGGCCTCAGAAGGGTAAAGGAATTTCTGACTCGTCTCTTTACTGGTGCTGACAGGCCCGAGTACCAGCCACACGGCCATCACCACCATCAGTGGAGAGGAGATCAGAGAAGGCCAGGAGGTGCTATCACCAGTGTGTTCTGACCAGACGCTGACTGATAGAACTCGTGACATCTTGAATCGAGAGTCACCTGGTTCAGCCTCCGTAGCGTCATACAGGACTGACATCATGGGTAGTGATAGTGCAGAGCCTGCGACTAAGAAGAAGAGAGGTCTTCGATTCAGAAAACATCTGACGAGGACCTCTCTGCTTTACGCAGAGCACTGCCCAACCCCTTCAGCTGTATGACCGGCCCACCTTGAACAACACCAGACCCCTTCTCAGAACCTTTCAGAATACGCTCCAATTCACAGACGAGCGTTCGGACACGTTTCTCTCACAGAGACGCACGGCACTGACCACTTCCACAATGTGCTCCGCCTACTCAACTATCTGCTGACCTCATACAACGTCCAGATGGTTACAACGATGGCGCGATGCACTGTTGGTCGTAGGGACAGACCAGCTGCTCTCCTGTGGGACAGAAACAGAAGAAAGGTTCTGTATATACAAAGAACTCCTAGAACATCTAAATAAATAAATAAATAAACAAACAAACAACTAATTCCTTTATGAGTCTTTATTCCTTTAATTGTAAACATTCACTCTCAATATGAGAGAAATAAAGATAGATAGATAGATAGATAGATAGATAGATAGATAGATGGATAGACGATTGTTAGATAAATAGATAGATGAATGCTTGTTAGATAGATAGATAGATAGATAGATAGATAGATAGATAGATAGATAGATAGATAGTTAAATGGTTGTTAGATAGATCGATAGATAGATCGATAGATAGATAGATAGATAGATAGAAACACACTTAAACTCTACACACTGCTTACAGCAGACCACATACACACATATTTAAACTCTACACACTGCTCCCAGCAGACCACATACACAAACACTTAAACTCTACACACTGCTCCCAGCAGACCACATACACAAACACTTAAACTCTACACACTGCTCCAGCAGACACACACACACTTAAACTCTACACACTGTTCCCAGCAGACCACATACACACACACACACTTAAACTCCACACACTGTTTCCAGCAGACCACATACACACACAGTTAAACTCTACACACTGCTCCCAGCAGACCACACACACACACTTCAACTCTACACACACACCTAAACTCTACACACTGCTCCTAGCAGACCACATACACACGCACTTAAACTCTACACACTGCTCCGAGCAGACCACATACACACGCACTTAAACTCTACACACTGCTCCCAACAGACCACACACACACTTAAACTCTACACACTGCTCACAGCAGACCCCATACACACACACTTAAACTCTACAATTCCACCTTATATTTATATAACTCCACCTTAAACTCCTGTAACTCCACCTTAAATATCTATTTCTACCTTAAGTTCATATAAATCCACCTTAGGCTTCTACAAGTCCACCTTCAAATTCCACAAGTCCACCTTAAATTCCTATAACTCCGCCTTAAATACCTATAACTCCACCTTAAATTCCTGTAACTCCACCCTAAATTTCAATAACTCCAGCTTACATTCCTGTAACTCCACCTTAAATTCCTATCACTCCTTAAATTGCTGTAATTCCACCTTAAATGCGCTGCTCCAGCTGTTCTTGCTGTGTGTGTGCGTGTGTGTGCGTGTGTGAGTTTGTGTGTACTGTTTAATGGGTGTCTATGTGAAAGATGTTCATTGTGACATCACTGCTGGCAGTTAAATTTGTGACATCACTGCTGGCAGGTAAATTTGAATTTTCTCAACATTCCGCCATTCATTCCTATGGGGCCAAAATTCCCTGTTGGAACGCCGTTTTTCGGAAAACCGTAAGCCACAAGCTCAATAGGACCTACGATCCCACCAAATTTCTTGGTTCTAGCTTGAAAACTGTGGGACGAGAAACATTTTATATGTCAAATAGAATAATAACAATAAGAATTATGAAGAACAGTAAGTTAATAATAACTATAATGATAATGACAACAAAAATAATAATAATAATAATAATAATAATAATAATAATAATAATAATAATAATAATAATAATCTGTAAAGCTCCTAAAAGCTGATGGTACTGTGTAGCTATACAGACTGAATAGACTTGTTTAGAATGAGTGGACGAGCGACATTGACTCTGGACTGTCTCTCACTCTGTGATGATGTCATAATGGGCCAGCCTCAGAGGGTATAAATAGAGATGCAGCAGCTCATTATGGAGAAAATCTTCTAACTTATTAGTTTTATTATTATTAATAAAATTAGTATCGATAGATATATATACACCAACCAAATATCAGAGTCTGAAAGTTTATAAATAGGGGTGCAGCAGCTCCAGCAGCTCATTATGCAGATGATCTCCTGCAGGAAGGCTGTGACCTCACTCCTCTCCCTCTCAGTCATCTGCTAACCTATTACTATTATTATTATTATTAATATTAATAGTGATAGCTAGTATAACTCCAGCATTCTTTTATTTAGCTCTGTTGAAACTGTGGAGAAAAAGAACCCACAGTCCAACAGAACCCACTGTGAAAAGGAACCCACTGTGGAAAAGAACCCACAGTGAAAAGGAACCGAGCTTTTACGTACGACTGTTCATCTGATTAGGAGTTCGTTAAATTTAGAGATGATGCAGAATCAGCGTAAAAGCAATCACAGTGGAGAAGAACATGCTGGAACGCCCCCGCAGGAAGAAGATCACACCGAGCTCATGGAAGATCTTACAGACAAGATCGTTTTGGCCGTTCTCCATTATCTGGATGATGACAGCACCGTCAGAAGTCCTAGCATGACCAGGGAGCTGTTGATCAGCGCGGCTGAAAAGCTAAGGCAGATCGCCGCGACTGCAGAAATGGAGAACGGTGCAGAGAGGATAGCTCAGCTAGGACCTTCACCGCCCTCCCAGGTAGATGATCTCTCCATCACATGCACACATGATGTGATAGATGGGATCATCCAGGTCTACAATACCAATGGAGGAGGTGAAACTGCAGAACAGGGACTCCGGGAAGTGATGCAGGAACTAGGAACCATCACAAGTTCCAGCCGATCTTCCATGACAAAATAGAGGTCATCGATCTGGAGGAGAACCCAGAAACCTCAGTGCCTGTGATCGGAGAAGCTGCGTCTTCCCATTCAGGTCAGGATTCTGAGAGTCTCCTCAGTGGGGAGTTTCAGCTGAAGGTGAAGCATGCGGTAAGCGATGTCCTCCTCAAGACAAGTGGAGCGGCGTCACTGCACTCCAGCAAGACCATCGGGGACGTCACATTAGAGGACTTGGAGGTGTCAGCCGAACAGCCTGGCACATCCAAGTCCTCAGTTCTCGTGGAGGCAGCTGCGTCAGACATCGCGGAGACGGTTTTGGAAGACTTGAAGAAAGTCTCTTCTCACAATGGAAGAGAACCGGCGCCGTCATGCAAGACCTTCAGATCTGCAGCGTATAGAATGTACAAGAACATTCATTACAAGATCTTCAGATTCCTGCTGAAGCTCCAGGAATCCAATTCACAGACAGAAGAGAAGATCCTTAGCTTGCCAAGGATCCTGGTTAAGGTGTGTTCTTGTGAGGATGAGGTCTTTGTTAGGTTGTGGAGACGTACAAGAGTGAGCCGCTTCTATCGAGCTGCTCCTTTAGACGAATGTCCTCTTCAGCTTCTCCGCCTGCTGTCGATAGAAATGTAGAAACCAGGGACACAGCCTGGGCGACGATGAACAGCAGCCGTGGGATCTGTAGTCGACTTCGTGACGTGTCCATCACCCCAGAGGGACCTCAAACCTCACAGCCCTTCTTTGGCCTCAGAAGGGTAAAGGAATTTCTGACTCGTCTCTTTACTGGTGCTGATAGGCCGAGTACCAGCCACACGGCCATCACCACCATCAGTGGAGAGGAGATCAGAGAAGGCCAGGAGGTGCTATCACCAGTGTGTTCTGACCAGACGCTGACTGATAGAACTCGTGACATCTTGAATCGAGAGTCACCTGGTTCAGCCTCCGTAGCGTCATACAGGACTGACATCATGGGTAGTGATAGTGCAGAGCCTGCGACTAAGAAGAAGAGAGGTCTTCGATTCAGAAAACATCTGACGAGGACCTTCTCTGCTTTACGCAGAGCACTGCCCAACCCCTTCAGCTGTATGACCGGCCCACCTTGAACAACACCAGACCCCTTCTCAGAACCTTTCAGAATACGCTCCAATTCACAGACGAGCGTTCGGACACGTTTCTCTCACAGAGACGCACGGCACTGACCACTTCCACAATGTGCTCCGCCTACTCAACTATCTGCTGACCTCATACAACGTCCAGATGGTTACAACGATGGCGCGATGCACTGTTGGTCGTAGGGACAGACCAGCTGCTCTCCTGTGGGACAGAAACAGAAGAAAGGTTCTGTATATACAAAGAACTCCTAGAACATCTAAATAAATTAATAAATAAATAAATAAATAAACAACTAATTCCATTATGAGTCTTTATTCATTTAATTGTAAACATTCACTCTCAATATGAGAGAAATAAAGATAGATAGATAGAGATAGATAGATTAGATAGATAGATAGATAGATAGATAAACGTTTGTTAGATAGATAGAAACACACCTAAACTCTACACACTGCTCCCAGCAGACCACACACACACATTTAAACTCTACACACTGCCCCCAGCCGACCACATAAACACACACATTTAAACTCTACACACTGCTCCCAGCAGTCCACATACACACACACTTAAACTCTACACACTGCTCCCAGCAGACCACATACACACACACTTAAATTCTACACACTGCTCCCAGCAGACCACACATACATGCTACATTGTGTGGCCCACCCTTTCAAAGGTCCCACAGACTTGAAAAAATCATGCTTTGTCAGAATGCACTTGTGAATCATAAAATCACTTCAAATTTAAAATATCTCATCATAATGGATTCTGACCTGACCTGGAGGCCACTTGTGGGGACATTTCAGGTATAGAGTATATCTGAGGACCATCATTACACACACACTGTTTTCATTCATTCTGAGGACCAGTTACATGCTGAGAAGGAACACTGTTTTTTTCTTATTGATGACTAATAGATGCATTAGTTCAAAGACTTATTTATTAGTGACAGAATAATCTTACACCTACAAAAGTTATAAAAATACTGCAGCAGTCCTAAATACATATCTTGCAATAAACCCAGTGGTTCAGCTTCTGCTTTTCCTGGAACTTTCCAGCTTTGAATGAACCTCATCATGTGCTTCTCCATAGCATGGATTTCATTAACGGTCCAGGGTGTTTTCTTACGGGGAACTAGAAGATTTGCTGTCATTTTGCAGCAATTAAAAAAAAAATAATATGAGATGACAGTTTACAATTTCAACTTTTATTTTCTGACCTGCTAAACAACTTAGAACAGGGTACCTTTGATGACAGACCACCCACTTTTTAGGTAAGCTAACGTATAGAAACACAGTCTTAAAGTAAATTAGATAACACTTTATATTCTGTCGCATATCCCTTGCTTACAGTAACTTCCTTTTCAGGAGGTAAAAAATGCTGCTCGATTTCTTAGTAAATCTGACAGTGTGTGTAACTAATACCAAACTTACAGACTCACATACAAAGAGGAAACTATTACAATTTTATTTCAGACCCTCAATAAGATTAGTCATAAAGTAAGCTGTAGTTCAGAAATGTTGCCTATATGTTGTCCTGTGAGTCTCCTGCTTTACTGGAAGTGTGCTTGAATGCTTTATGCTACAAGAAAGGTTACACCAGACCTACCTTTATAAGGGGTTTATTAATTAGTTTCATCAGTGGCACTGATGACATGCTGTACTGCTTCATCAAGTGGTTTCACCCTCCTTCATCTCATTTTATCTTCTCCTCCAACTGAGAGTATCTGAAGTAGAAGGTGGACAAATCATACTCAAGGTAAAGCCACATGGAACAGCAAAAACACTTGTACGGTCAAGTAAAAGTAACTAAACTGTAACATAACTGCTCATAATGTATGTTTTATTAAATATTAATTCATTTATTTACCTATATTTAGATCAGGGCCTCACTCTTTCTCTCCACACGTCTCACTGTCTCTCTCTCTCTAAAACTAAACATACAGGCAGTGGGACTTATAGTACACCTGAAGGACTGACTGATTTTCAGATTACAAAGAGTTACAGTAATAATCATAGCCTACATGATGTCTTAGGAATGTATAAGAGCAGAAATTTAACCTAATACAGGACTCCTGAACCTCCTCTACATGAGTCGGACTCCTCAGAAGGACCCATCTGTTGTGTATACTGTGGACAGGACAACACAATTACAATAAACTGGCAGGTAGGCACTACTTTCAGTGGATGTTTTTGGCCACAACACATGCCTTTTTCATGCCAGCAGATACAGTCTGTCAGAACAACTGCAATCAGATAATCATAAATGTTACCAAATATTTCAGCCCCACCTTGCAGTCAACTGTCATCCAGTTAAGCTCCACAACTGATGTTTTCTCTCTCTCTGTGTGGACACAAACATTTAAACTCACAATCCTATAAAGAGTATGATTATTTGAATTAATAAAATAACTGATACGAACAGAGAGCCTCACCTGCTATAGTTTTAAATAAAGTTAGATTAATAAGTTTATCTCCACATAGCGCTCTCTCTCTCTCTCTCTCTCTCTATATATATATATATATATATATATATATATATATATATATATATATATATATATATTATATATATATATATATATACATATATAGTACATACATTTTTTGAACCAATAAAATATCCACCACACTTTCTTTCACATTTTCTCTCTAAACTAAGTGGTCTAAACTAAGGTTACAGAACAGTGGACCTTAGAGCTCATTACCATCCAGATAACCAGTCCCCCTCTCTCCCCCCTCTCTCTCTCCACTAGGCAGGCAACACACAGCCCTTGAAACCCCTGATTACACAAAAGCAAACAAATGTACTCCACTTTCTCTCTCTCTGTAAACCGAAATATCTCCCCATCTCTCTCTCTCTCTCTCTCTCTCTCTCTTTCTGTAAACCGAAATATCTCCCCATCTCTCTCTCTCTCTCTCTCTCTCTCTGTAAACCGAAATATCTCCCCATCTCTCTCTCTCTCTCTCTCTTTCTGTAAACCGAAATATCTCCCCATCTCTCTCTCTCTCTCTCTCTCTCTTTCTGTAAACCGAAATATCTCCCCATCTCTCTCTCTCTCTCTCTCTTTCTCTCTCTTTCTGTAAACCGAAATATCTCCCCATCTCTCTCTCCTCTCTCTCTTTCTGTAAACCGAAATATCTCCCCATCTCTCTCTCTCTTTCTCTCTCTTTCTGTAAACCGAAATATCTCCCCATCTCTCTCTCTCTCTCTCTCTCTCTTTCTGTAAACCGAAATATCTCCCCATCTCTCTCTCTCTCTCTCTTTCTCTCTCTTTCTGTAAACCGAAATATCTCCCCATCTCTCTCTCTCTCTCTCTCTCTTTCTGTAAACCGAATATATCTCCCCATCTCTCTCTCTCTCTCTCTCTCTCTTTCTCTCTCTTTCTGTAAACCGAAATATCTCCCCATCTCTCTCTCTCTCTCTCTCTCTCTCGCTCTCTCTCTCTGTAAAGCTTCACGTTACCAAACAGTGGACTTAAGATCACGTTAGCCATAAGCTAACTAGCTAACGAGTTATGAGCTCCTGCAATGTTGTGTCTGCTGGAGATAACACTAAATTTAATTCGAGAGCAAACATAACACCTTATTTTTACAAGCAAGAGAATATATAAGTTATAAAAGAGTTTTTAATTCTGTTTAACTTACCTTACACAGGTGGTTGATGGCAGCTCCCCTCAGGCTTGTTCGTAGCGTGACACGGGGAATTATGGGAAGTGTAGTTTCTTTGTTCCTCCGAGTCCATTTTCTTCTATTCAAAACCGATCGGAGAAAACTACAGCCGCCATTTTAGCTTCACTTCGGTATAAAAACAAACGAAGCTATTAGCTAATAACAATAACTTACAACCATAAGTACGACCGGAGTACTTTTAAACAATAAGAATTGACTATATATACACGTGTACAGGTATTATACTGAACGTATCGGCGTTAAAGATTATATAACGCTGATGCTTGAGATAAAATAGGCTTATGTAAGCTACGCGGTTAGCTCTCTCGCTAGCATAGCATATCAATAATTCCATCTATCAGAACGGATTGATGAACGTCATATATATATTTATGCATCCTTATTCCACCTTATTATTATATATTACAGTATTTTATTTGGACCTTTTGGTAACTTGTCTTTCAACTAACTCACTGTTATAATGCAGTGCAACTACAATACAATACGAGACAGTTTTTTTAATGTCTGTAAACGGTTCACGTTTTAATTTCTGGCTTTTAATATTTTTATCCTTAACGTAACAATTTACTTCATTAATATATAAAGATGGAAGGATCGATCGGCTATGTATCGGTATCGGCCGATTTTTAATCTAAATATGCGATCGGTGATCGGCCGATGTTTCTACAATTTAGAGCCGACCGATGGCCTAATTTCTGTATTTCCAGCTAGCTTTTCATCCTGGAAGAGGAAAACCCCCTCCCTGGAATTCCTATCTGAACTGCCAGGTGGAAAAACACACCCTTTCATTTTTGACAGACTGACTAAAGCAGCGACGTTACTGTACGTGACAGACTCATTCTAGACGTTTTTAAATGAGTAAAATCAGTGTCTCGTTGAGGAACCAAGACAAAAACATTTAACTCTACTAATCTGATACAGTACTGCACGCAGCTGAATACAGTGAGTATCACACTGTACACACAAACACTTAAACTCTACACACTGCTCCCAGCAAACCACAAACACACGCACGCTTAAACTCTACACACTGCTCCAAGCAGACCACATACACACACTTAAACTCTACACACTGCTCCCAGCAG
>CM038728.1:31629574-31647906 GCA_021613375.1 Megaleporinus macrocephalus | reverse complement strand
ATAGATAGATAGATAGATAGATAGATAGAAACACACTTAAACTCTACACACTGCTTACAGCAGACCACATACACACATATTTAAACTCTACACACTGTTCCCAGCAGACCACATACACACACACTTAAACTCTACACACTACTCCCAGCAGACCACATACACACACACTTAAACTCTACACACTACTCCCAGCAGACCACATACACACACACTTAAACTCTACACACTGCTCCCAGCAGACCACACACACACACTTCAACTCTACACACTGCTCCCAGCAGACCACACACACACCCACACACACCTAAACTCTACACACTGCTCCGAGCAGACCACATACACACGCACTTAAACTCTACACACTGCTCCGAGCAGACCACATACACACGCACTTAAACTCTACACACTGCTCCGAGCAGACCACATACACACGCACTTAAACTCTACACACTGCTCCCAGCAGACCGCACACACACTTAAACTCTACACACTACTCCCAGCAGAACCCATACACACACACTTAAACTCTACAATTCCACCTTATATTTATATAACTCCACCTTAAACTCCTGTAACTCCACCCTAAATTTCAATAACTCCAGCTTACATTCCTGTAACTCCACCTTAAATTCCTATCACTCCTTAAATTGCTGTAATTCCACCTTAAATGCGCTGCTCCAGCTGTTCTTGCTGTGTGTGTGCGTGTGTGTGCGTGTGTGAGTTTGTGTGTACTGTTTAATGGGTGTCTATGTGAAAGATGTTCATTGTGACATCACTGCTGGCAGTTAAATTTGTGACATCACTGCTGGCAGGTAAATTTGAATTTTCTCAACATTCCGCCATTCATTCCTATGGGGCCAAAATTCCCTGTTGGAACGCCGTTTTTCGGAAAACCGTAAGCTACAAGCTCAATAGGACCTACGATCCCACCAAATTTCTTGGTTCTAGCTTGAAAACTGTGGGACGAGAAACATTTTATATGTCACAAATAGAATAATAACAATAAGAATTATGAAGAACAGTAAGTTAATAATAACTATAATGATAATAACAACAAAAATAATAATGATAATAATAATAATAATAATGATAATAATCTGTAAAGCTCCTAAAAGCTGATGGTACTGTGTAGCTATACAGACTGAATAGACTTGTTTAGAATGAGTGGACGAGCGACATTGACTCTGGACTGTCTCTCACTCTGTGATGATGTCATAATGGGCCAGCCTCAGAGGGTATAAATAGAGATGCAGCAGCTCATTATGGAGAAAATCTTCTAACTTATTAGTTTTATTATTATTAATAAAATTAGTATCAATAAATATATATACACCAACCAAATATCAGAGTCTGAAAGTTTATAAATAGGGGTGCAGCAGCTCCAGCAGCTCATTATGCAGATGATCTCCTGCAGGAAGGCTGTGACCTCACTCCTCTCCCTCTCAGTCATCTGCTAACCTATTACTATTATTATTATTATTAATATTAATAGTGATAGCTAGTATAACTCCAGCATTCTTTTATTTAGTTCTGTTGAAACTGTGGAGAAAAAGAACCCACAGTCCAACAGAACCCACTGTGAAAAGGAACCCACTGTGAAAAAGAACCCACAGTGAAAAGGAACCGAGCTTTTACGTACGACTGTTCATCTGATTAGGAGTTCGTTAAATTTAGAGATGATGCAGAATCAGCGTAAAAGCAATCACAGTGGAGAAGAACATGCTGGAACGCCCCCGCAGGAAGAAGATCACACCGAGCTCATGGAAGATCTTACAGACAAGATCGTTTTGGCCGTTCTCCATTATCTAGACGATAACAGCGCCGTCAGAAGTCCTAGCATGACCAGGGAGCTGTTGATTAGCGTGGCGGCAAAGCTAAGGCAGATCGCCGCGACTACAGATATGGAGAACGGTGCAGAGAGGATAGCTCAGCTAGGACCTTCACCGCCCTCCCAGGTAGATGATCTCTCCATCACATGCACACATGATGTGATAGATGGGATCATCCAGGTCTACAATACCAATGGAGGAGGTGAATCTGCAGAACTGGGACTCCGGGAAGTGATGCAGGAACTAGGAACCATCACAAGTTCCAGCCGATCTTCCTATGACAAAATAGTGGTCATCGATCTGGAGGAGAACCCAGAAACCTCAGTGCCTTTGAATGGAGAAGCTGCGTCTTCCCATTCAGGTCAGGATTCTGAGAGTCTCCTCAGTGAGGAGTTTCAGCTGAAGGTGAAGCATGCGGTAAGCGATGTCCTCCTCAAGACAAGTGGAGCGGCGTCACTGCACTCCAGCAAGACCATCCGGGACGTCACATTAGAGGACTTGGAGGTGTCAGCCGAACAGCCTGGCACATCCAAGTCCTCAGTTCTCGTGGAGGCAGCTGCGTCAGACATCGCGGAGACGGTTTTGGAAGACTTGAAGAAAGTCTCTTCTCACAATGGAAGTGAACCGGCGCCGTCATGCAAGACCTTCAGATCTGCAGCGTATAGAATGTACAAGAACATTCATTACAAGATCTTCAGATTCCTGCTGAAGCTCCAGGAATCCAATTCACAGACAGAAGAGAAGATCCTTAGCTTGCCAAGGATCCTGGTTAAGGTGTGTTCTTGTGAGGATGAGGTCTTTGTTAGGGTTGTGGAGACGTACAAGAGTGAGCCGCTTCTATCGAGCTGCTCCTTTAGACGAATGTCCTCTTTAGCTTCTCCGCCTGCTGTCGATAGAAATGTAGAAACCAGGGACACAGCCTGGGCGACGATGAACAGCAGCCGTGGGATCTGTAGTCGACTTCGTGACGTGTCCATCACCCCAGAGGGACCTCAAACCTCACAGCCCTTCTTTGACCTCAGAAGGGTAAAGGAATTTCTGACTCGTCTCTTTACTGGTGCTGATAGGCCGAGTACCAGCCACACGGCCATCACCACCATCAGTGGAGAGGAGATCAGAGAAGGCCAGGAGGTGCTATCACCAGTGTGTTCTGACCAGACGCTGACTGATAGAACTCGTGACATCTTCAATCGAGAGTCACCTGGTTCAGCCTCCGTAGCGTCATACAGGACTGACATCATGGGTAGTGATAGTGCAGAGCCTGCGACTAAGAAGAAGAGAGGTCTTCGATTCAGAAAACATCTGACGAGGACCTTCTCTGCTTTACGCAGAGCACTGCCCAACCCCTTCAGCTGTATGACCGGCCCACCTTGAACAACACCAGACCCCTTCTCAGAACCTTTCAGAATACGCTCCAATTCACAGACGAGCGTTCAGACACGTTTCTCTCACAGAGACGCACGGCACTGACCACTTCCACAATGTGCTCCGCCTACTCAACTATCTGCTGACCTCATACAACGTCCAGATGGTTACAACGATGGCGCGATGCACTGTTGGTCGTAGGGACAGACCAGCTGCTCTCCTGTGGGACAGAAACAGAAGAAAGGTTCTGTATATACAAAGAACTCCTAGAACATCTAAATAAATAAATAAATAAATAAATAAATAAACAACTAATTCCTTTATGAGTCTTTATTCCTTTAATTGTAAACATTCACTCTCAATATGAGAGAAATAAAGATAGATAGATAGATAGATAGATAGACGATTGTTAGATAAATAGATAGATAGATGAATGCTTGTTAGATAGATAGATAGATAGATAGTTAAATGGTTGTTAGATAGATAGATAGATCGATAGATAGATTGATAGATAGATAGATAGAAACACACTTAAACTCTACACACTGCTTACAGCAGACCACATACACACATATTTAAACTCTACACACTGTTCCCAGCAGACCACATACACACACACTTAAACTCTACACACTGCTCCCAGCAGACCACACACACACACACACACTTAAACTCTACACACTGCTAACAGCAGACCACACACACACTTAAACTCTACACACTGCTTCCAGCAGACCACATACACACACACTTAAACTCTACACACTGCTCCCAGCAGACCACACACACACACTTCAACTCTACACACTGCTCCCAGCAGACCACACACACACCCACACACACCTAAACTCTACACACTGCTCCGAGCAGACCACATACACACGCACTTAAACTCTACACACTGCTCCGAGCAGACCACATACACACGCACTTAAACTCTACACACTGCTCCGAGCAGACCACATACACACGCACTTAAACTCTACACACTGCTCCCAGCAGACCGCACACACACTTAAACTCTACACACTACTCCAAGCAGAACCCATACACACACACTTAAACTCTACAATTCCACCTTATATTTATATAACTCCACCTTAAACTCCTGTAACTCCACCCTAAATTTCAATAACTCCAGCTTACATTCCTGTAACTCCACCTTAAATTCCTATCACTCCTTAAATTGCTGTAATTCCACCTTAAATGCGCTGCTCCAGCTGTTCTTGCTGTGTGTGTGCGTGTGTGAGTTTGTGTGTACTGTTTAATGGGTGTCTATGTGAAAGATGTTCATTGTGACATCACTGCTGGCAGTTAAATTTGTGACATCACTGCTGGCAGGTAAATTTGAATTTTCTCAACATTCCGCCATTCATTCCTATGGGGCCAAAATTCCCTGTTGGAACGCCGTTTTTCGGAAAACCGTAAGCCACAAGCTTAATAGGACCTACGATCCCACCAAATTTCTTGGTTCTAGCTTGAAAACTGTGGGACGAGAAACATTTTATATGTCACAAATAGAATAATAACAATAAGAATTAGGAAGAACAGAAAGTTAATAATAACTATAATGATAATAACAACAAAAATAATAATGATAATAATAATAATAATAATAATAATAATAATAATAATAATAATAATAATCTGTAAAGCTCCTAAAAGCTGATGGTACTGTGTAGCTATACAGACTGAATAGACTTGTTTAGAATAAGTGGACGAGCGACATTGACTCTGGACTGTCTCTCACTCTGTGATGATGTCATAATGGGCCAGCCTCAGAGGGTATAAATAGAGATGCAGCAGCTCATTATGGAGAAAATCTTCTAACTTATTAGTTTTATTATTATTAATAAAATTAGTATCGATAGATATATATACACCAACCAAATATCAGAGTCAGAAAGTTTATAAATAGGGGTGCAGCAGCTCCAGCAGCTCATTATGCAGATGATCTCCTGCAGGAAGGCTGTGACCTCACTCCTCTCCCTCTCAGTCATCTGCTAACCTATTACTATTATTATTATTATTAATATTAATAGTGATAGCTAGTATAACTCCAGCATTCTTTTATTTAGTTCTGTTGAAACTGTGGAGAAAAAGAACCCACAGTCCAACAGAACCCACTGTGAAAAGGAACCCACTGTGGAAAAGAACCCACAGTGAAAAGGAACCGAGCTTTTACGTACGACTGTTCATCTGATTAGGAGTTCGTTAAATTTAGAGATGATGCAGAATCAGCGTAAAAGCAATCACAGTGGAGAAGAACATGCTGGAACGCCCCCGCAGGAAGAAGATCACACCGAGCTCATGGAAGATCTTACAGACAAGATCGTTTTGGCCGTTCTCCATTATCTGGATGATGACAGCACCGTCAGAAGTCCTAGCATGACCAGGGAGCTGTTGATCAGCGCGGCTGAAAAGCTAAGGCAGATCGCCGCGACTGCAGAAATGGAGAACGGTGCAGAGAGGATAGCTCAGCTAGGACCTTCACCGCCCTCCCAGGTAGATGATCTCTCCATCACATGCACACATGATGTGATAGATGGGATCATCCAGGTCTACAATACCAATGGAGGAGGTGAAACTGCAGAACAGGGACTCCGGGAAGTGATGCAGGAACTAGGAACCATCACAAGTTCCAGCCGATCTTCCCATGACAAAATAGAGGTCATCGATCTGGAGGAGAACCCAGAAACCTCAGTGCCTGTGATCGGAGAAGCTGCGTCTTCCCATTCAGGTCAGGATTCTGAGAGTCTCCTCAGTGGGGAGTTTCAGCTGAAGGTGAAGCATGCGGTAAGCGATGTCCTCCTCAAGACAAGTGGAGCGGCGTCACTGCACTCCAGCAAGACCATCGGGGACGTCACATTAGAGGACTTGGAGGTGTCAGCCGAACAGCCTGGCACATCCAAGTCCTCAGTTCTCGTGGAGGCAGCTGCGTCAGACATCGCGGAGACGGTTTTGGAAGACTTGAAGAAAGTCTCTTCTCACAATGGAAGTGAACCGGCGCCGTCATGCAAGACCTTCAGATCTGCAGCGTATAGAATGTACAAGAACATTCATTACAAGATCTTCAGATTCCTGCTGAAGCTCCAGGAATCCAATTCACAGACAGAAGAGAAGATCCTTAGCTTGCCAAGGATCCTGGTTAAGGTGTGTTCTTGTGAGGATGAGGTCTTTGTTAGGGTTGTGGAGACGTACAAAAGTGAGCCGCTTCTATCGAGCTGCTCCTTTAGACGAATGTCCTCTTCAGCTTCTCCGCCTGCTGTCGATAGAAATGTAGAAACCAGGGACACAGCCTGGGCGACAATGAACAGCAGCCGTGGGATCTGTAGTCGACTTCGTGACGTGTCCATCACCCCAGAGGGACCTCAAACCTCACAGCCCTTCTTTGGCCTCAGAAGGGTAAAGGAATTTCTGACTCGTCTCTTTACTGGTGCTGATAGGCCGAGTACCAGCCACACGGCCATCACCACCATCAGTGGAGAGGAGATCAGAGAAGGCCAGGAGGTGCTATCACCAGTGTGTTCTGACCAGACGCTGACTGATAGAACTCGTGACATCTTGAATCGAGAGTCACCTGGTTCAGCCTCCGTAGCGTCATACAGGACTGACATCATGGGTAGTGATAGTGCAGAGCCTGCGACTAAGAAGAAGAGAGGTCTTCGATTCAGAAAACATCTGACGAGGACCTTCTCTGCTTTACGCAGAGCACTGCCCAACCCCTTCAGCTGTATGACCGGCCCACCTTGAACAACACCAGACCCCTTCTCAGAACCTTTCAGAATACGCTCCAATTCACAGACGAGCGTTCAGACACGTTTCTCTCACAGAGACGCACGGCACTGACCACTTCCACAATGTGCTCCGTCTACTCAACTATCTGCTGACCTCATACAACGTCCAGATGGTTACAACGATGGCGCGATGCACTGTTGGTCGTAGGGACAGACCAGCTGCTCTCCTGTGGGACAGAAACAGAAGAAAGGATCTGTATATACAAAGAACTCCTAGAACATCTAAATAAATAAATAAATAAATAAACAAACAAATAAACAACTAATTCCTTTATGAGTCTTTATTCCTTTAATTGTAAACATTCACTCTCAATATGAGAGAAATAAAGATAGATAGGATAGATAGATAGATAGATAGATAGATAGATAGATAGATAGATAGATAGATAGATAGATAGATAGATAGATAGATAGATAGAAACACACTTAAACTCTACACACTGCTTACAGCAGACCACATACACACATATTTAAACTCTACACACTGTTCCCAGCAGACCACATACACACACACTTAAACTCTACACACTGCTCCCAGCAGACCACATACACACACACTTAAACTCTACACACTGCTCACAGCAGACCACACACACACTTAAACTCTACACACTGCTTCCAGCAGACCACATACACACACACTTCAACTCTACACAGTGCTCCCAGCAGACCACACACACACACACACACACCTAAACTCTACACACTGCTCCTAGCAGACCACATACACACGCACTTAAACTCTACACACTGCTCCGAGCAGACCACATACACACGCACTTAAACTCTACACACTGCTCCCAGCAGACCACACACACACTTAAACTCTACACACTGCTCCCAGCAGACCACACACACACTTAAACTCTACACACTGCTCCCAGCAGACCCCATACACACACACTTAAACTCTACAATTCCACCTTATATTTATATAACTCCACCTTAAACTCTGCGATCCCAACAAATTTCGTGGTTCTAGCTTGAAAACTGTGGAACGAGAAACATTTTATATTTCACAAACAGAATAATAACAATAAGAATTATGAAGAACAGTAAGTTAATAATAACTATAATGATAATGACAACAAAAATAATAATAATAATAATAATAATAATAATAATAATAATAATAATAATAATAATAATAATAATAATAATAATAATAATCTGTAAAGCTCCTAAAAGCTGATGGTACTGTGTAGCTATACAGACTGAAGAGACTTGTTTAGAATGAGTGGACAAGCGACATTGACTCTGGACTGTCTCTCACTCTGTGATGATGTCATAATGGGCCAGCCTCAGAGGGTATAAATAGAGATGCAGCAGCTCATTATGGAGAAAATCTTCTAACTTATCAGTTTTATTATTATTAATAAAATTAGTATCTATATATATAAACATCAACCAAATATCAGAGTCTGAAAGTTTATAAATAGGGGTGCAGCAGCTCCAGCAGCTCATTATGCAGATGATCTCCTGCAGGAAGGCTGTGACTTCACTCCTCTCCCTCTCAGTCATCTGCTAACCTATTACTATTATTATTATTATTAATATTAATAGTGATAGCTAGTATAACTCCAGCATTCTTTTATTTAGTTCTGTTGAAACTGTGGAGAAAAAGAACCCACAGTCCAACAGAACCCACTGTGAAAAGGAACCCACTGTGAAAAAGAACCCACAGTGAAAAGGAACCGAGCTTTTACGTACGACTGTTCATCTGATTAGGAGTTCGTTAAATTTAGAGATGATGCAGAATCAGCGTAAAAGCAATCACAGTGGAGAAGAACATGCTGGAACGCCCCCGCAGGAAGAAGATCACACCGAGCTCATGGAAGATCTTACAGACAAGATCGTTTTGGCCGTTCTCCATTATCTGGATGATGACAGCACCGTCAGAAGTCCTAGCATGACCAGGGAGCTGTTGATCAGCGCGGCGGCAAAGCTAAGGCAGATCGCCGCGACTACAGATATGGAGAACGGTGCAGAGAGGATAGCTCAGCTAGGACCTTCACCGCCCTCCCAGGTAGATGATCTCTCCATCACATGCACACATGATGTGATAGATGGGATCATCCAGGTCTACAATACCAATGGAGGAGGTGAAACTGCAGAACAGGGACTCCGGGAAGTGATGCAGGAACTAGGAACCATCACAAGTTCCAGCCGATCTTCCTATGACAAAGTAGTGGTCATCGATCTGGAGGAGAACCCAGAAACCTCAGTGCCTTTGAATGGAGAAGCTGCGTCTTCCCATTTAGGTCGGGATTCTGAGAGTCTCCTCAGTGGGGAGTTTCAGCTGAAGGTGAAGCATGCGGTAAGCGATGTCCTCCTCAAGACAAGTGGAGCGGCGTCACTGCACTCCAGCAAGACCATCGGGGACGTCACATTAGAGGACTTGGAGGTGTCAGCCGAACAGCCTGGCACATCCAAGTCCTCAGTTCTCGTGGAGGCAGCTGCGTCAGACATCGCGGAGACGGTTTTGGAAGACTTGAAGAAAGTCTCTTCTCACAATGGAAGAGAACCGGCGCCGTCATGCAAGACCTTCAGATCTGCAGCGTATAGAATGTACAAGAACATTCATTACAAGATCTTCAGATTCCTGCTGAAGCTCCAGGAATCCAATTCACAGACAGAAGAGAAGATCCTTAGCTTGCCAAGGATCCTGGTTAAGGTGTGTTCTTGTGAGGATGAGGTCTTTGTTAGGGTTGTGGAGACGTACAAAAGTGAGCCGCTTCTATCGAGCTGCTCCTTTAGACGAATGTCCTCTTCAGCTTCTCCGCCTGCTGTCGATAGAAATGTAGAAACCAGGGACACAGCCTGGGCGACAATGAACAGCAGCCGTGGGATCTGTAGTCGACTTCGTGACGTGTCCATCACCCCAGAGGGACCTCAAACCTCACAGCCCTTCTTTGGCCTCAGAAGGGTAAAGGAATTTCTGACTCGTCTCTTTACTGGTGCTGATAGGCCGAGTACCAGCCACACGGCCATCACCACCATCAGTGGAGAGGAGATCAGAGAAGGCCAGGAGGTGCTATCACCAGTGTGTTCTGACCAGACGCTGACTGATAGAACTCGTGACATCTTGAATCGAGAGTCACCTGGTTCAGCCTCCGTAGCGTCATACAGGACTGACATCATGGGTAGTGATAGTGCAGAGCCTGCGACTAAGAAGAAGAGAGGTCTTCGATTCAGAAAACATCTGACGAGGACCTTCTCTGCTTTACGCAGAGCACTGCCCAACCCCTTCAGCTGTATGACCGGCCCACCTTGAACAACACCAGACCCCTTCTCAGAACCTTTCAGAATACGCTCCAATTCACAGACGAGCGTTCAGACACGTTTCTCTCACAGAGACGCACGGCACTGACCACTTCCACAATGTGCTCCGCCTACTCAACTATCTGCTGACCTCATACAACGTCCAGATGGTTACAACGATGGCGCGATGCACTGTTGGTCGTAGGGACAGACCAGCTGCTCTCCTGTGGGACAGAAACAGAAGAAAGGATCTGTATATACAAAGAACTCCTAGAACATCTAAATAAATAAATAAATAAATAAACAAACAAATAAACAACTAATTCCTTTATGAGTCTTTATTCCTTTAATTGTAAACATTCACTCTCAATATGAGAGAAATAAAGATAGATAGGATAGATAGATAGATAGATAGATAGATAGATAGACAGATAGTTAAATGGTTGTTAGATAGATAGATAGATAGATAGATAGATAGATAGATAGATAGATAGATAGATAGATAGATAGATAGATAGATAGATAGAAACACACTTAAACTCTACACACTGCTTACAGCAGACCACATACACACATATTTAAACTCTACACACTGTTCCCAGCAGACCACATACACACACACTTAAACTCTACACACTGCTCCCAGCAGACCACATACACACACACTTAAACTCTACACACTGCTCACAGCAGACCACACACACACTTAAACTCTACACACTGCTTCCAGCAGACCACATACACACACACTTCAACTCTACACAGTGCTCCCAGCAGACCACACACACACACACACACACCTAAACTCTACACACTGCTCCTAGCAGACCACATACACACGCACTTAAACTCTACACACTGCTCCGAGCAGACCACATACACACGCACTTAAACTCTACACACTGCTCCCAGCAGACCACACACACACTTAAACTCTACACACTGCTCCCAGCAGACCACACACACACTTAAACTCTACACACTGCTCCCAGCAGACCCCATACACACACACTTAAACTCTACAATTCCACCTTATATTTATATAACTCCACCTTAAACTCTGCGATCCCAACAAATTTCGTGGTTCTAGCTTGAAAACTGTGGAACGAGAAACATTTTATATTTCACAAACAGAATAATAACAATAAGAATTATGAAGAACAGTAAGTTAATAATAACTATAATGATAATGACAACAAAAATAATAATAATAATAATAATAATAATAATAATAATAATAATAATAATAATAATAATCTGTAAAGTTCCTAAAAGCTGATGGTACTGTGTAGCTATACAGACTGAATAGACTTGTTTAGAATGAGTGGACAAGCGACATTGACTCTGGACTGTCTCTCACTCTGTGATGATGTCATAATGGGCCAGCCTCAGAGGGTATAAATAGAGATGCAGCAGCTCATTATGGAGAAAATCTTCTAACTTATTAGTTTTATTATTATTAATAAAATTAGTATCTATATATATAAACATCAACCAAATATCAGAGTCTGAAAGTTTATAAATAGGGGTGCAGCAGCTCCAGCAGCTCATTATGCAGATGATCTCCTGCAGGAAGGCTGTGACTTCACTCCTCTCCCTCTCAGTCATCTGCTAACCTATTACTATTATTATTATTATTAATATTAATAGTGATAGCTAGTATAACTCCAGCATTCTTTTATTTAGTTCTGTTGAAACTGTGGAGAAAAAGAACCCACAGTCCAACAGAACCCACTGTGAAAAGGAACCCACTGTGAAAAAGAACCCACAGTGAAAAGGAACCGAGCTTTTACGTACGACTGTTCATCTGATTAGGAGTTCGTTAAATTTAGAGATGATGCAGAATCAGAGTAAAAGCAATCACAGTGGAGAAGAACATGCTGGAACGCCCCCGCAGGAAGAAGATCACACCGAGCTCATGGAAGATCTTACAGACAAGATCGTTTTGGCCGTTCTCCATTATCTGGATGATGACAGCACCGTCAGAAGTCCTAGCATGACCAGGGAGCTGTTGATCAGCGCGGCGGCAAAGCTAAGGCAGATCGCCGCGACTACAGATATGGAGAACGGTGCAGAGAGGATAGCTCAGCTAGGACCTTCACCGCCCTCCCAGGTAGATGATCTCTCCATCACATGCACACATGATGTGATAGATGGGATCATCCAGGTCTACAATACCAATGGAGGAGGTGAAACTGCAGAACAGGGACTCCGGGAAGTGATGCAGGAACTAGGAACCATCACAAGTTCCAGCCGATCTTCCTATGACAAAGTAGTGGTCATCGATCTGGAGGAGAACCCAGAAACCTCAGTGCCTTTGAATGGAGAAGCTGCGTCTTCCCATTTAGGTCGGGATTCTGAGAGTCTCCTCAGTGGGGAGTTTCAGCTGAAGGTGAAGCATGCGGTAAGCGATGTCCTCCTCAAGACAAGTGGAGCGGCGTCACTGCACTCCAGCAAGACCATCGGGGACGTCACATTAGAGGACTTGGAGGTGTCAGCCGAACAGCCTGGCACATCCAAGTCCTCAGTTCTCGTGGAGGCAGCTGCGTCAGACATCGCGGAGACGGTTTTGGAAGACTTGAAGAAAGTCTCTTCTCACAATGGAAGAGAACCGGCGCCGTCATGCAAGACCTTCAGATCTGCAGCGTATAGAATGTACAAGAACATTCATTATAAGATCTTCAGATTCCTGCTGAAAATCCAGGAATCCAATTCACAGAAAGAAGAGAAGATCCTTACCTCGCCAAGGATCCTGGTTAAGGTGTGTTCTTGTGAGGATGAGGTCTTTGTTAGGGTTGTGGAGACGTACAAGAGTGAGCCGCTTCTATCGAGCTGCTCCTTTAGACGAATGTCCTCTTCAGCTTCTCCGCCTGCTGTCGATAGAAATGTAGAAACCAGGGACACAGCCTGGGCGACGATGAACAGCAGCCGTGGGATCTGTAGTCGACTTCGTGACGTGTCCATCACCCCAGAGGGACCTCAAACCTCACAGCCCTTCTTTGGCCTCAGAAGGGTAAAGGAATTTCTGACTCGTCTCTTTACTGGTGCTGATAGGCCGAGTACCAGCCACACGGCCATCACCACCATCAGTGGAGAGGAGATCAGAGAAGGCCAGGAGGTGCTATCACCAGTGTGTTCTGACCAGACGCTGACTGATAGAACTCGTGACATCTTGAATCGAGAGTCACCTGGTTCAGCCTCCGTAGCGTCATACAGGACTGACATCATGGGTAGTGATAGTGCAGAGCCTGCGACTAAGAAGAAGAGAGGTCTTCGATTCAGAAAACATCTGACGAGGACCTTCTCTGCTTTACGCAGAGCACTGCCCAACCCCTTCAGCTGTATGACCGGCCCACCTTGAACAACACCAGACCCCTTCTCAGAACCTTTCAGAATACGCTCCAATTCACAGACGAGCGTTCAGACACGTTTCTCTCACAGAGACGCACGGCACTGACCACTTCCACAATGTGCTCCGCCTACTCAACTATCTGCTGACCTCATACAACGTCCAGATGGTTACAACGATGGCGCGATGCACTGTTGGTCGTAGGGACAGACCAGCTGCTCTCCTGTGGGACAGAAACAGAAGAAAGGTTCTGTATATACAAAGAACTCCTAGAACATCTAAATAAATAAATAAATAAATAAATAAACAACTAATTCCTTTATGAGTCTTTATTCCTTTAATTGTAAACATTCACTCTCAATATGAGAGAAATAAAGATAGATAGATAGATAGATAGATAGATAGATAGATAGATAGATAGATAGTTAAATGGTTGTTAGATAGATCGATAGATAGATTGATAGATAGATAGATAGATAGAAACACACTTAAACTCTACACACTGCTTACAGCAGACCACACACACACTTAAACTCTACACACAGCTTCCAGCAGACCACATACACACACACTTAAACTCTACACACTGCTCCCAGCAGACCACACACACACACACACCTAAACTCTACACACTGCTCCTAGCAGACCACATACACACGCACTTAAACTCTACACACTGCTCCGAGCAGACCACATACACACGCACTTAAACTCTACACACTGCTCCCAGCAGACCACATACACACACACTTAAACTCTACACACTGCTCCGAGCAGACCACATACACACGCACTTAAACTCTACACACTGCTCACAGCAGACCACACACACACTTAAACTCCACACACTGTTTCCAGCAGACCACATACACACACACTTAAACTCTACACACTGCTCCCAGCAGACCACACACACACACTTCAACTCTACACACTGCTCCCAGCAGACCACACACACACACACACCTAAACTCTACACACTGCTCCTAGCAGACCACATACACACGCACTTAAACTCTACACACTGCTCCTAGCAGACCACATACACATGAACTTAAACTCTACACACTGCTCCGAGCAGACCACATACACACGCACTTAAACTCTACACACTGCTCCCAACAGACCACACACACACTTAAACTCTACACACTGCTCACAGCAGACCCCATACACACACACTTAAACTCTACAATTCCACCTTATATTTATATAACTCCACCTTAAACTCCTGTAACTCCACCTTAAATATCTAGTTCTACCTTAAGTTCATATAAATCCACCTTAGGCTTCTACAAGTCCACCTTCAAATTCCACAAGTCCACCTTAAATTCCTATAACTCCGCCTTAAATACCTATGACTCCACCTTAAATTTCTGTAACTCCACCATAAATTTCAATAACTCCAGCTTACATTCCTGTAACTCCACCTTAAATTCCTATCACTCCTTAAATTGCTGTAATTCCACCTTAAATGCGCTGCTCCAGCTGTTCTTGCTGTGTGTGCGTGTGTGTGCGTGTGTGTGCGTGTGTGAGTTTGTGTGTACTGTTTAATGGGTGTCTATGTGAAAGATGTTCATTGTGACATCACTGCTGGCAGTTAAATTTGTGACATCACTGCTGGCAGGTAAATTTGAATTTTCTCAACATTCCGCCATTCATTCCTATGGGGCCAAAATTCCCTGTTGGAACGCCGTTTTTCGGAAAACCGTAAGCCACAAGCTCAATAGGACCTACGATCCCACCAAATTTCTTGGTTCTAGCTTGAAAACTGTGGGACGAGAAACATTTTATATGTCACAAATAGAATAATAACAATAAGAATTATGAAGAACAGAAAGTTAATAATAACTATAATGATAATAACAACAAAAATAATAATGATAATAATAATAATAATAATAATAATAATAATCTGGAAAGCTCCTAAAAGCTGATGGTACTGTGTAGCTATACAGACTGAATAGACTTGTTTAGAATGAGTGGACGAGCGACATTGACTCTGGACTGTCTCTCACTCTGTGATGATGTCATAATGGGCCAGCCTCAGAGGGTATAAATAGAGATGCAGCAGCTCATTATGGAGAAAATCTTCTAACTTATTAGTTTTATTATTATTAATAAAATTAGTATCGATAGATATATATACACCAACCAAATATCAGAGTCTGAAAGTTTATAAATAGGGGTGCAGCAGCTCCAGCAGCTCATTATGCAGATGATCTCCTGCAGGAAGGCTGTGACCTCACTCCTCTCCCTCTCAGTCATCTGCTAACCTATTACTATTATTATTATTATTAATATTAATAGTGATAGCTAGTATAACTCCAGCATTCTTTTATTTAGCTCTGTTGAAACTGTGGAGAAAAAGAACCCACAGTCCAACAGAACCCACTGTGAAAAGGAACCCACTGTGGAAAAGAACCCACAGTGAAAAGGAACCGAGCTTTTACGTACGACTGTTCATCTGATTAGGAGTTCGTTAAATTTAGAGATGATGCAGAATCAGCGTAAAAGCAATCACAGTGGAGAAGAACATGCTGGAACGCCCCCGCAGGAAGAAGCTCACACCGAGCTCATGGAAGATCTTACAGACAAGATCGTTTTGGCCGTTCTCCATTATCTAGACGATAACAGCGCCGTCAGAAGTCCTAGCATGACCAGGGAGCTGTTGATTAGCGTGGCGGCAAAGCTAAGGCAGATCGCCGCGACTACAGATATGGAGAACGGTGCAGAGAGGATAGCTCAGCTAGGACCTTCACCGCCCTCCCAGGTAGATGATCTCTCCATCACATGCACACATGATGTGATAGATGGGATCATCCAGGTCTACAATACCAATGGAGGAGGTGAATCTGCAGAACTGGGACTCCGGGAAGTGATGCAGGAACTAGGAACCATCACAAGTTCCAGCCGATCTTCCCATGACAAAATAGAGGTCATCGATCTGGAGGAGAACCCAGAAACCTCAGTGCCTGTGATCGGAGAAGCTGCGTCTTCCCATTCAGGTCAGGATTCTGTGAGTCTTCTCAGTGAGGAGTTTCAGCTGAAGGTGAAGCATGCAGTAAGCGATGTCCTCCTCAAGACAAGTGGAGCGGCGTCACTGCACTCCAGCAAGACCATCGGGGACGTCACATTAGAGGACTTGGAGGTGTCAGCCGAACAGCCTGGCACATCCAAGTCCTCAGTTCTCGTGGAGGCAGCTGCGTCAGACATCGCGGAGACGGTTTTGGAAGACTTGAAGAAAGTCTCTTCTCACAATGGAAGAGAACCGGCGCCGTCATGCAAGACCTTCAGATCTGCAGCGTATAGAATGTACAAGAACATTCATTATAAGATCTTCAGATTCCTGCTGAAGCTCCAGGAATCCAATTCACAGACAGAAGAGAAGATCCTTAGCTTGCCAAGGATCCTGGTTAAGGTGTGTTCTTGTGAGGATGAGGTCTTTGTTAGGGTTGTGGAGACGTACAAGAGTGAGCCGCTTCTATCGAGCTGCTCCTTTAGACGAATGTCCTCTTCAGCTTCTCCGCCTGCTGTCGATAGAAATGTAGAAACCAGGGACACAGCCTGGGCGACGATGAACAGCAGCCGTGGGATCTGTAGTCGACTTCGTGACGTGTCCATCACCCCAGAGGGACCTCAAACCTCACAGCCCTTCTTTGGCCTCAGAAGGGTAAAGGAATTTCTGACTCGTCTCTTTACTGGTGCTGATAGGCCGAGTACCAGCCACACGGCCATCACCACCATCAGTGGAGAGGAGATCAGAGAAGGCCAGGAGGTGCTATCACCAGTGTGTTCTGACCAGACGCTGGCTGATAGAACTCGTGACATCTTCAATCGAGAGTCACCTGGTTCAGCCTCCGTAGCGTCATACAGGACTGACATCATGGGTAGTGATAGTGCAGAGCCTGCGACTAAGAAGAAGAGAGGTCTTCGATTCAGAAAACATCTGACGAGGACCTTCTCTGCTTTACGCAGAGCACTGCCCAACCCCTTCAGCTGTATGACCGGCCCACCTTGAACAACACCAGACCCCTTCTCAGAACCTTTCAGAATACGCTCCAATTCACAGACGAGCGTTCAGACACGTTTCTCTCACAGAGATGCACGGCACTGACCACTTCCACAATGTGCTCCGCCTACTCAACTATCTGCTGACCTCATACAACGTCCAGATGGTTACAACGATGGCGCGATGCACTGTTGGTCGTAGGGACAGACCAGCTGCTCTCCTGTGGGACAGAAACAGAAGAAAGGTTCTGTATATACAAAGAACTCCTAGAACATCTAAATAAATAAATAAATAAACAAACAAATAAATAAACAACTAATTCCTTTATGAGTCTTTATTCCTTTAATTGTAAACATTCACTCTTAATATGAGAGAAATAAAGATAGATAGATAGATAGATAGATAGATAGATAGATAGATAGATAGATAGATAGATAGATAGATAGATAGATAGATAGATAGATGGATAGACGATTGTTAGATAAATAGATAGATAGATGAATGCTTGTTAGATAGATAGATAGATAGATAGATAGATAGATAGATAGATAGATAGATAGACATACAGATAGATAGATAGTTGCTAGATAGTATGAACAGAGTATGAGGAGTATGAGCAGAGTATGAACAGAGTATGAGGAGTATGAACAGAGTATGAGGAGTATGAACAGAGTGTGAGGAGTATGAACAGAGTGTGAGGAGTATGAACAGAGTATGAG
>CM038728.1:31457074-31624574 GCA_021613375.1 Megaleporinus macrocephalus | reverse complement strand
TAAATTCCCTGCTACCACTCAAATATCACTCCCCACCCCAACAAAACCCCTACCCCCTCCCAGATACCACTCCCAGCAACACATCACCCTAAGCCAAACACCTGCCACCATCAAATCCCTGCCCACTACCCAAATACCACCACAGCAAAACCCCAATCCCAGCAAAATCCCTGCCCCCTACCCAAATACCACCCCAGCAAAACCTCACCCTAAGCCAAAACCACACCACTATCAAATCCCTGCCCCCTTTACCCAAATACCACCCCAGCAAAACCTCACCCTAAGCCAAAACCACACCACTATCAAATCCCTGCCCCCTTTACCCAAATACCACCCCAGCAAAACCTCACCCTAAGCCAAAACCACACCACTATCAAATCCCTGCCCCCTTTACCCAAATACCACCCCAGCAAAACCTTACCCTAAGCCAAACACCTGCCACCATCAAATCCCTGCCCACTACCCAAATACCACCCCAGCAAAATCCCAATCCCAGCAAAATCCCTGCCCCCTACCCAAATGCCACCCCAGCAAAACCTCACCCTGAGTCAAAATCCCAACCCCCATCAAATCCCTGCCCCCTTTACCCAAATACCACCCCAGCAAAATCCCAATCCCAGCAAAATCCCTGCCCCCTACTAAATACCACCCCAGCAAAATCCCAATCCCAGCAAAATCCCTGCCCCCTACTAAATACCACCCCAGCAAAAGCTCACCCTTAGTCAAAACCCCAGAGCCCATCAAATCCCAGCCCCCCACCCCAGCAACAACCCACACTCTCTGATTTAGCACTTAACAGCATTTTACAATCTGGCTTTGATTCTTCCACCAATAGATTGGCCTCTCTCTCAGTCACTCTCTCTCTCTCTGCCTTTCTCTCTCAGTCACTCTCTCTCTCTCTCTCTCTCTCCAGGTCTGTAACAGAGTGCGGATGTGAGTGGGGTATAGGGGTACTGATGGAGAGTCCGTGCCGAATCCTATAGCAGATGGCTGTGAGTCGCCGCGGTGCCAGCACTCTGTGGAGCAGAGCCCATGGCACACAAACACGATCCGACTGTTTACAAAACGCCACGCCGAGCCGAACAGCTGCTGAGACGAGCGAGCTGATGGAACTGTAAGCTAGCAGGCCAACGGCACGTCGACTCCATATTGTCATATTGTTCCTCATTCCCAGCGCACTGAACCGCGTCAGTAAAGCCAATAAAAGGTAGTTTATGTCAATTATCCAGTGCTGTGATGCTGCAGCACCTGTACATCAGCAGTCAGAGGGGCTTCAGTTCCAGCCCAAACCTTTACACTAACGCTAACCAAACCCTGCACCATCCTGGACTGACATCAACTAGTTGGGGTCACAGGGGGCTGGAGCCAATCCCAGCGTCACTGGGCAAAGGCAGGGTTCACCATAGACAGGTTACCAGTCTATCACATGGCCAACACACACACACTCACACCTACGGGCAGTTTAGAGTGAGGATCCTAACATGCATGTGTTTGGACTGTGGGAGGAAACCGGAGTACCCGGAGGAACCCACTCAAACACAGAGAGAACATACACACTCCACACAGAACCACCCGGACCGGGAATCCAACCCAGATCATCTTACTGTGAGGAGACAGTGCTGACCACTACACCACCATACTGACCACTACACCACCATACTAACCACTACACCACCATACTAACCACTACACCACCATACTAACCACTACACCACCATACTGACCACTACACCACCATACTGACCACTACACCACCATACTAACCACTACACCACCATACTAACCACTACACCACATTAACCACTAGACCACCAGACTAACCACTACACCACACTAACCACTACACCACCATACTAACCACTACACCACCATACTAACCACTACACCACCATACTGACCACTACACCACCATACTGACCACTACACCACCATACTAACCACTACACCACCATACTAACCACTACACCACCATACTGACCACTACACCACCATACTGACCACTACACCACCATACTAACCACTACACCACCATACTAACCACTACACCACCATACTGACCACTACACCACCATACTGACCACTACACCACCATACTAACCACTACACCACCATACTGACCACTACACCACCGTACTAACCACTACACCACCGTACTAACCACTACACCACCAAACTAACCACTACACCACCTTACTAACCACTACACCACCGCACTGACCACTACACCACCGTACTAACCACTATTCCACCATAATAACCACTACACCACCGTACTAACCATTACACCACCGTACTAACCACTACACCACCGTACTAACCACTACACCACCATACTAACCACTACACCACCATACTGACCACTACACCACCATACTAACCACTATACCACCATACTGACCACTACACCACCATACTAACCACTATACCACCATACTAACCACTACACCACCATACTGACCACTACACCACCATACTGACCACTACACCACCATACTGACCACTACACCACCGTACTAACCACTACACCACCATACTGACCACTACACCACCATACTGACCACTACACCACCGTACTAACCACTACACCACCATACTAACCACTACACCACTATACTAACCACTACACCACCATACTAACCACTACACCACCATACTGACCACTACACCACTATACTAACCACTACACCACCATACTAACCACTACACCACCATACTGACCACTACACCACCGTACTAACCACTACACTACATACGAACAGTGTGAAGACCAATACAGGCTGTTGTATGTGGGCAGGAACGTGGCTACTGCTGCAGAGTCATGAGGAAACCTGTGCAGCGCTAGTGTAAAACATATTTACTTTAATTATAAATTCTGCTCTTTCTAATACTGCTCTCCTCATTGGCTGTAGCTTTACGTCATCAGCGTAAGCATGAAAGCTAATTTCATATTCTCTGTTAATGTCTAATAAAGATAATGTGCAGAGGGGAAAAAACAAAAGGCCCCAGAATGGATCCCTGCAGAACTCCACACGGAATTTCTTCATTTTAATCACTTACCAGACCAACAACAGCACTTTAACCCTTTTAGGACTCAACCAGAGAGACTAGTCCAGTGTTGAAATCTTTGCATGACATAATCTTCTGAACTAAATAATTAGGTAATAATTTTGTTCACTATTTAGTGTGTTTTAGTGTTTCAAAGTAGAGAATAGTGATACTAGAAACATTCCTATTCACTATAATAGTGTTCTATAGTGCTTCAAAGTAGGGAATAGTGATTAGAGTAACATTCCTATTCACTATAAGTGTTCTATAGTGCTTCAAAGTAGGGAATAGTGATTAGAGTAACATTTCTATTCACTATAATATTGTTCTATAGTGCTTCAAAGTAGAGAACAGTGATTAGAGTAACATTCCTATTCACTATAATAGTGTTCTAGAGTGCTTCAAAGTAGAGAACAGTGATTAGAGTAACATTTCTATTCACTATAATATTGTTCTATAGTGCTTCAAAGTAGAGAACAGTGGCTAGAGTAACATTCCTATTCACTATAAGTGTTCTATAGTGCTTCAAAGTAGAGAACAGTGATTAGAGTAACATTCCTATTCACTATAAGTGTTCTATAGTGCTTCAAAGTAGGGAACAGTGATTAGAGTAACATTCCTATTCCCTATAATAGTGTTCTATAGTGCTTCAAAGTAGAGAACAGTGATTAGAGTAACATTCCTATTCACTATAATAGTGTTCTATAGTGCTTCAAAGTAGAGAACAGTGATTAGAGTAACATTCCTATTCACTATAATAGTGTTCTATACTGCTTCAAAGTAGAGAACAGTGGCTAGAGTAACATTCCTATTCACTATAATAGGGTTCTATAGTGCTTCAAAGTAGGGAATAGTGATTAGAGTAACATTCCTATTCACTATAATAGTGTTCTATAGTGCTTCAAGGTAGAGAACAGTGATTAGAGTAACATTCTTATTCACTATAATAGTGTTCTATAGTGCTTCAAGGTAGAGAACAGTGATTAGAGTAACATTCTTATTCACTATAATAGTGTTCTATAGTGCTTCAAAGTAGAGAACAGTGATTAGAGTAACATTCTTATTCACTATAAGAGTGTTCTATAGTGCTTCAAAGTAGGGAACAGTGATTAGAGTAACATTTCTATTCACTATAATAGTGTTCTATAGTGCTTCAAGGTAGAGAACAGTGATTAGAGTAACATTCCTATTAACTATAAGTGTTATATAGTGCTTCAAAGTAGAGAACAGTGATTAGAGTAACATTCCTTTTTACTATAATAGTGTTCTATAGTGCTTCAAGGTAGAGAACAGTGATTAGAGTAACATTCCTATTCACTATAATAGTGTTCTATACTGCTTCAAAGTAGAGAACAGTGGCTAGAGTAACATTCCTATTCACTATAATAGGGTTCTATAGTGCTTCAAAGTAGGGAATAGTGATTAGAGTAACATTCCTATTCACTATAATAGTGTTCTATAGTGCTTCAAGGTAGAGAACAGTGATTAGAGTAACATTCTTATTCACTATAATAGTGTTCTATAGTGCTTCAAGGTAGAGAACAGTGATTAGAGTAACATTCTTATTCACTATAATAGTGTTCTATAGTGCTTCAAAGTAGAGAACAGTGATTAGAGTAACATTCTTATTCACTATAAGAGTGTTCTATAGTGCTTCAAAGTAGGGAACAGTGATTAGAGTAACATTTCTATTCGCTATAATAGTGTTCTATAGTGCTTCAAGGTAGAGAACAGTGATTAGAGTAACATTCCTATTAACTATAAGTGTTATATAGTGCTTCAAAGTAGAGAACAGTGATTAGAGTAACATTCCTTTTTACTATAATAGTGTTCTATAGTGCTTCAAGGTAGAGAACAGTGATTAGAGTAACATTCTTATTCACTATAAGAGTGTTCTATAGTGCTTCAAAGTAGGGAATAGTGATTAGAGTAACATTCCTATTCACTATAATAGTGTTCTAGAGTGCTTCAAAGTAGAGAACAGTGATTAGAGTAACATTCCTATTAACTATAATAGTGTTCTATAGTGCTTCAAAGAAGGGAATAGTGATTAAAGTAACATTCCTATTCACTATAAGAGTGTTCTATAGTGCTTCAAAGTAGGGAATAGTGATTAGAGTAACATTCCTATTCACTATAATAGTGTTCTATAGTGCTTCAAGGTAGAGAACAGTGATTACATTAACATTCCTACTCACTATAAGAGTGTTCTATAGTGCTTCAACGTAGAGAACAGTGATTAGAGTAACATTCCTATTCACTATAATATTGTTCTATAGTGCTTCAACGTAGAGAACAGTGACTAGAGTAACATTCCTATTCACTATAAGTGTTCTATAGTGCTTCAAAGTAGAGAACAGTGATTAGAGTAACATTCCTATTCACTATAATAGTGTTCTATAGTGCTTCAAGGTAGAGAACAGTGATTAGAGTAACATTCCTATTCACTATAATAGTGTTCTATAGTGCTTCAAAGTAGAGAACAGTGATTAGAGTAACATTCCTATTCACTATAATAGTGTTCTATAGTGCTTCAAGGTAGAGAACAGTGATTAGAGTAACATTCCTATTCACTATAATAGTGTTCTATAGTGCTTCAAAGTAGAGAACAGTGATTAGAGTAACATTCTTATTCACTATAATAGTGTTCTATAGTGCTTCAAGGTAGAGAACAGTGATTAGAGTAACATTCTTATTCACTATAATAGTGTTCTATAGTGCTTCAAGGTAGAGAACAGTGATTAGAGTAACATTCTTATTCACTATAATAGTGTTCTATAGTGCTTCAAAGTAGAGAACAGTGATTAGAGTAACATTCTTATTCACTATAAGAGTGTTCTATAGTGCTTCAAAGTAGGGAACAGTGATTAGAGTAACATTTCTATTCACTATAATAGTGTTCTATAGTGCTTCAAGGTAGAGAACAGTGATTAGAGTAACATTCCTATTAACTATAAGTGTTATATAGTGCTTCAAAGTAGAGAACAGTGATTAGAGTAACATTCCTTTTTACTATAATAGTGTTCTATAGTGC
Source organism: Megaleporinus macrocephalus (assembly GCA_021613375.1). Classification (NCBI taxonomy): domain Eukaryota; kingdom Metazoa; phylum Chordata; class Actinopteri; order Characiformes; family Anostomidae; genus Megaleporinus; species Megaleporinus macrocephalus. Next base: position 31,618,495 of record CM038728.1, on the reverse strand, counting down.
TTCAAGGTAGAGAACAGTGATTAGAGTAACATTCTTATTCACTATAAGAGTGTTCTATAGTGCTTCAAAGTAGGGAATAGTGATTAGAGTAACATTCCTATTCACTATAATAGTGTTCTAGAGTGCTTCAAAGTAGAGAACAGTGATTAGAGTAACATTCCTATTAACTATAATAGTGTTCTATAGTGCTTCAAGGTAGAGAACAGTGATTAGAGTAACATTCTTATTCACTATAATAGTGTTCTATAGTGCTTCAAGGTAGAGAACAGTGATTAGAGTAACATTCTTATTCACTATAATAGTGTTCTATAGTGCTTCAAGGTAGAGAACAGTGATTAGAGTAACATTCTTATTCACTATAAGAGTGTTCTATAGTGCTTCAAAGTAGGGAACAGTGATTAGAGTAACATTTCTATTCACTATAATAGTGTTCTATAGTGCTTCAAGGTAGAGAACAGTGATTAGAGTAACATTCCTATTAACTATAAGTGTTATATAGTGCTTCAAAGTAGAGAACAGTGATTAGAGTAACATTCCTTTTTACTATAATAGTTTTCTATAGTGCTTCAAGGTAGAGAACAGTGATTAGAGTAACATTCTTATTCACTATAAGAGTGTTCTATAGTGCTTCAAAGTAGGGAATAGTGATTAGAGTAACATTCCTATTCACTATAATAGTGTTCTAGAGTGCTTCAAAGTAGAGAACAGTGATTAGAGTAACATTCCTATTAACTATAATAGTGTTCTATAGTGCTTCAAAGAAGGGAATAGTGATTAAAGTAACATTCCTATTCACTATAAGAGTGTTCTATAGTGCTTCAAAGTAGGGAATAGTGATTAGAGTAACATTCCTATTCACTATAATAGTGTTCTATAGTGCTTCAAGGTAGAGAACAGTGATTACATTAACATTCCTACTCACTATAAGAGTGTTCTATAGTGCTTAAACGTAGAGAACAGTGATTAGAGTAACATTCCTATTCACTATAATATTGTTCTATAGTGCTTCAACGTAGAGAACAGTGACTAGAGTAACATTCCTATTCACTATAAGTGTTCTATAGTGCTTCAAAGTAGAGAACAGTGATTAGAGTAACATTCCTATTCACTATAATAGTGTTCTATAGTGCTTCAAGGTAGAGAACAGTGATTAGAGTAACATTCCTATTCACTATAATAGTGTTCTATAGTGCTTCAAAGTAGAGAACAGTGATTAGAGTAACATTCCTATTCACTATAATAGTGTTCTATAGTGCTTCAAAGTAGAGAACAGTGATTAGAGTAACATTCCTACTCACTATAAGAGTGAGTCTATAGTGCTTCAAAGTAGAGAACAGTGATTAGAGGACTATTTCTTGTAATTATTACATATTATAGTATTATTATTACAGCGTTCCATTTCCAGTATAGTGTTCCAGTATAGTGTTCCAGTATAGTGTTCCTGTATAGGGCTGTATAGAGTGATTAGTAGAAATTCTTTGTTACTTATAACAGTGGTCTGTATTCCTGTTCACTATAATAGGGTTCTATAGTGCTTCAATGTTGGAAATAGTGCTTAGGGTATTATTTCTGTTTACTACAATAGTGTTCTATAGTGCTTCAGTGTAGAAAAGAATGATTAGGAGACATTTCTATTCACTATAAAAAGTGTTCTATAGTGATTCAATGTAGAAAAGAGTATTTAGGGGACATTTCTATTCACTATAATAGTGTTCTATAGTGTTTCAATGTAGAAAAGAGTATTTAGGGGACATTTCTATTCACTATAATAGTGTTCTATAGTGTTTCAATGTAGAAAAGAGTATTTAGGGGACATTTCTATTCACTATAATAGTGTTCTATAGTGTTTCAATGTAAGAAATAGTGATTAGGGTCCATTTCTATTCACTATAGTCTTGTTCTATAGTGCTTCAAAGTAGGAAATAGTGAATAGGGGCCATTTCTATTCACTATAATCTTGTTCTATAGTGCTTCAGTGTAGGAAATAGTGAATAGAGGCCATTTCTATTTACTATAATAGTGTTCTATAGTGCTTCGATGTAAGAAATAGTAATTATGGGCCATTATTAGTCAGTATAATCTTGTTCTATAGTGCTTCAGTGTAGGAAATAGTGAATACGGGCCATTTCTATTAACTATAATAGTGTTCTATAGTGCTTCAATGTAAGAAATAGTGATTTGGGGCCATTTCTATTCACTATAATTGTTTTGTGTAAGTACTGTAGTGTACCATTTCTGTTCACTACAATTGCATTGTATGCTGCTCCAATGTAGAGAATAGTGATTAGGGGACCATCGTAGTGTTCAATAGCACTCCAATGTAGGGGACAGTGATTAGGGGCCACTTTATTCACTATAATAGTGTTTTTCAGTACTGTAGTGTAGGGAAAAGTGATTAGGGAACCGTTTCTATTCATTATAATAGTGTTCTATAGTTCTCCAATATAGGGCATAGTGATTTGTGATCAATCCTGTTATCTATAACAGTGACCTAGTGATGTAGTATAAGGAATAGTGTTTACTGGACTATTCCTGCTCACTATAATAGTGTTCCTTAGTTCTTTAATGTAGAGAATAGTGATATGATCTCTATAGAACATTATTATACATAGGAAACAGTGATGAGGTGGCTAATTCTGTTGCCTATAACAGTGTTCCATAGTGCTCTAGTGCAGCGAATAGTGATTAGAGTACAGCTCTGTTCACTATAATAGTGTTCTACAGTGTTCCAATACAGAAAAAAAGTGATTTTGGATCATTTTAAACGTCTTCTATGAGTTTGCTCGTTTGGTTATGCTGTAGGTGTTGGAAGGTGGCGGGTGCCAGGGAGCGGCGGAGAACAGGTAATCCACAGTGAACAGCGCGTGCTCACTCTGCTGGTTTATCTTTAAAGCGCAGAGGGTTGAGAAATTAGAGCGTGTTTTGTAGGCACGGCGCCGCGTCTCGGGGCTGCGATACGGCTCCTGACGGACGGCCTCGTTGACGCGCTGATGGCTGCCTCTCTAGCTGTTGGTGCGACATCAGGTGGCGTGAAAAAAATCTAAATGACGTTTAATTTGCAGTTACATGACTGATATTTTAATTAGCCAACCACATCTGTCACGCCTCCTCTCCGTCTCAATGCTCCTCTGATAAAACAATAACGCAGCGCCAGTGCGAGGAGGGACGAGGAGGATGATGCACTTTCCCAGAGGCTCGTCTACTGTGTTGCTTTGTCAGACGCTGCAACAGGATGAACACATTTCGACTGTGTCGGCAAAAGTGAAGTATTTAACACAATATTCTACATTTATATTGCTTCACTTCTAACGTTTATGTGGATTTATGTACCAAACACAGTCCTAGTTCAGCCTCACATACTGTCACCCTGTTTTTATTACTGCACCTTTAAAATATACATATGTAAATGTAACTATGTTCTGATTGGCTGTCTAATTTAAACAGCAGACAGAGCCGTGACACTACTCACACATTTACAGCTGTAGGCGGAAAGGGTGGAGCTTAACTGCTGTAGACTGAATTGGCATGTTTTATGTGATGTAGGCTAAATGGGTGGAGCTAAACTGCTAAGGACTGAATGGGTGGAGCTAAACTGCTGTAGACTGATTGGGTGTGTAATATAGTGATATAGGCTAAGTGGTTGTGGCTAAACTGCTGTAGGCTGAATGGGTGGAGCTAAACTGCTATAAACTTAATGGGTGTGTCTAGACTGCTGTAGGCTAAATGGGTGGAGCTAAACTGCTGTAGGCGGAATAGGTGGAGCTAAACTGCTGTAGACTGAATTGGCATGTTTTATGTGATATAGGCTAAATGGGTGGAGCTAAACTGCTGTAGGCTAAATGGGTGGAGCTAAACTGCTGTAGGCTGAATGGGTGGAGCTAAACTGCTGTAGGCTAAATGGGTGGAGTTAAACTGCTGTAGGCTGAATGGGTGGAGCTAAACTGCTGTAGACTGATTGGGTGTGTAATACAGTGATATAGGCTAAGTGGGTGGGGCTAAACTGCTGTAGGCTGAATGGGTGGAGCTAAATTGCTATAAACTTAAAGGGCATGTCTAAACTGCTGTAGGCTAAATGGGTGGGGATCAACTGCTATAAACTTAATGGATGTGTCTAAACCTCTGTAGGCTGAATGGGTGGAGCTAAACTGCTGTAGGCTGAATGGGTGGAGCTAAACTGCTGTAGGCTCAATGGGTGGAGCTAAACTTCTGTAAGCTGAATGGGTGGAGCTAAACTGCTGTAGACTGAATGGGTGTGTGATATAGTGATATAGGCTAAATGGGTAGACTAAACTGCTAAGATGATAGACAGATAGATCTATCTATCATCTGAATGGGTGATAGATAGGGGTAGATGGTGGGTAGAAGGACTGAATGGGTGGGGCTAAACTGCTGTAGGATGCATGTACATGTCTATACTGATGTAGACTGAATGGGCGGGGCTCAACATACTACAGCACACTCCTGCAAGAAGTGTGACCCCTTTAAAGATGTCTGACTCTGTCGCGGGTCACGCTGGGAAAAAATAACCAATCAGCTCCAGTTTCCCAGGAGACTTCAGAAACAGAGAGAGAGATTCCGTCGTTCCCCTACTGACATCTAATCAGAGTAATTACGGGCTGAAAGGGAGACGCTGGCTTAGAACGAGTGGAAGTGCTTGAGGACTTTATTGGTAATTTGGCCCGGTTTCACAGACAAATCAAAGCTGCACACAACAAACATCTGCGCTCGTCCTGTTCTTACAGATCCGAACCCCCACAGCAAGCCACTGTTACAACACGCCACCATCTCCAACACAAACACTTCCTTTACAGATTACAGCAGACCGGCGTTTATTCATAACCCACAACATGAGCTCTCACTGTCGCACTCTTTAATGACACACAGCCTGGATTTATTCCAAACACCAGATCAAACCCGCCTTCTGGTCTGCAATACGGCCGAGCTGCACCGTGTTACCACCACCTCTGGAACTCCACTCCACCCTGCACTGCCTCCAATCCCACAGCATGGTTTAGAGAAGATACATGACTTGATGTCAATTGTTAATTAAATTTTTGCACAATGCATTTCTAATAAAGGCCTACATAATATACACCCTGGCCACTTTATTGGAAACACCCTTTGTTGCATGTGGTTTACAAGCCAAGTCTGGGCGTTTTCACACCAGCACTAGTTAGTCCAGTTAAAACGGACTCTGGTTCATTTGGTGCAGTTCGTTGTGGCAGGTGTGAAAACAGTAATCACACTCGGGTGTGGACCTAAACAACTGACCCTCAAGAGGAGGTGGTCTCGGTCCGGTTTCCAGTTCGTTTGGGGTGAGAACATGATCCGACCTCGATCCAACCCAAGTATTAGGTGTACTCCACAAGTTTGATCTAAACATCTCCTGCAGCCAGGTGTGCTTTGCATTATGGGATGCGGCAGATGGCGTAAACAGAGAACTGGAGAACTGTAGCAGCTAACAGGGCGAGGACAATGAAGCGAGGTGTCTCTTGGACTAGCAGTGAGGGACGTTGTCTACTTGATGTTTGGAGTGAGCTGGGTGGTCTGCAGGTGGACTGTAGTGCAGGTATATTATCAGATTATTATTACAGCTATGAACAGATGCTGTCTCTGCTGCTGCTCTGTGATACGCTCTACAAGAAATGTGCAGTAGTTTAGAAAACCGGATCTTCTCCCTGTGTTTACTTTCTAGCTCACACGCCAGATAACTCTGACCAATCAGAGGAGACGACGTGCTCACGTGGTTTGTTGGGGTGCATTTTGGTGCGTTTGGGTTTTCGCCTGTGAAAACAAACTTAACTGAGGAGGAAACTCTCCGATAAACAAACTCATTAACTGATCCAGACCAGTGAAACCAACTACAGGTGTGAAAACGCCCTCAAGGTTTATTTGTATGCATCTTTTACAACAGATGTTGTCCCAAAGCAGTGTTACACAAAATCCAGGTTCAACCCTCCAATGAGCAAGCCAGGGGGCGCCAGTAGCAGGAAATACTCTCTCATAGAGAGAAACCTTGAGAGGAACCAGACTCAAAGTCCTCCGTTGGTCGAACCCAGATACAGGCTTATTGAAATTCTCTTAACAAAAATGTGCAAGTAGTTAGATTAGCAGTGTGATTAGCACCCCTCCTCCCCTTCCCCAGGCCTGGATAATTAAATGAGATTTCTGGGTGTGTGCCAAGGGTCTTGAGCCACTAGGGGGCCTCTGTGAGCAATTATAAGAGGATCTAAAAAGCTGTTCTGACTTTCGCTTGGAGCAGGTGCCGGAGTTGTGGTTGGCTGAGGCAGAGAGTTGGGGCTCTAGCGTATGAGTGCAGCATGCTTGCTGGCATCTCCAGCATGGTTAGCTGTTGCCCCTAGTAGGAAGAGGGTCGATGCAGCAAGCTGCGAGGAGTCCCGCTGCACTGGGGATGAGGATGCGGTACTCCAAGGGAGGGGATTCTGCCCTAAGGGGAAACCCCAGGGACTCTACTCAGACTGTGTGAGGTCATTCAACCATTGAAAGGAGGCCTGTGTAGCATTTCACTACCGGCTAGTTCTTGTAAATAAATTAATATTATTAGCTAAAAGATATGTACATGTGTTGAAGGTGCTATACTGTGCTGAGCTGTGAGGTAGTTGGAGTGGATTTACCCTCAAGTAGAGTTGTGACTTGCCTGCTTTCCAGCAAAAGAGCAAGCCCTGTGTTTTCTGTACTCTTTTTATCACACCCACACCCACCCCCACCTCAACCAGTAATCCTAAGAGGAATGGAAACAAGGTGGAGAGGACTCTGCTCGGCCAAGGGCTGCAAGGAAGGAGCAGTGTGGCAAAGACCAAAAGCAAGGACTAATTAAGGCCCATCTGAAGGACGCCAGCATACCCCAAGGACTCTGCTCGGACTTTGCAGGGTCACCATTAAAAGACAACTAAGTACCATAGTTCATTCTTCTACTGGCACACCCACAGAGATTAGAGATGGACCGATCAGCATTTTTGAGGCTGATTCCTGATACTGATAGAGGGCGGGGTATACGCCACAGCAGGGCTACATGTAGTTATTAGCGCAAACAAGTCATAAAACATGGTCTAAACTGGTTTATTACCATTTTTAATGAGCTCATATGAAACAGCATAATATTTTAAACAAAATTAACAGTAAATAAACAAAGTAAATCAAACAAATATCCCCAAAACTGCAATCATTACATTTAGACCCTTAATTTAAAATTAAATAAATACGGTAAAAACTGCAGTCATTAAACGCAGACTCTGTTATTTTAAACTAAATCTGTAATCATTAAATGTAGAATATTGAGTTGTTACTGCTGTTCTGTTCGTACCGGTCAGATCTGGTCTGTATGGTGTTCTGGGTTGTTTGTTTTGTGTTAGCTGTGTGTGCTAGCTCTGCTGTTTGCTGATACTCACTGTACTCAGCTGTGTGCAGTGTTGTATCAGATTAGTAGAGTTAAATGTCTTTGTCTTGGTTCCAACGAGTAACACTGATTTACTAATTTTATAAAACGTCCTGGATGAGTCTGCGTCACATGCGGTAAACACTGCCAGACGGACGACATGCTTTCTATCAGCACATGCTTTTCTTGTGACGCCGCTGCTTTAGTCAGTCTGTGGAAAATGAAAGGCTATGTATTTCCACCTAGTGGTTCAGATAGGAATTGCAGGGAGCTGGCCGGAGGGGGAACTATGCATTCCCCTTCTGGAATGTCCAGAACAACCAGTATATGAAAACAGTGGACCTAAGGCCCAGTTTAGAGAGACTTCACTTCTGGCTAAGGACCTCTCTCTGACATCAGAAGATTAAAAGAATTGATGCTGTACTTTATTTATCTAATAAATATATATATTTGAGAGTAAAGTCTGTATCATCGAGGAGTTCTTCCAGCCGTCAACAGAGCATCACTAAAGGAAAGAATCTGCTTCAAACGTTAGCTGGAAATACAGAAATTAGACTCATTTGTTTAATGCCATTGATCAGCTCTTGGGATCGGCTAAATTAGAGAAGTACCGTCAGATCACTGATCACATATTTTGATTACAAATCGGCCAATACCGATACATAGCCGATCGATCCTTCCATCTCTAATAGAGATGTATGCTTTAGCTAGATTATGAGATGCTTTTCATCGTCTTTGTTTATTTCGGCTGTCCAGTTTTAATTTACATCAACTTCATTAAGGTGAACGTGTTCGTGAAGAGCTTTATAGCATACTTTTGCGAGTTTGGACCACTTAAGGCAAGGCAAGGGAGGGGAACTCCGAGAAACTTGGGGCTGGAGTTCTGGGTGGCTTCTGATGCTGGGATAGAAGCAGGGCCCCCCGTTAGCCAAGCAAGTGGTTAGGAAAGGTCAGAAGAAGAGGGGGAAGCTGGGGAAGGTGGCGGGGTGCGAATTTTCGTCACGAGAAGGTGGGGGCAGAGGAGTGGTTTATATGGGGTGAGTAATGGTAGAGGGGAGGAGTTTGAACGTGGTCCTTCTCCCAAACTTAAGTTATTTCATAACTTCATTTATAGTGAAGTGCTGCTTTGGTTGTCGGGTTTTGTTAGCCTGTTCATAATCTTGTTGTTATGTCTTGTTTCCATTAAAGAATTTTTATATATATATTTTTTTTCTTTTGCTCAATTGCTTTGTTTACTTTCCAAAATAAAAGTCTCTGTATATTTTATGTTTATTTTTATCTGTTTGAAGAGTTAAAAACATTTCTCTGTATAGCTCGTTATCCCACAATTACCCTGTTCTTCAAAGGTCAGGACGCCCAGAGGACCACCACCAGAGTTGCTAATTAATTGCTGTTATATCCCAGGCAGTTGCTTACGTGTTGCTATGCTGTTGGTGTTATATCCCAGGTGGTTGGTTATGTTTTGCTAAGCTGTCACTAATATACCCTAGGTGGTTATTAGGGTAGTTTAACTAGTTTGAACTTTCCAGTTCCACCTTATAAGGTGCAGCAGTTCCATTCTGGCACCTCAATCTACGTGTCCAGCTTCTAGTTTGAACTTTCCAGTTCCACCTTAAAAGGTACAGCAGTTCCATTGCAGTTAGACGTATGGAAAGGAAGTGTTTCACCATTTACAGTGAAATGGGAAAATGTGAAGCCTTGTCAGCTCCCTGAGGTCTTTCCACTGTTGAAACTTGATCTAGGAACTCCATCTTTGTTCTTCAGATCTTCTCCTCCTTGGCTGTTTCTTGACCATCTCTCATTCTTGAGAGTTCAGCGCATAGACCCTCTCCTTGTGTTGACGAGTTTTGTCATGCTCAACTCAAGCCACTTTGTTTATTTCCCATTCACAGATGTGGTGGAACATCCATTAGCCTCAGAACCATCAGGCTGACGTTGGCTTTTCACTTATGTTCCACCTTAACTGGTGCACCGACGTTATGGAGTTCTGTGCAGCTCCACTCTTCTTATCTTGTGGATCCTTTCAGTCTGAAGTAGAACCCATCACAACAAAACTAAACCCCATTAAATCTGCATTTAAATGAATGTAAGAATAGAACTGAGGAGACGAAGATTACTTTACCCACTAATTATATACGAGCGTGAAGTAAAGCCACATCATCTATCAGATGCTGAACAGTTTAGTCCAGGACTAGGACTTAATTCATATCTAACTGCGTAAACAGCACGTCACTGTAACTCCAATAACATTTACGTTAATTAAAGTCAATTAAATGCCAGCCCGAATGTTTGAGGGGAAACAGAGTGAACTGAAGGAGGGGAGGGGGAAATCTGTTAACCGTGCTGGTGGTGTTGGTGATGAGTGGATCTCCCACAGTGGAACACCGCGCGGTACAGCCTGAGTGGAGTGTTAAAGCCGTATTCAGCTTTAAGTGGGAGACTAATGTAACTGTAAGAATGTTTTATTAAAGGGAGGTTTTTTATTTATATTAATATCGTCTGGTCGTGCGTTCATAACACAGAAAACTCGCCTTAGCAAGTAAACCACCTGAAATGTAGTGAATAAAAAATATATTTCTCAGTATGAAATGTTTGTAAGAATATTGTAAGATATTTCAACATAATTCTCAAAATTTTGACTTCTTATTTCATTAAAGTGTTGTTTTCCACTTGCTATTATATTCCAGGTGGTTGCCAATGTGTTGCTAGGCTGTTGCTGTTATATCCCAGGTGGTTGCTAATGCGTTGCTAGGCTGTTGCTGTTATACCCCAAGTGGTTGCCAATGTGTTGCTAGGCTGTTGCTGTTATATCCCATGTGGATGCTAATGTGTTACTATTATATTCCAGGTGGTTGCTAATGTGTTGCTATTATATTCCAGGTGGTTGTTAATGTGTTGCTGTTACATCCCAGGTGGTTGCCAATGTGTTGCTAGGCTGTTGCTGTTATATCCTAGATGATTGTTAATGTATTGCTATTATATCCCAGGTGGTTGCTAATGTGTTGCTATTATATCCCAGGTGGCTGCTTATGTGTTGCTAGGCTGTTGCTGTTATATCCCAGGTGGATGCTAATATGTTGCAATTACATTCCAGGTGGTTGCTAATGTGTTGCTATTATATTCCAGGTGGCTGCTTATGTGTTGCTAGGCTGATGCTGTTATATCCCATGTGGATGCTAATGTGTTACTATTATATTCCAGGTGGTTGCTAATGTGTTGCTATTATATTCCAGGTGGTTGCTAATGTGTTGCTATTGTATTCCAGGTGGTTGTTAATGTGTTGCTATTACATCCCAGGTGGTTGCCAATGTGTTGCTAGGCTGTTGCTGTTATATCCCAGGTGGTTGCTTATGTGTTGCTAGGCTGTTGCTGTTATATCCCATGTGGATGCTAATGTGTTACTATTATATTCCAGGTGGTTGCTAATGTGTTGCTATTATATTCCAGGTGGTTGTTAATGTGTTGCTGTTACATCCCAGGTGGTTGCCAATGTGTTGCTAGGCTGTTGCTGTTATATCCTAGATGATTGTTAATGTATTGCTATTATATCCCAGGTGGTTGCTTATGTGTTGCTAGGCTGTTGCTGTTATACCCCAGGTGGTTGCTTATGTGTCGCTAAGTGGTTGCTGTTATATCCTAGGTGGTTGCTTATGTGTTGCTAGGCTGTTGCTGTTATATCCCAGGTGGTTGCTAATGTGTTGCTAGTCTGTTGCTGTTATATCCCAGGTGGTTGTTAATATGTTGCTATTATATCCCAGGTGGTTGCTAATGTGTTACTAGTCTGTTGCTATTATATCCCAGGTGGTTGCTTATGTGTTGCTGTTATATCCCAGGTGGTTGTTAATATGTTGCTAGGCTGTTGCTGTTATATCCAAGGTGGTTGTTTATGTGTTGCCATTATATCCCAGGTAGTTGCTTATGTATTGCTAGGCTGTTGCTGTTATATCCCAGATGGTTCCCAATGTGTTGCTTGTGTTGCTGTTATATCCAAGGGGGTTGCTTATGTGTTGCTAGGTTGTTGCTGTTATATCCCAGGTGGTTGCTAATGTTTTGCTGAGCTGTCAACCAAACAGTGTCCTGTGACCATTGATGAGTGTATCACATGGATTTATTACTCCACCAGCAGCGCTTGATTACTTAATGAAGTATTGATTAGAAAAAGCAGGATGATAACTGCAATTAACACTGTGCAGGAAATGGTTCGACAAATATTAATATTTATAAATTCACTATTATTAGTGTTGTATGTATTTATATATATTAGTATTTTTCAGAGCAAAAACATGCTTAACTTTTGATGTAAGTTAATATAAAGGGGTTTTATTCAGTTTTATTCAGAGTAATTCAGCATTTCTATTGGTCCATTTATCATGAAACCTTCACAGGATATAAGGAGCAGCTGTCGTGTTTAAATGGTGAAAAATGGAGATACAGATTCAGATAAATCATCCCTATCCACAGAGGTGATATATTATATAACATATTTGGAGTCCCCGAAAGGTTAGAAGTCTCAGCAGTTGGTCTGTATTGAAAACGAGAGCAGATAGTTTTGGAGAACGCAGTGTTAAGAAACACTATGAACGCCGGAAAAGTTTTCTGGTGACTTTTTGATTCTTCCCTCTTTCTGTGGTTGAAGGTCTTTTCTGAATGATGAAGCTGTGCTGGGTCCTTGCTCTGCTGATTGATTATAAGGGTGAAGTCACTTGTTTCTTCACAGGAGTGTGTTCACAGGGTCGCATCTTTCCGGTTGCTTTCCTGACATATGGAGGCCTCACTGCCGTAATGTACATTAAGATATTTGATTAGTGGGTCTTTCCTGATAACTGAAAACAGCTGGGGTTCAATCAGAACCTAAGACTTCACAACAGAGGTCTTTATAAGTGGATACAGATCCTCAGGTTTATTAACGAGGACAGTGAGCGGAGATTAAACGCAAACTTGCTGCAGTGTTTACAGATGTGTGTGTGTGTGTGTGTGTGTGTGTGATAGTGTGTGTGATGGGGTTAAGTGTGTACCACCGTACACACTTGTGCACCCTGGCCTGCTGGATGTGTGCGAACAGACGCTCACTCTGTGATGAATCTGGTCTCTTTCACAGCAAATCATAGAAAGCAGATTGGCTCTGCCAGTTTCTGTGCAGGAAGAGATATTTTATCCCGTGGATGCTGCCAGAACAGGTGTGCATGTTGTGCCCTCAAACTTTCCACTGACAGAACCCACTACAGCTGTTCGGAGGGAGGGCAGGGGGGTGGGGGTGTTTATTATACTGGTCCTGTCGAGGAAAACTCTAATTAACTTTACCAAAATGTCCCCTCTTCTAATCAGACAGTCGGGACCTGTTAACTAAGAAAAAAGACCACAGTAACTACCACATACCACCCATCAACCCCCCCGGGACCTGCAACGAGCAAGGACGGAGGTCTGGGAAGCGCCGGAACAGGGGCCTGATACAGGGACTGAGATGGGGATAGGGATTGTGGTCTGATACAGGGACTGGGATTAGGCCAGAGATGGGGATAGGGATCATGTCTGATGCAGGGAGAGGGGTCAGGGCAGAGATAGGGATAGGGATAGTGATAGAAGTCTGATACAGGGACAGGGATTGGGGCTGAGATGGGAAAAGGCATGGTGATCTGATACAGGGACAAGAATTGGGGCTGAGATGGGGATATGGATTGTGGTCTGATACAGGGATGGGGATTGGGGCTGAGATAGGGATAGGGATTGTGGTCTGATACAGGGACAGGGATTGGGGCTGAGATGGGGATAGGGATTGTGGTCCGATACAGAGACAGGGATTGGGGCTGAGATGGGGATAGGGATTGTGGTCCGATACAGAGACAGGGATTGGGGCTGAGATGGGGATAGGGATTGTGGTCCGATACAGAGACAGGGATTGGGGCTGAGATGGGGATATGGATTGTGGTCCGATACAGAGACAGGGATTGGGGCTGAGATGGGGATATGGATTGTGGACAGAGACAGGGATTGGGGCTGAGATGGGGATATGGATTGTGGTCTGATACAGGGACAGGGATTGGGGCTGAGATGGGGATAGGGATTGTGGTCCGATACAGAGACAGGGATTGGGGCTGAGATGGGGATATGGATTGTGGTCTGATACAGGGACAGGGATTGGGGATGAGATGGGGATATGGATTGTGGTCTGATACAGGGACAGGGATTGGGGATGAGATGGGGATAAGGATTGTGGTCCGATACAGAAACAGGGATTGGGGCTGAGATGGGGATATGGATTGTGGTCTGATACAGGGACAGGGATTGGGGCTGAGATGGGGATATGGATTGTGGTCTGATACCGGGATTGGGGCTGAGATGGGGATATGGATTGTGGTCTGATACAGGGACAGGGATTGGGGCTGAGATGGGGATAAGGATGGTGATCTTATACAGAGACAGGGTTTGGGGCTAAGATGGGGGTTTGGATCGTGGTCTGATACAGGGATCGGGGCTGAGATGGGAATAGGGATCGTGATCTGATACAGAGACTGGGACTGGAGCTGAGATGGGGATATGGATTGTGGTCTGATACAGGGACAGGGATTGGGGCTGAGATGGGGATATGGATTGTGGTCTGATACAGGGACAGGGATTGGGGCTGAGATGGGGATATGGATTGTGGTCTGATACAGGGACAGGGATTGGGGCTGAGATGGGGGTTTGGATCGTGGTCTGATACAGGGATCGGGGCTGAGATGGGAATAGGGATCGTGATCTGATACAGAGACTGGGACTGGAGCTGAGATGGGGATATGGATTGTGGTCTGATACAGGGACAGGGATTGGGGCAGAGATGGGGATGGTGACCTGATACAGGGGCAGGGATTTGGGGTAGAGATGAGGATAGGGAAGTTCAACGTGACTTGATCAAACTCTGACCAATGGCATTACTTATTTGGCTTCCTGAAGGGGCGGGGCTTTGTATAGCAGTGAGGAAGCTCCCAAAAGAGGAACAGGTAATTGTACAGCTGCGATGATACACAGTCAGCTAGATGACTGTATTATCTTTAGTGTGTTAGCCAGCTTGCTAACTGCTAGGCTAAGTGGATTTGAAAATAAACTCGGCTAGATTAGATTGTTGCCAAGCTACAACTTTAAGTGATACTTTAACTTATCCAGTCTGATGATCTGTACAAACTGGGCATCGCAGTCCACCATCATCCATCTTTAATTCTCTTCACCTCCTGATCTCGGGGCACTGACTGCATGACTGACATCCCACCGCAGCTCCTCAGAATTCGTTCAGCGGAAGCTGCTGTAGTGAAGCGGATTTTCCAGTCTGTAATAATTCCTCTGTTATGAGGACGAGAGCTGCTGCTGTTTCGGTGCTAATGGGCTTCAGCGTGACTTCATTAATGATATTTGCTGTGAGTGTCGGAGGAAACGGATAACATGCACAGACGCAGGGTAGCAGTAGCTGGTTATGGGTTTATTATTCTCTGCTTTAATCTCATTTGGTGAATTGCTGTTGTGTCTTTTCTGCACATTAAATTGCAGCTTATTTTAGTTCATTTGCACGATTCCAAACATTTCATTGTTGTTTCACTCGAGGTGTTCAACAGTTCAGAGATCATGTAGCAATGAGGCTTATTAACAACAGCAGGAGTTACTGGGAGAAAGCTGAAACTGGAGGAAGAGTTTACAACAGTTTACTGTGGAAAAACAAACTCAAACACAAAGAGAAATTAAAGACGCTCTGCTGCTGAAGCTGCATTTCTCATTAATCAATAGTAAAATCTATTTACTTCAATCATGTCAGTCAAACGTTGAGTGTGTTTATTTATTATTTTTTTTATTAGCCACATGTGTAGTGCAGTGAAACACCCACATATACACACACTAGTGAACATACACACTAGGGGGCAGTGAGCACACGTGCCTGGAGTGGTGTGCAGCCCTATCCACGGTGCCCAGGGAGCAGTTGCCCCCATGTTCTACTTTATTAAAACAAACAAATAACGTCATCACGCCCAACATCACAGGGTAATTTAGTATCTCCAACTCACCTGACTGCAGGTCTTCAGACTGTGGGAGGAAACCAGAACCTGCAAACGTCACCAACAGAGGCAGCCTGGCCAGGAAATCAAACCCAATGGCCCAACTCCATGCTGGCCCAACTCCATGCTGGCCCAACCCCATGCCTGCCTAACCCCGACATTATAGAACCTTAAATTTAAATATTTAATGTTGGAGGAAACCAGAACCTGCAAACTTCACCAACAGAAGCTGCCTGGCCAGGAAATCAAGTCCAGGCTCTTTTTGCTGTGAGGTGCTGCAACGGCCCAAGGCCATGCTTGCCCAACACCACACCGGCCCAACACAGACAACATAGAACCTTAAATTCAAATATTTAATGTTGGAGGAAACCAGAACCTGCAAACTTCAACAGAAGCTGCTTTGCCAAGAAATCAAACCCAGGCTCTTTTTGCTGTGAGGCCCAACCACATGCTGGTCCAACTCCATGCTGGCCCAACCCCATCCTGGCCCAACCCCATCCTGGCCCAACACCAACAACATAGAACATTAAATTCAAATATTTAATGTGGGAGGAAACCAGAACCTGCAACTTCACCAACAGAGGCTGCCTATCCGGGAATCAAACCCAGACTCTTCTTGCTGTGAGGCGCTGCAACAGAGAACACCACAGAACCTTAAATTTAAAATTTTAATTTCTAATCATTTAAAATATTTTCAATACTTTCATCTTCAATCATACAGTTGTGAGTAGCCTTAAAGTGAAGATCCATTTCAGCTGGGTGGTCAGTCCTGGTTCTGGAGATCTAAGACCCTGCAGATCTTAGCTTCAATCACAATCTGGTCCAGGTCATAGAGGGTGTGTTGGATCTGGACTCCTTAAAATTAGAGCAGATTAGCTTCAAGCAGAAGCCCTATTAATAAACCACGTGTGTTTATGTAGTAATACTATTATCCCTATTAAATAAATACAAGATAAAATGAGTGAGTGAGTTTAATGACTCAGCAAATCAGGTAATAAAGGACGTTTATGAACAGGTTCAGATGCTCTTCACTGCTGGAACTCTCAGGTCTGGCGTTTGGAGTACGCAGACGCAGAACTGAGCCCTAAACGTGTTTGTGTGGTGGAAGTGAACATGAGTGATGCAATTACGCTGATGGCCACGACTGTAACATGCAGTAAATGTCACTTTTCAGCCCCGTGTCCATTAGTCAGAGTGATTAACGACACAGGCTTCAGGTGTAATAAACTGTTTCTCCATTAACGAGACATTGACCCACAGAGTGATTAACTCCATACTGGAATTAACACACCATCACTCTGTCACTGCAACCTGAGCTTCCGATACACCTTATTCACCAGATTAAAAGGACAAACATGAAGAACAAATGACACACACAATGGAAGAAATGGCAGGTGTGGTGTTGATATTCACCGTATTTGGCCACACCCACTTTCAGGCGTGTGTTTCTTCCATCTTTGTGTTAGAACTTCCGCTCAGCTAACCAAAATTAATAGTTACATGGGAGGAGACCAGAGAGACAGTAAGAAGTAAGGACAACACTGTCTCCTCCGAGGTTAATAACACAGTGGGTGGGTGATATGAGAAGGTGGTCTGAGGTTAATAACACAGTGGCTGGGTGATATGAGAAGGTGGTCTGAGGTTAATAACACAGTGGCTGGGTGATATGAGAAGGTGGTCTGAGGTTAATAACACAGTGGGTGGGTGATATGAGAAGGTGGTCTGAGGTTAATAACACAGTGGGTGGGTGATATGAGAAGGTGGTCTGAGGTTAATAACACAGTGGGTGGATGATATGAGAAGGTGGTCTGAGGTTAATAACACAGTGGGTGGGTGATATGAGAAGGTGGTCTGAGGTTAATAACACAGTGGGTGGGTGATATGAGAAGGTGGTCTGAGGTTAATAACACAGTGGGTGGGTGATATGAGAAGGTGGTCTGAGGTTAATAACACAGTGGGTGGGTGATATGAGAAGGTGGTCTGAGGTTAATAACACAGTGGCTGGGTGATATGAGAAGGTGGTCTGAGGTTAATAACACAGTGGGTGGGTGATATGAGAAGGTGGTCTGAGGTTAATAACACAGTGGGTGGGTGATATGAGAAGGTGGTCTGAGGTTAATAACACAGTGGGTGGATGATATGAGAAGGTGGTCTGAGGTTAATAACACAGTGGGTGGGTGATATGAGAAGGTGGTCTGAGGTTAATAACACAGTGGGTGGGTGATATGAGAAGGTGGTCTGAGGTTAATAACACAGTGGGTGGGTGATATGAGAAGGTGGTCTGAGGTTAATAACACAGTGGGTGGGTGATATGAGAAGGTGGTCTGAGGTTAATAACACAGTGGGTGGATGATATGAGAAGGTGGTCTGAGGTTAATAACACAGTGGGTGGGTGATATGAGAAGGTGGTCTGAGGTTAATAACACAGTGGGTGGGTGATATGAGAAGGTGGTCTGAGGTTAATAACACAGTGGGTGGGTGATATGAGAAGGTGGTCTGAGGTTAATAACACAGTGGGTGGATGATATGAGAAGGTGGTCTGAGGTTACTTATGGAGACGTTTAATTACTCTGTACTCTCGGAAGGTGTAGACGGTTCAGTAATGAAAAACTATAAAAGTACTGAAGCGTCTCAGTACCTGCACAGTGGGAAGGTGGGCGTGTCCTCCTACACACAGACGGTGAGTTTATATTTATGAAAGCCGGTTAAACCCAAGTCCAGCCAGCTGCCCGAGCCGCTCTGCGTGGGTGTTAGTTACAGTCCAGATAGCCTAGCGCGGTGGACACTGATCAGAAAACAGTTACTGAACTGATAGACTCACCAGCACCGACACGTCTGCTTCCTCTGAGCTTCATAAGCGAGACATTATGAAAAATAGCATGAATAACAGCCCACTGGTGATCTGAGCTAAAGTCTCAAACAACATATTACAGTTTACTGGGGCACTTGTACAGCTGGGCGGTCAGTCTTGTCCCTGGAGATCTAAGACCCTGCAGAGCTTAACTTCAAATCACAGCCCATCACCATCACCTGGTCCAAGTAATGGAGGCCTTCAGGAACATCTAAATAATAGAGGCCACCTGCGTGGATCTGATCCCTTCAGGTTGGTAGATCTCTCAGAGCATTCTCCTGATGAGCTCTGTATTGTATATAAATAAAAATCTAATAATAATTAAAAAATAAATAAAGTTAAGCAAATCCCAGAGTTTCAAATGCCTTTGTTCAATCTACAATGGACAACAATGTTCATTTACACCAGAACCAGATTGTTTGATCTCAGCCAAGTTTGAGCTGCACTATCAAAGCACTAAACACGTGTATGTGTAAATAACTGCTGCCCCAACTGCTTACCACCCCCTAGTGTGTGTACATGTGTGTGTGTATGTATGCGGGGGTGTTTCACTGCCCCATAGTATGTGTATGTGAGTGTTTCACTGCCCCCTAGTGTGTGTTCACCAATGTGTGTGGGGGGGTCACTGCCCTGTAGTATGTATAAGTGGGGGTTTCACTGCCCCCTAGTGTGTATGTCCACAAGTGTGTGTATATGTGGGTGTTTCACTGCCCCCTAGTGTGTATGTTTACTAGTGTGTGTATATGTGGATGTTTCACTGCCCTCTAGTGTGTATGTTTACTAGTGTGTATATATGTGGGTGTTTCACTGCCCCCTAGTGTGTATGTTCACTAGTGTGTGTGTATATGTGGGTGTTTCACTGCCCCCTAGTGTGTATGTTTACTAGTGTGTGTATATGTGGGTGTTTCACTGCCCCCTAGTGTGTATGTTCACTAGTGTGTGTGTGTGTGTGTATGTGGGTGTTTCACTGCCCCCTAGTGTGTATGTTCACTAGTGTGTGTGTGTGTATGTGGGTGTTTCACTGCCCCCTAGTGTGTATGTTCACTAGTGTGTGTATGTGGGTGGAGGTCAAATTCGGCTGTGTTCAAATACCTTTAAAGAAAGGCTTTAAAAAACTTTTCAAACAGTGAGAATCTCTCACTTTCAAAATCTCACCACAAACTGTGTTTACATCCCTCCCTAGAGCATCACTGTCTGTGGAGCCAGTGTGTGATTACTAGTTGTAACAAATATCTAGGAACCCCAGTGTAGGAGACCATGCACGCATCACCCTCTTCAATCCTCACTGGTAATCACCAATTGTTTCACTCCTAATTTGCATAAACCTTACTCACTGACATCACTGACTCCACCCACTTCCCGTCTCAGTGAAAATGAATGATCTCCAGCTGCTCTGTGGTGCCACGCTGCTGCCGGTGTGAACTCAGAGGTAGTCTGATGAACTGTAAACCAAGACATTTACAGTCAGACTGTAAAAAGCTTCTGTATAGAAGTCAAGTATACCTGGGAGGGCTGTGGGGTCTCTTAAAAACCACAAAATAGCCCACCTATCCTGACAGGATCCTTATGGAGGCTCAGTCTCAGAAGCCCTGCCCACATGTAAACAGACCATCTGGCCACAGCTGTTGAGATTCTGTAAGTTCTATTCTGAGCTGCTCTCTAAATCCCAGCCAACATGTTCATGCGAGCCCCACATGGGTTAAACATGGGCTGCCAATTGGGTCCCTTTTAGGCAAGCCAGTTGGGGGCGATAAAGATTTATCCATCGGCTCCATATGGGCCCCCACATGGGCAAACATGGGGCTGCAAGTGGGGCTAACACACATCTGGGCTGCAACTGAGGCCCATGTAAACAATCATCCACTGACCCCATTATCGAAACAGTAATAACTGTAACCCACCTGGGGCCCCACCTGTAGCTTAACCGCATCCCATAACTGTAACCCAGCTGGACCCCCAGTGATAGCCAAACTGGGGCCCACAAACTGACCCAACAAGGACCCACAACTGTAACTCAACTGGGGCACAAAGTTACAACCCAACTGGGGCCCAATTTTATAACCCAACTAGAGACCAATGCTATACACAACCGGGGTCCAAAGTTATAACCCAATTGGGGCTCACAGTTGTAAACCAAATACAGCCCAATGTTATTACCCAACTGGGGCCCACAGTTACAAGCCAACGGGGCCAAATTTTATAGCCCGACTAGAGGCCAATGTTATTACCCAACTTTATAACCTAACTAGAGGCCAATGTTATACACAACTGGGGTCCAAAGTTATAACCCAATTGGGGCTCACAGCTGTAACCCAACTACAGCCCAATTGGGGCCCAAAGTCACAACCCAACTGGGGCCCAATTTTATAACCCAATTGAGGCTCACAGTTATAACCCAACTACAGCCCAATGTTATTACCCAATTTTATAACCTAACTAGAGACCAATGTTATTACACAACTGGAGTCCAAAGTTATAACCCAAGTTGGAGCCCAAAGCTATAACCCAACTGTTACAGGTATCGCCAAATAACAAGCCTCTTTAAGTCAACATAAAACCCATATGGGGCCCGTGTGGACTTGTTGGCTGGGGAGTGCATGTGCAAGTTTTATTTACAGGTGGTTTCCTGCTTCGCAGGTCATGACTGAGGTTTTCAGAGTGAGATAAAAGATCACAGCAGGTTTACAACTTTAAAATATATACAATATTGTTCTTTAGTACTGAGAGACACTGAAACGGTTGTTTCCTGCAGTTTTCGTTGCTCATGTTAATGAAACTGCAAGACGAGTGCTATACAAGTGCCGACTCTCACTGTTAGCATGCTAAGCTCACAGTAAAAAGGATGAAGCCCCGAAACGACATTAAATGTGAGGCCATGATATTGAGTTTCTGTTCGAATCAAAGTGGAGCATCAGAACCAAAACACTCCCGAGCTTCACCCTCCAACTTCCTGCAGCGCTGCAGCCCCGAGTACTTACAGCACGTCCTCCGGTCCATTGTGTTTCTTGATGTTTGAGGAGCAGCAGCAGAAGAAGATAATTGGATCTGCCAACCGCGATAACTTCAAAGAAGTGCTAATTACTGTGATATGGACGATATGGGTGAGATTAGGAGGCCTGCTGTGAATCATAGCCCAAAACTCTCCAAACATATTTCCACTGAGGACAGAGAGAGAGAATATAGGGAGGAAGAGAGAAGAAAGAATAGTGAAACTAAAAAAGTCTAAAGATACAGTAAAAGGTTAGACAATGTACAGAATTAATGAGACGAAAAGAGATACAAGACAGAGAAAAAGAAAAGAATGAAAAATGGAGAAAGGGGAAATGAAGAGTGAGAACCTGAAGCAGGGTGAGATAAACTCTGTGGTTTAGAGAAAGATAAAGAGAAGTGATGAACAGAGGAGTAGTTGTGAAGTGCGCAGAGTGAAGAGGGAGTGATTGTTCATTCTGAAACGCTGCAGTTTTCAGGGTGACCCACAGAGACTGACAGCTTTGGCTCAGAGCTCAGAAGCATCAGCACAGACATCAACATCAGAGCAGCACAGAGAGATTAGTTCGGAGAGATCAGTTTAGAGAGAGACCATCACAGAGAGATCAGCAAGGAAAGATCTGCTTAGAGAGATCAAGATAGGGAGATTAGTTCAGAGAAATCCAGACAAAAGATCAGTTTAGAGAGACCAGCACAGAGAGATCAGTTTAAAGAGACCAGCACAGAGAGACCAGTTTAAAGAGACCAGCAAAGAGATCAGTTTAGAGAGACCAGCACAGAGAGACCAGTTTAGAGAAACCAGCACAAAGAGATCAGTTTAGAGGCCAGCACAGAGAGATCAGTAATGAAAGATCAGCTCAGAGAAATCGGGACAGAGAGATTAGTACAAAGAGATAAGCATAGAGAGATTACTTCAGAGAGATCCAGACAAGAGATCAGTTTAGAGAGACCAGCAAAGAAAGATCAGCTAAGAGAGATCAGTTCAAAGAGAGATTAGTTCAGAGAAATCCAGACAAAAGATCTGTTTAGAGGGATCAGCACAGAGAGATCAGTTTAGAGAGACCAGCAAAGAGATCAGTTTAGAGAGACCAGCAAAGAGATCAGTTTAGAGAGACCAGCAAAGAGATCAGTTTAGAGAGACCAGCAAAGATAGATCAGCAAGGAAAGATCAGCTCAGAGAAATCAGGATAGAGAGATTAGTTCAAAGAGATCAGCAAAGAGAGATTACTTTAGAGATCCGGACAAGAGATCAGTTTGGAGAGACCAGCACAGAGAGATCAACAGAGATCAACAAAGAGAGATCAGCCAGGTAAGATCAGCTCAGAACGATCAGGACAGAGAGCAAAGAGAGATCAGATCAGCACAAACAGATTATTTCAGAATGACCAGTTCAGAGACATCAGTGCAGAGAGATCGACAGACTTTAGTATATAAAGATTAGTTCACAGAGATCAGCACACACAGACCAGCAAAGAGAGATCATGAAAGAGATATCAGGACTGAGAGATTGGTTCAAAGATCCCAGCACAGAGGTATCAGTACAGAAAGATTAGTTCAAGAGATCAGCAAAAAGAGATTATTTTAAAGAGATCAGTTTAAAGACAGCAGTGGTCAACAGAGACCAGTAAAGAAAGATTTGTTCATAAAGATCAGTTCACAGAGATACTAGATCAGAGAGATCAGCACAGAGAGAAACACATTAGTTTAGAGAGATCAATTCAGAGAGATCAGAACAGAAAATCAGTTCAGGCATATCAGCACAGAGATAGATGTTCAGAGATCAGTTCAGATAGATCAGTTCAGAGAGAGTAGTAATGTTGTTACAGCATAAAAACATACTCACATACAGAGAGAATCCCATCCGGCACTCACGCTGCTTTATCCTCCCCCCAATACCAACCTCAGCTTTAAACTGAAGAATCAATCAGTTACATTCTCAGAGCCCTGAGCGTGAGCTTGTGTTCGGCTCTGGCTCTATTTTAAATCTCCAGCTGCGGTTCAGTGTCTCAGATCAATTCCCCCTAATGATCCACCACCACGTGATTCTTCATTTCCACCTATTCACTCACACACAGAGAGCAATCAGAGCACACACACACACACACACACACAAATACAAACACACACACACACACACAATATGCAGAAATATCACTTTCACATCGAACATATACACTTTATTAGAAACGCCCACCATGTACTTCCACTAACTGGCCACTTTATTAAAAACACCTACCTTGTACTTCCACTAATTGGCCACTTTATTAGAAACACCTACATCATGCTTGCACTAACTGCCCACTTTATTAGAAACGCCCACATTGTACTTCAACTAATTGGCCACTTTATTAGAAACACCTACCTTGTGTTTCCACTAACTGCCCACTTAATTAGAAACGCCCACATTGTACTTCAACTAATTAGTCACTTTATTAGAAACACCTACCTTGTGTTTTCACTAACTGACCACTTTATTGGAAACACATACGTTGTACTTCAACTAATTGGCCACTTTATTAGAAACACCTACCTTGTGTTTTCACTAACTGACCACTTTATTGGAAACACATACGTTGTACTTCAACTAATTGGCCACTTTATTAGAAACACCTCCCTTTTACTTCCACCTACTGGCCACTTTATAAGAAACACCTACCTTGTGCTTGCACCAACTGGCCACTTTATTAGAAACACCTACCCTGTGCGTCCACTCACTAGCCATTTTATCAGAAACACCTACCTTTTACTTCCACTAATTGGCCACTTTATTAGAAACACCTCCCTTTTACTTCCACCAACCGGCCACTTTAGTAGAAACGCCCACATTGTACTTCCACTAACTGGCCACTTTATTAGAAACACCTACCCTGTGCATCCTTTCTCTGGCCACCTTATTGGAGACACCTTCCTTTTACATCCACCAACTGGCCACTTTATTAGAAACACCTACCTTGTGCTTGCACCAATTGGCCACTTTATTAGAAAACCCTCCCTTTTACTTCCACCTACTGGCCACTTTATTAGAAACACCTACCTTGTGCTTGCACCAACTGGCCACTTTATTAGAAACGCCTACTTTGTGTTTCCACTCACTGGTCACTTTTTTAGAAACACCTACCTTTTACTTCCACTAACTGGCCACTTTATTAGAAACACCTCCCTTTTACTTCCACCAACTGCCCCTTTAGTAGAAACCCCCACCTCATAGCTTCATTATGTAGATGTACAGTTATAGACTGTAGCTAATCTGTTGCTGTTCGGTTCATCAGCCTCCTCTACACCATCACTATGTTTTCAGTTCCTGATCACAGAACTGCTGTTGACCGTTTATTTGATCTCATTCTGGAGGGGAGCCGAGGGGGGAGGGGGGGGGGGCGTGACCCATTAACACCATCTGATGATGCTTAGATTCTAATTGTGAACCGAGTGGGAGAAAACAGCTTATCCAGTGCGATTCGCTTGCTTCACTAAGACTCAGTGTGGAGGCTGCAACAAAACAGAGCTTTAATGATGTTTAGGGGGGAAAAGCACTCGTGAAGCTTTGCTTAATAAAGAAAGAATCCTTATTACGATGCTAAATTATGCAAAACAAGTTGAAATGAATCACAGGATGAAATAAATCTTTCATCGTAATCTGATCACCCCAGAGACAAATGGGGAATTAATATGTTAATTTGACACATCTGATAGCAGGAAAGCAAATCAGAGGGAATTTGCAGCTAATTGTTTTAGTCTTCTCGTAGCACTTCCACTGCGGAGATATCTTCCTCAAAGATAACTCCCACAGCTTCTGCGCACAACCGCGCTCTGCCGCTGCCGTGAAGTCCGGTGGGATCAGTTCGCTTCAGGCAGAACATGAGGAGCGTAAGCAGGTATGTACATCAGTACATTCTATATTCCACACCTTTACTCTACCAGACGGAGCGCACTTCGAGAAAAGACGCCCCTAGTGGTGGAATCGTGGTCTGGCGGTCCTTATTTCTATGTACCTGTGAGGATCTCGAGTCTGTATAGGGTACAATTTCTCAATCTCGAGTTGCTCATGCACGCCCTCTATGTGCCCTTAGTGGTAAGGACCGCCCACTTTCAATTCTTTAAAGCTACAGACAAGAACCAATCAGAGAGCACATATTTGCATAAAGCTACCAGATCAATACAAAAGATAAGATGCTGTTCAGGTGTTAAAATGCCTCACCACCCTCAGTGTTCCCACCAAATACCGACCCCCCCAAAAAAATACATGGCCACTTTATAAGAAACACCAACATTGTGCTTGCACTAATTGGCCACTTTATTAGAAACACCTACCTTGTGTTTCCAGTCACTGCCCATTTTATCAGAAACACCTACCTTGTACTTCCACCAACTGTCCACTTTATTAGAAACACCTACATTGTGCTTGCACTAATTGGCCACTTTATTAGAAACACCTACCTAATACTTCCACTAACTGTCCACTTTATTAGAAACCCCTCCCTTTTACTTCCACCTACTGGCCACTTTATAAAAAACACCAACATTGTGCTTGCACCAATTGGCCACTTTATTAGAAACACCTACCTTGTGTTTCCACTCACTGGCCACTTTATTAGAAACACCTACTTTTGCCTCACCATAGCCCCCCCTCAGTGTTTCCACCAAATACAGACCCACCAAAAAAATACATCCCCTGTCAGTGTACACACCAAAGACACACCCCAAACAAATACAGCCCCTCCTCAGTGTTTACTCCGAAGCCCCACCTCCAAATACAGCCCAAATAAATCCAAAGCTACGTCCCCAAACAAACAGCCCAACATCAGTGTTCCTTCAAAATGCTCCACCCCCAAACAAATACAGCCCCTCCTTAGAATTCCCCCCAAAAGCCGGACCCCCAAACAATGCTCAGTAGTAACAGATATGCTTCTTTAATATATTTACATTGTTCTAAACTACATTCATGTTCAATGGGTGTATATGCAGCTGAAACAGGAAGCCTAGCACATCCCAAATTTATCAACTTTAACATCTTAATATAACATTATAGTCATTATGGCTTTTAGAAGAATGGGGGTTTTGGGGAGGTGGGCTAGTGCACTATAGACCCCTGTGGTGTGGCCTAAGCTTTTATCCTTAATGGCATTTTCTCCTTACATTACTTTTACTTTTATACTTTAAGTAGTTCTGAAAGCAGTACTTTTACACTTTTACTGAAGTAAAAAGCTTGAGTTGATACTTTAAATTCTACAGAAGTTATTATTTTTATACTCTAGTATCTATACTTCTACCTGATTAATGAATGTGAGTACGTTGGACACGTTTGTGGAGGATGATGAAGCTGTTTAGGGTCTAATACTAAGTCGGCTATTTGGAGAACAATGTTTTAAAAAGCCTGAGCAGCAGCATCATCATCATCAAAATAATAATAAAAATAATATTAATACTAATATCAATGCGCATCTGAACACAGTATCATTTAGCTTATACACAGAAACCCAGCTTAAACTTAAAAAATATAAAAATTAAAATTAACACACTCGTCTGGAGCGTCTGTGCTCCGTCCACCTGCACACGGCGGTGCGGCGCACGACTGCTGCCGTACGATAAGAACATCTATTCATCTATTTAGACCTCATCTCCGCGGCACAGCGCATACCGGGCTTAACGGGGGCTTTTACGCACCACCATGTCAGAAAATAGCCCAGAATCCCACAGTTCAAAACGCTGTTTTCCACATGAATTTAATCCCGATTACAGTAAAAACTGCAGCACATACAGAAATACATGCGCAGCCGTGCGGTAATCCTCTCCTACAGCCCAACAATGCATCCACACAAACCGGGCCGCACGTAGGAGACCAGAAAAACGCCTTACTTCACATCACGACGCGCGTCTCAGCCTACACGACCAGCCCGCTCCGGTTTACAGCCACTCTGACCGAGAAACAAACAATATAACCATCTTCATGTCTACTGTAATCACACCCGGTCTCCTCCTACAGCAGCACCGCGGGGCCTGAGGAGGCTTCAAAGACTAATCACCTCCTGAGTTTAGCTTCGAGACGAGCGCTCTCATTCCGTATCGTATACTGTTCTACATAGAAGCTACATAAATACACTCACACAGCATGGCTGCTACTTCCAGTCACTGTTGGAGGTGGTGGTGCTAATAAAGGTGGAGCTGCTCGTCTCTTCAGTCTCTTCAGTGTTGAACGCTGAGCTGAAGCTGCTCCATGGTGTCCGAGTGTTGGAGAAACTGTCCGGAGTGAAATGTACAGACTGCAGAGTTAAAGTTGTTCAGGATTCTGTTAAAGATGTGGGAAGTTCAGCAGCTTGTTTTGGGAATTTTCAGTTCCACCTTAAATGGAGCTGCGGTTACATTAAGGTGTCTGTAGGAGCTGCAGTGTTTAAGGTGGAACGTTAGATGAAGAATGTGGAGAAGAGGAACTTCAGGCTGGTTTAAAGATGAACATGTAGCTCTGACAGTTGGGTTGTTTGTTGGGAGGGAATGAAAAGTGGTGACGTTCTCTTCACAGCCTGGAACTCTGGATTTCTCCTCATAGTCTCCAGTCTGGTTGTTGTGGTTGTGTGTAAATGTTCTGGTTGCTGGTTGTTGTGGTTGTGTGTAAATGTTCTGGTTGGTGTTGTGGTTGTGTGTAAATGTTCTGGTTGATGTTGTGGATGTGTGTAAATGTTGTGGTTGCTGGTTGGTGTTGTGGTTGTGTGTAAATGTTGTGGTTGCTGGTTGGTGTTGTGGTTGTGTGTAAATGTTGTGGTTGGTGTTGTGGTTGTGTGTAAATGTTGTGGTTGGTGTTGTGGTTGTGTGTAAATGTTGTGGTTGGTGTTGTGGTTGTGTGTAAATGTTGTGGTTGCTGTTGTGGTTGTGTGTAAATGTTGTGGTTGCTGTTGTGGTCGTGTGTAAATGTTGT
The DNA here is from genome assembly GCA_021613375.1 of Megaleporinus macrocephalus. Lineage (NCBI taxonomy): Eukaryota > Metazoa > Chordata > Actinopteri > Characiformes > Anostomidae > Megaleporinus > Megaleporinus macrocephalus. The sequence continues at coordinate 31,590,335 of CM038728.1, read as the reverse complement.
GGTTGCTGTTGTGGTCGTGTGTAAATGTTCTGGTTGGTGTTGTGGTCGTGTGTAAATGTTGTGGTTGGTGTTGTGGTCGTGTGTAAATGTTGTGGTTGGTGTTGTGGTCGTGTGTAAATGTTCTGGTTGGTGTTGTGGTTGTGTGTAAATGTTCTGGTTGCTGGTTGGTGTTGTGGTTGTGTGTAAATGTTCTGGTTGGTGTTGTGGTTGTGTGTAAATGTTCTGGTTGCTGGTTGGTGTTGTGGTTGTGTGTAAATGTTCTGGTTGCTGGTTGGTGTTGTGGTTGTGTGTAAATGTTCTGGTTGCTGGTTGGTGTTGTGGTTGTGTGTAAATGTTCTGGTTGCTGGTTGGTGTTGTGGTTGTGTGTAAATGTTCTGGTTGCTGGTTGGTGTTGTGGTTGTGTGTAAATGTTCTGGTTGCTGGTTGTGTTGTGGTTGTGTGTAAATGTTCTGGTTGGTGTTGTGGTTGTGTGTAAATGTTCTGGTTGCTGGTTGTGTTGTGGTTGTGTGTAAATGTTCTGGTTGCTGGTTGGTGTTGTGGTTGTGTGTAAATGTTCTGGTTGCTGGTTGGTGTTGTGGTTGTGTGTAAATGTTCTGGTTGCTGGTTGGTGTTGTGGTTGTGTGTAAATGTTCTGGTTGGTGTTGTGGTTGTGTGTAAATGTTCTGGTTGCTGGTTGGTGTTGTGGTTGTGTGTAAATGTTCTGGTCGCTGGTTGGTGTTGTGGTTGTGTGTAAATGTTCTGGTCGCTGGTTGGTGTTGTGGTTGTGTGTAAATGTTCTGGTTGCTGGTTGGTGTCGCGGTTGTGTGTAAATGTTCTGGTTGCTGGTTGGTGTTGTGGTTGTGTGTAAATGTTTTGGTTGTTGGTTGGTGTTGTGGTTGTGTGTAAATGTTCTGGTTGCTGGTTGGTGTTGTGGTTGTGTGTAAATGTTCTGGTTGCTGGTTTGTGTTGTGGTTGTGTGTAAATGTTTTGGTTGTTGGTTGGTGTTGTGGTTGTGTGTAAATGTTCTGGTTGCTGGTTGGTGTTGTGGTTGTGTGTAAATGTTCTGGTTGCTGGTTGGTGTTGTGGTTGTGTGTAAATGTTTTGGTTGTTGGTTGGTGTTGTGGTTGTGTGTAAATGTTCTGGTTGCTGGTTGGTGTTGTGGTTGTGTGTAAATGTTTTGGTTGTTGGTTGGTGTTGTGGTTGTGTGTAAATGTTCTGGTTGCTGTTGTGGTTGTGTGTAAATGTTTTGGTTGTTGGTTGGTGTTGTGGTTGTGTGTAAATGTTCTGGTTGCTGGTTGGTGTTGTGGTTGTGTGTAAATGTTCTGGTTGCTGGTTTGTGTTGTGCTTGTGTGTAAATGTTTTGGTTGTTGGTTGGTGTTGTGGTTGTGTGTAAATGTTCTGGTTGCTGGTTTGTGTTGTGCGTAAATGTTCTGGTTGCTGGTTTGTGTTGTGCTTGTGTGTAAATGTTCTGGTTGTATGTAAATGTTGGGGGTGTAAATACTAACGAGTCTGTTACGTAACAGTGTAGGATTTTGATGTTGGATCTGTTTTTTGGTGACTCTAGAGATTTCCACTGCATTTCCATGATGCAGGCTGGGAAGTGCGGTGAGAGAACACTGGAAACGCTGAACCGTAGAAAGACGAATACAGCCCCTCAAACACAGAACACCAACAATAGCCAGTAGTTTCAGACCAGAGTGGTCCGGTTCTGTAATCAGGAATTCATATAAACATCAAACAGACACCAATAATGAGATCAGCCTGATTTATTAATTACTCCAGATACACAAACTGTGTGCAAAGAGACCACCATTACAGCACTGTCACCCAAATACAGACCACCCATACAATACCCACACTGACCATGTACTTACACATGATTTACATTTACACACACACAGAGAGAAAGAGAGAGAGAGAGAGAGATGTACAGAGACAGAGAAAGAAAAGAGAAATAGAGATGAAGAAATAAAGAAAGAGACAGAGGGCAGAAACAGCAGAGTGAGAGAAATGGAGAGAAATAGAGAGACATACAGAGAAATAGAGAGACAGACAGAGTGAGACAGCTACAGAGAGAAAGAGAGACAAACACAGAGACACAGAGAGAAAGTGAGAAATTGAGACAGATAGAGAAAAGAAAGCAATAGAGACAAAAAGGGACACAAAGAAACAGAGACAGAGAAACAGAGAGATATATAAAGAAACAGAGAGAGACATACAGGGACAGCAAGACAAAATTAGAGACACAAAGAGAAACCGAGACAAAGAGAAAGAGAGATTATAGGGACAGAGAGAGATAGAGAGAAAGAGACAAAGACTTGGAGACAGGGCAGAGAGAGAAGTTTCAGAGATATTTCTCTGTTTCTCACACACCCACGCATATATATATATATATATATATGAATATGAGAGAGAGAGAGAGAGAGAGAGAGAGAGAGAGAGAGAGAGAGAGAGAGAGAGAGAGAGACGCTGTAGCTCTCATGCTAAAACTAAAGAAGCAACTTCCGACACAGCCGTGTCTCTGCTGACGGACAGATCCGGAGTGAGAGGGGAAAGCAGGGAAATTCGATTTTTGGCTGAACTATCACTTTAACACCTCAGTGAAATCTGCCTGTGCTGATTAATCTTGCGCTGCCCCCCACTCCCCCCCCCCCCTCTCACTGTAGTGCTGTTGGTCTGATCTCTGTCTGTTGTGCTGACTCACGACTTTCACAGCCTCTGTAATGCACTTTTCACTGAACCACCTACAAAATCAATACCGGTTTTAACAGCAGTCTGGACCAATCACACTCATCTACAGGGCTCACAGGACAACCCCACAAAATTAAACTCTCCAGACATACACCCAGTCATTCAGAGCAGTTCAGTATGAAACGCTCCACAGTGGAGGTGAATGGAACCAGACGTCCACCTCTAAAAGCTCCTCACATAAAGTTCTTACAGTAGATGTTATAAATACACGGTCTGATTCTGAGACGCTGTTTATGATAGTTTAGAGAAGATCTCAGTCTTAAACTCCATTCATGGTGGAGGGATACATGCAGAACGCTGTGAGGTTCAAATAGTCCCCAAAGCAAACCTAGTTATTATTATTATTATTATTATTATTATGTTCAGATTTTTCCTTTAACATTTATATAATCTCAGAAGACACATGTAGGTCCACTGGTGGGTTTGATAGTAAATCAGATTTGTATGTTTCTGTTGTAGACATGGAGACCCCTGGTTACCATGACACACACACACAATGGATCATGACATGCAGTGTAATTAAGTTAAATGATTTTTCACAGTTTACACAGCTGGACAGCCTCTGTGACCTTTCACTGCTAACTCTGCTCCCCAATCAACCACTTATTATTATTATTATTATTATTATTATTATTATTATTATAGTAAACCAAGTTTATACAGCTATATAATTATCGATTTAATGTCTGACAAGGTTAAAGTTGTTCCATTAAAGCTTCTAGTTCTAATCTTCCCGTCATATATATATATATGGTGTCTTTACAGTTGCAATGTTGCCCCACCACTGATTTCGAATTGAGAGTCCAAAATGACTTTAAAATGAAATATATTTTTTATGAGCTGTTCTTATTTGGGTGCTCAGCACCCCTAAACCTCTAAGCCTACAACCACCCCTGTCTTCATCTGCACTCAGTGTCAACCAGAAACCACTGTCCCATAGTATTTAACCTTAAATCTGCTGATTTGTTATCCCACAGTAATCATTCAGGCTGGGTTTTCATTCCAAACGGGCAACTTGGTACTAGGGCTGGGCGATAAAACGATAACTATCGTAAAATAACGTTTTTAGTCGATAGAAGTAAGTTCCGTCCATGTTTTGAGAGACAACATGAACAGCCAATAAGAATGAGAATAGCGCCGCCACAAACCAATCACGTGGCTGAATTACAGTTCCAGCCATTTCATGTTTGGTTGAAGCACACAGCTCAGAGTGTAGACGTAGCAGCAGCTTAACCCACGTACTAGTAATCTGGTTACTGCAGTCGTCACAGTCGAGCAGAGAGAATAAAATAAGAGAAAATAACAGAAAACGTTAAACTACTACTGAAAGAAACATGATACACGTGTTAATACTCTTAAAATAATCTAAGATAAGATAAACAGGTGCTGTCCTGCTGCTGTGTTGATGAAGCTCTACAGGATGTTTGATCTTCAAGGTCTCGTGTATAGCAGTTGTACTGTTGATCATCTCCACTGTGCAGAGCTGACAGAGCACCACACTGTTGTGTTTCTGTGTGAAACACTCCCACAACGTTAGATACACGTGAGAGATTGTTTGTAGCTGCTGCTCGCGCTCCAGATAAATCCATGCTTTCAGTAGGAGAGGGCATATTTGTGATGCATGTTAATCGATGTCATTTCGTAATCGATAAAGATAAATATGTATGTTGTAGGAGTTTGAGTGAGAACGCTGAGACAAAGCTGACCTGAGTAGGAAACTATTTTCTACCAAAAACAGAATCACTAAACCAGCTACCCATTAGAGCAGAGTCGACTCACCGCTATGAGTGCACAACAGCCTGCTTAACACAGTGTGTGTGTGAATACTGTTCATACTAATACTGCCCCATATATATATATATATATATATATATATATATATATATATATATATATATATATATATATATATATATATATATATATATATATATATATGTGTGTGTGTAGTACATTCTAATACAAAATAAATCAGAGGATAAACAAAAAAGAAAATGTTTAAATATCTGTTTGATATCTTTACTTCTCACTTATAGTAAAAAGGAAATGGTGATTTGATTTATATCGTGATATTTATCGATATCAACTAATATGAAAAAAATTATCGTGATAAAATTTTTTTTCCCATATCGTCCAGCCCTACTTGGTACCAATCAAGTGTTTAAAAGACGAGGAGAATCAGACGAGCTTCTGCTTGACCAGAATGAAACGATAAAACTGGCGACCCCTGGTTTTAACCCTGAACCATCAGAAGGTACTTACAAATAGCAGCGCCGCCTTAAAAGATCTGGGTTATCAAACAAATTCAGTTGCAGTCTGAACACAATCATGGCCACACCAATGTTTTGGCTGCCTCGTGTTACGTTAGTGCTAGTTTACCATCATTCATGGCCACAGCATGTTCTCCAGCTGGCTTCTTCCTGGTGATGTTGGGAAGCAGCTTTGGAAAACTGTTGCATTCTAAAAACTAAACGAGGTGCCTTTATAACACAGTAGCTGCCAAATTCCCACCTTTTCCAGCCGCAGCAGTGCTGAGGAGCGCAGGTCCAAGTCCCTCACGGTTTGCTGATCAGTGATTCCCACTCCTGGTCCAAGGAGCCCAGCTCACTGGTGTCTTCAGGCTCCCAGAACACCTGCTGCAACCAATAAGCTCATTAACAAGCCCCCTGTGATCTGAAGAGGGTCCTGCAGGAACAAGGTTGGAAACCCGTGTACTAAACTAATTAACTGATGAGTCGAGCCAGATGTATTAGAAATCCCACAAACTGGGCTGGAAACCAGTCGTTCAGAACCAGAGCTCCCCCCCACTGTACCAGACCCTACTAACCAGCACTGATCACTAGAAGAACAGTAGAGGAACCTTCTGTGGTTCCATAAAGAACCTTTCATTTGTGTAAATGAGTGTGCAGAACCTGTTGTGAGTTTTATTCACTCACTGACGAGCTGATTCAGCTCATTAACTAATTAGCAGTGACCAGGTGAAGGAAAACAAGTGAAGCTGCTCGTAGGTTAGGCACTTTTTAGGAATTCTGGGAGGCTGCCATGATAAGGAGCTGAGTAAGACAACAGGCGTGTTCGAGATACAGCTGGGCGCAGTTGGGGGAGGAGGTTAGTAAAGACCCTCAACTTGGACAGTCGCCACCTGCAGCCTACGTGAACAACAGCGGGTCTCAGTGTTTGCTCTCTTTACAGCTGAAGTAGACGCAATAGAAAAACAATAGAAAGAAAAGTAGAAAGATTAGAAATAAAAAAAAAGATCCAAATAGCGATGTAGTGCTTTTAAAGACACTCACAAATCATAAGAGCAGTACAGAACACTCTAGAGCAGGGGTATTTAATTAGAACTCAGTAAAGTCCAGTTAGAGAAAGTGTCCTCAGGCCAAGGGTTAGGGGACCATCATTTCTAATGTGTGTTCTGATTCAGTGGTGTATCCTGTTCACTGAAGTAGTCTAGTATCAGCACCTTATACCATCCGCTACTGAAACACCAACACACCACACATACCGTTCAGTATATTTACTGTTTAAATGCTGAACTGAATTAATTATTTTTAAAGCTCCAAATGTTTTTTACCTACTTCAAGTAAAAACTATGGCTACATTAAAAAAAATAAAAAAAACCCACAATGCTTTTGAAAAAAGAGCATCTTAGTGTTTATTTATAAAGAAAGTAAATAAAACGTGTGTCTTCTTGTTAACTCAGCTTCACAGATTAACATGTTGGTTGTACAGAGCGGTGTTCTCCAGAACTAGACGAGCAGGTCCATTCCAGACCCGTTCCTGTTAAACACTCAGTTCTCTCTGTTCACTTTTCTGTTTTTAGAGCTCCTTATTCTTTCTCACTCGCTTTAGTCTCCAGCTGCTGCTTCTCCTCGCATGTGCGCGCGCCACACGCCCCAATCTGATTGGCCTTCGATGATCTTACAGCACACGCGATTGGTCTGAGAGTTCACTGCACTGTAAAACCCGTATACAATAAAGACTAGAAAAGTTCCGCCTCTTAAAATAAACACAGTCTAAATAAAATCATTCTCAATAGTTTATCGGTTTGGGTCCACATTGGACAAAGTCTAGGTCCGGATCCGGACCACGGTCCGCCTATTAGTGACCCCTGCTCTAGAAGAACACAGTATAAATCTACAGCACTGGAGCCCCTTCATGATCTGAAATACTAATTCAAAAAAAGTAATGAATACTGTATGAAAATGACCAGTCCTGCTACTAGACATGATAGTATTAGTGTAAATATGAGATCGTTAGAGTTTTAGGAGATATATATTTTACAATGAAAAGAATCAAACGTCAGAGGTGTCCACAGGGCTTCTGACCAATGAGAATTAAGCTCTGTCGTCATCAAGCCGTTTCCCGGCTCACGCAGTTCGTAGAGAGAAACTGCAGCGACTGTGTGTGAAGCCTGCAGCTCCTCACACTCGCAAGATGTTAACGTAGTATGTCATCGTGAACCGTTGGTGGCGCCGACTCAAGTCGGAAAAAATTAATAAATAAATAAAAATAACCGGCATGCACTTCACCGAGCCAGGCGGCGATCGGCCTGCGCGGCACTGCGTGAAGTCGAACACGTCTAAAGGCTGCGTCTGAAACCAGTAGTCAGTAGATACTAGACTAGAGCCAGTATGCACTGCTTGAGTGGTAGACTAGTGAGCAGTTTGAGTGTGCCGGTGTTTGGTATGTACACAACCCCACATCCCCTACGTCCACCATCCTACCAATGCCCTGTGATGCAAGATGTCGGACCACCACAGTAAACATCGCTATTCATTAAAACCCTGTTTACTGAACGATTGAGATCAGAGACTGACATTCAGACGATGATTCAGGAGTTTAATAAGGTTTTTTTTTTCCCTCCAATTTGAACTAGTCCGAGTCTCCAGTTGAATTATGGGATAGCACATTGTGCTGCGGTCGCCTACTTAAAAACGTCTCCCAATTCAGGAGGTCATCCAGGTAACGGTCAGGCACTGCTAGATGACTACTGAGTATTCCAACACTCTAGCCGCGCACGCTTACTGAGTAGTATGAAAGTAGGAGATTTGGGACACCACCATAGATGATTTAACTTTACTCTTTACTATAAAGCAGAACTAGTTTTATAGGCAGCTCCGACACCAGGTAGGATGACCAGCAGCCCACCTCATCAAGGTCTCGCCACTCCGACAACATCCAGGAATGCAAACGCACCAAACAATTCCGGAAGCACATTGAGCAATGTTGAGGGTGATCTTCGGAAGCTTCTGAACCCGAGTGTGGGGTTCACATGACTTCCATCAGCCTTTAACGATATTTTCACTTTGCCATTCTTGGCCTCGTATAAAAACTCACATCTGAGCTGTTATTATATTTAATCTTAAGTTTTAGTCTTTTTCCATTCAGGGCATTTTCAAAGTTTGGAAAACCGGTTGAAGGAATTGTATACTTTTCCCTAGAATCTCACGTTCAAGGCAGGAACCATTTAAGAACCTAAAACTAAATTTAATCCGAGTCCTGTTGGGTTTTTTTTGGGAAGTCTGGGGAAAAAAAAAAAAAAGAAAAAAAAAAAAAAATCAACTCAGGTGAGATTGTACTAACTTTTTTTAATCTCTCTTTTTTCCAGGACAGGTATCTGAAAACCATCTAAAAAACAATCAAGTCTGAGGTTTAAAGCCCCAGCCTCAGCGCCAGACCTGAACGAATCGCGATGTGAATAAATAACTTGCGAGAGGCTCTCCGTCAAATAAAATATACATTTATTACTTACAGGCAACCTTTTGTTCATAATCCACAACCATGACCACGTAAGGCGTCTGATCTAAGCTGGGGAAGATCAGACGGGTGAACAAAAGATCAGAGCCCGTATTTATCAAACGGTAGTGATCAGAGTCAGGATGCTGGTCTGGGATCAAACAGGACAATAAAGACTGAGGATCTCAGATCAGCGTTCTTACTCCGAAATATTTAACGAACACGGTCTCGGATCTTACTGAGCAACTAAAAGAGCTGCAGAGTTCTTTAACCCACGATGACCGTATCTTCATCGGGAAACTCGTAGTACGGCACTTCCAGGTTGAGCGGAGCCGGGCCTTTCCGGATGCGCCCGGAGGCGTCGTAGTGCGAACCGTGGCAGGGGCAGTAATATCCGCCGTAATCGCCGGCGTTGGCGATGGGTACGCAGCCCAGGTGAGTGCACACGCCGATGACGATGACCCACGACGGGTTGAGGACGCGATCTTTATCGTGCTGAGGGTCTCGCAGCTCGGACAGATCCACCCCGGCTTCGGCGGTGATCTCCTTCTCTGTGCGGTGACGGACGAACAGCGGCTTCCCTCTCCACTTGAAGGTCATGTTCTTCCCCTCGGGAATGTCTCCCAGCTTGATCTCGATCTTGGAGAGCGCCAGGACGTCGGCCGAGGCGCTCATGGACGACACGAACTGCGTGACCACGGTTTTGGCCGCGTACACGCCCATGACAGCCGTGGAGCCTGTGATCAGGTAGGAGAAGGCCTTTCTGGAGTCATTGCTCTCCTGAGAGGATTTCTTCGGGTCAGTCACTTCATTGCGGCGGTAGTCCGAGAAGTCAGGAATCTTGATATCCGTGTGGGCGAATCGTACTCCTGCAGGAGCTGAAGACAAAAAAATAAACAGCTCTATTATAGAACACCAAACATACATCACCAGCGCTCATCACAGTACAGCGTGATAACTGTACACACTTAGTTTACACACTTACAAACAAACAAACAAACAAACAAACAAACAAACAAACAATGTACACAACCTGGGAAAATAGGAAAAAGAAAAACATAACAGTTCTGGAATTTTAATAGAGCTGGATAGTAGAGATGGACTGATCAGCATTTTTGAGGCCGATCCTGATCTCCGATCACCTTTCAGTATGATTGGCCGATAGCTGATACCCATTGAGGGCGGGGCTATACGCCACAGCAGTGCTACATGTAGTTACTTAGCGCAAGCAAGTAATTAAACATGGTCTAAACTAGTTTATTACCATTTTTAATGAGCTCATATGAAACAGCATAATATTTTAACGGTAAATAAATAAAGTCAAACAAATATACCCAATACTGTAATCATTACATTTAGACCCTTAATTTAAAACAAAAAAAGCTAATTAAATAAATGCAGTAAAAACTGGAGTCATTAAACACAGACTCTTATTTTAAACTAAAACTGTAATCATTAAATGTAGATCTTGAACTGGACTCGTACTGTTTGTACCGGTCAGATCTGGTCTGTAGGTGTTCTGGGTTATTAGTTTTGTGCTAGCTGTGCGTGCTAGCTCTGCTGTTTGCTGATATTCACTGTATTCAGCCGTGTGGTGTTCTCTTAAGTGTCGTATCAGATTAGTAATGTTAAATGTCTTTGTCTTGGTTCCCCAACGAGACTTTTTTTACTCATTTTAAAAACGTCCTGATGAGTCTGCGTCACATACGGTAACAAACTGCCAGACGGACGATGCTGGCCGGAGGGGGTTTCAACAAAACGCTAGCTGGAAATACAGAAATTAAGCTCATTTGTTTAACGCCATCGATTGGCTCTCAGAATTGGCTCAATTGGAGAAATATCGTCCGATCAACGATACATAGCCGATCGATCCTTCTATCTCTACTAGTCTCATTTGGATATTCGTGCGCTGGGTAGATGTTTAGTGTTTTTAATTTGGGGTTTCAGATAGGGGTGTGCCATATCGTATCGTACATTACATATCGCCAACATTTTTGAATATCAAGAGCGATATTATACCCTCAAATATCATGCCATATCACCCATCCATAATTATCACATCAGGTACTACTTTGACTGTTTTTAGCAAAAGAAAAATTCACACTTCTCATTTACCATTATATATCTACTAGAGACAGAGTTTATCTGTCCAGTATTCACTTTACTTAAGTCCTGGATATATGGAGATATTTGAAGTGTATTATTTAGTATTGTGACATTCTGGATCATTGACTTCTGTTACAATCTGATGAAAATTCTTGTATTTTTTTAAATATCTCAGTTAGGGGTGCACCATATCATATCGTCTGCAATAATAAAATTAAATTTTCATTTTGTTTGTGTATTCTTGAAATACATTTTTTAAATCAATGTTTTGTCATATTGCCAAGAGTATCATTATCGCAAAAATACCATGAAATATTGTGATATTGTTGTAGGGCCATATTACCCAGCCCTAGTTTCAGATATTCCTGTTACTTTGGCAATATAAAAAAGTGGAAGATCAATAAAGGTGAATTGCTAAAAACTGACACCAAGTTCTCGGGATAAAGTGGCGATGTGGACTGTAACCTTATGTCAAGTTTAGTTTACAACCAAGTTGTCACAAAACAGCTTTACAGAAGTTTGAAAACATTAAGTCACAAAAAGTAAAGCCCTGTGAGCAAGCCGGAGGCGACAGTAGCAAGAAAAACTCCCTCGAGACTGGAGAAAGAAACCTTGGGAGGAACCAAGACTCAAGACGAGACCCGTCCTTCTCTGGTCAAACAGTATTTACAGTATATGAAGCTAAACTCAAAACAGAACTAAGATAATCTCTGTTTAAAGACTGGAAGTTAAAAGAAAGGGTGAAAGAAAATATAGGAAAAAAAATAATTATATATATATATATATATATATATATATATATATATATATATATATATATATATATATATATATATATATATATATATATATATATATATGAATATATTGAATATGGGGATATTATGTTTGGTGATACTTTACCAATTCTCGAAAATACAGTATCAATACACAGATTACTGGCAGACAGTGAATAATGTGTGTGGTGAGATACATACTCTAACTGAACACAAAGCTTACACCCTTATGTAAGTTGCTCTGGATAAGAGTGTCCGCTAAATGCTGTGAAAGTAAAACAGTACCCTACTTCACGTCACATTTTCATGTTTTTTAACTGCACTGAGCTCGGGCGCCTGACATCCTGCTCACTCACAGCAGTCAACATCAGACCATCGCAGTGCTACACAGCATGTATTCCCCGGGCGGCTATGAACAATCCCCTGCCATACTGGAGTCTTTCTGGGGTCATGGTGTCTGAGTCAGACCACGTCCTGATTTACCCCTGCATGCACTGCCCTACCACCCCATCCACCCCGCTACTAGGACAAGCTGCAGTATGAGCACCACAGTGCTTGGTGAGGAAATCAGCCAGCCTGAAGATTCCAGTGTTACAGAGGAACAAGCCTGCAACACTGATGTGCTGTTAACCTGAGGACCTTCGGCACAACAGACTCAGGTTCTAGGAGTGATGCTTCAAATAGTCACAGGTGAATGCTGCAGAAGCTTCAGAGTCCAAAAAAAAAAAAAAGCGCTGTTCGGGCCAGACTTGGACTTTAAAGCAAGGAAAGAAACTGATAGCTGACAAACACACAACCCAAACAAACTCACTGTGCGTACTCACTTTACTGTGCCCATTAAAACACTCTAGGGGGCGATAGAGGACAACTGAGAGCGGGATCTACTGTTATTCCAACAACCACAACAACCGAACGTACGCAGTAGTGGATTAAGCTGCAGCCTAATCGTTTAGAATGAACTGGCACCAACATTTATGTAAGCAAACCATTTTTGCATGAGACCAATGCCTGGTTCACACTACACGACTGGTTGAGCTGTAATCGCGAGTCTTTCAGTTGCTGTGGCTTTCACACTACATGACTGGTGAGCGACACGGGGTCACGAATTACATGACTTTCACTCTGGAGAATCGCTGACTCATCGGGCTGCTGTCCAAAAACAAGCCTTTGTCACGAGAACACACGAAACCTTAACGAATGTGAGAGCGACACCACGTAGAACATACGATACAAGCGATACGAGCTGTTTTATGAGCTGATTTACAAGAAAGATGGAAAACATACGAAGATGGATAAAGACACGGGGCGAGCAGGGACTGTCTGTTGTGCAGAGAGAGCTGGAGGTAAATATTTCATCAATGAAACCATATGTGTCGCCCACAGCCACATGAGATTGCGTGAACGATTCCATTGGCTGTAACTAGATGCTGCTGTTGACCCTAGTCGCCGACTGGCCTAGATATTAAACATGATGGATATTTGCCGGGCGGCTGCGATTAATTGGCGGTCACTTAACAACGGCTCGGTAAGCGTCTTTTAGCAGTTCATACTACACGACTGAGCGAGTGCAGAGTGTCAGCGATTTACAAAAAACAGTCTGCAACTAAAAAAAAAAAAACAGGCTAAAATCATGTAGTGTGAACTAGAGACATTAGCTGTTCGTCACAGACCAGACTTGGCTGTTGTTGCACCCCCTTGCTAGAATACCCAGAATGCATTAAGCTCTAACCATCTGTGTACATGTCTTGGTATGAAGTATATTTCAGGCCCAATACAAACTGTTTACTCCCCCAAATAAGAAGCAAATACTAATATCAGTAATCTTAAACACCTGCACACAACTTTTGGCTGCATTCACATAGCAGGTTCAACCAAACCACCAAATCTGAATCTTCTGTTAAACTATCCATCTGTAAAATCTGATATACATCCAACATTAGTCTGAACAGATCAGCTCCTAAACTGATCTCTATGTGCAAATCCACTCCTGGTTCCAGTTTTATCTCCAGCATTACCAGAGCACCACCAAGTTCCAGTGACTGACAGCTGACTCACCACCGAGAATGTGTTTTAGCGGTGGTCCAGCTGCGATCACTTCTTTGGGCCCCAGTTTCTTTAAACTGCTGTCAGACTATTTCTTTGGAGCTGCAGCCTTATTCGTTCATTTCACTTTGAATCTCTTTGAACACAGAGCAGCGGAGAAGCACTTTATGAAGGTTTTTGTACAAAAACATCAGCTTAAACGTCTCTGCAGCAAGAAATTATAATGAATGATGAGCTGGACTGACGTAAAAGTCATATGAATTCCAAGCTGGCATTACCACGTATGGGATATGTATCAGATTTCAATACCACATGTGAAAGTGGCCCAAATGAGAATTAAGAAGTCAGATTTAGTGTCACATATGAAGAGAGAAAGATCAGACTCGGAACACTTTCATTTTACTTCAAACTTTCTTTCTCATAACATTGAGTACGCATTTGGAAATAACATTTTCCCAAAGTACTCATGTCTTAAAGTATGTTGTACTTTCTCAAAATACTGACTCCGCAATCCTAAAATATTTACTTTTTTTTTTTTTTTTGCCCACCACACCAGTAGGGTTATATTTTCCAGACCTCAATTTCTTTCTGTTCATGTGTGGTGAGCACATACACATACATACATATATATATATATATAACACAAGCAGCCGATCTGAAGTTAGCTGTATTTATTAGTTTGCCTTCTTCAATGAATAAAGTAAGTCATTGCTGTCCTATACAGCTATACAGGAAAGACCAAAACTAGTCTACTTTCAATGCAAGTCAATAGAACCCAATAGTTTTCCCAAAATAATTTGTAACGTTTATATTGGTCCATAAACCAAAGCAGATCTTCAGATGACGTAGAAAAGTAAACATCTTGAATAGAATAAGAAGCATTAACATTTATTGGACGCATATCAGATTTTAGTATCACATAATAGTGGCCCAAATCAGAACGGAAAATGTCACATGAGACGAAAAATTTCAGATTTGGAGCCCACATAAATATGCTGTTGTGTGAAGACACTTGCTTCCTTAAAACACTGACCCAAGCATTTGGAAATGACATTTTCTCACAGAACCATCATATCACATCTTAAAATAATGCTGTATCTTCTCAAAATAACAGCTTTTACTTAATACTGACTCTGCATCCTAAAAATTACTTCCATAAAACTGTGGCCTAATACAGGGCTGCCCAAAATCGACCCAGCACAAAGTCACCCCCACCACTACCCACCAATGAGAGAACAAACATATTCTACTACATATGGTTTCAATTTCCTAACCTTAAAACAGTTTAACATTATATTTGGAGTTCATGGTTTTTGGCCCTCAACACCACCCAAATTTGCTCCATCAACCAAAAGACATCTCCACGCAATGTAAACAGCAGCTGTCTTGTTGAAATGATATAGAAGAGTAAACCTTGACAGAATTTGAGGTACATGGTTTTCTCTGTAATCATTTTAAAAATAAGTCATTATTTCTAAACCCTACCTCAGAACAGAGAATAAAGGTGACTTTATGAAGACAGAAGAAAGGTTTTGAGAGAATTTGGACACACAAGTGTTTTAAAATCACCCCAGAATAATCCTGGACACATCAAATTAAACTAAAACCAGGTTTAACTCTGTGACCTGTAATGACTCACAAAGATACCTGAAGGTGACACTGGCCCAGCTGAGGCTTAGCTTTGCTTGGCTGGTAAACATGCAGCTAGAATGTAAACATAATGAAGTCACATATACGAAAATAAACCAGCTCACAGGTTCAGCTGATACATTAACACCTAAATAAAACACTAACAAAGACTGATAGTTCTTAACTTCGACCAGCTAATAAGCCGCCATGGTGGCTAACGTTAACCAGCAGGCTAGTTTCAGGCTAAGCAGCTGTTATGAGAGCGGAGAGAATTTTAATAACAGAAACGTTTAAAAATTGAGATTAAACATCTGTTTTATTGAACACTGACATCTACCGCAGCTCAGTTAGCTTAGCACAGTTAGCACACAGGCCGTGACCTTCACTGCCGCTAGCGCGCCAAGCTAAAAGACGCTAATGCAGCATTAGCATGCTAACCCGCGCTGCCATTCAATTCAAGGAAACTCCGGCTAAGATAGCATTAACATGCTAAACCGCCGTGAACACCGTGAACGACCGGCTCTCCGTTACTCACCGTTCAGTCTCGCGCTGACCGCCGGTCCTCCGCGAGCCGTCCTCGCGCGCAGACTCTCCTGGCCCAGCAGCGAGCGCTCCGGCAGCGGCGCCGCCAGCGCGGGCAGCGCCGGCCCAGGCGCCGGGCGCGCGGGGATCAGCGGCTTCAGCGAGCCGCTCACAGTCCAGCTCGAGGCCTGCAGGTACGGGGACAGAGCGCGCGAGCGGGCCGCCACCGACATCATCCTCAACCGGAGAGGCGAACCCCGATAACGCGGATTAAAGCGGAGTTTAGAAAAGCGGAGCCTAATCTGGAGTTTAGTCCCGAGCTGACGGTCCTCTGATCTCGGCCTCCGGCCTCGCGCTATACCGACGCAAGCTCAAAGGACGTCATCACGCACGCGACGGCGTCACGCAGCGGCTAAAATGACCGCAGTGAAGTGACGTCACGGCGAAGCTCCTCTTGTTTAAAATTACATACAGTTAAAATGATAACAGTAGTGTTTTCTTTTTATTATTATTCTAAGGTTCTTCTTCTGAAGCTTCTGACCTAGAACCAGCAAATCTGCCAGTGCTGTAGAACTGGAACAGTACCTGATCGGAGCGTGGCAGAGTAATGAACCTACTTCAGTACTTCAGTACTATCAGAGTACTGAAACCTGCTCACACTGCACGAGCCTGAAATCAGTAACAGTCAATCACACTGTAAACAAACAGTTCTGAACACTGTTCTTACATCATTAACACACACTACACATACACCCTACACACTACACACACACTCCATACACACAACACACTCCATACACACAACACACACCCTACACACTACACACCATGCACACACTACACATACACCCTACACACTACACACACTCCATACACACAACACACACCCTACACACTACACACCATGCACACACTACACATACACCCTACACACTACACACACTCCATACACACAACACACACACTACACACCATGCACACTACACACTACACATACACCCTACACACTACACACACACTACACATACACCCTACACACACACACTCCATACACACAACACACTTCATACACACTACACACCATGCACACATTACACATACACACTGCACACACACTACACATACACCCTACACACCATGTACACACTACACATACACCCTACACACAACACACTTACACCCTACACCCTCACTCCATACACACAACACACACACTGCACACCATGCACACACACTCCACATACACACTACACACCACACACCCTACACACTACACACACACACACACTATACACACACTACACATACACCCTACACACACACTCCATACACACAACACACACCCTACACACTACACACACACTACACATACACACTACACACACACTTCATACACACTACACACCATGCACACACTACACATACACCCTACACACTACACACACACACTACACATACACCCTACACACACACACTCCATACACACAACACACTTCATACACACTACACACCATGCACACATCACACATACACACTGCGCACACACTACACATACACCCTACACACCATGTACACACTACACATACACCCTACACACAACACCCTACACCCTCACTCCATACACACAACACACACACTACACACCATGCACACACTGCACACACACTCCACATACACACTACACACCACACACCCTACACACTACACACACACACACACACTATGCACACACTACACATACACCCTACACACACACTCCATACACACAACACACACCCTACACACTACACACACACTACACATACACACTACACACACACTCCATACACACAACACACTTCATACACACTACACACCATGCACACACTACACATACATCCTACACACATACACCCTACACCCTCACTCCATACACACAACACACACACTACACACCATGCACACACTGCACACACACTCCACATACATACTACACACCACACACCCTACACACTACACACACACACACTATGCACACACTACACATACACCCTACACACACACTCCATACACACACACACTCCATACACACAACACACATCCTACACACTACACACCATGCACACACTACACATACACCCTACACACTACACACACACTACACATACACCCTACACACACACACTCCATACACACAACACACTTCATACACACTACACACCATGCACACATTACACATACACACTGCGCACACACTACACATACACCCTACACACCATGTACACACTACACATACACCCTACACACAACATACTTACACCCTACACCCTCACTCCATACACACAACACACACACTACACACCATGCACACACTGCACACACACTCCACATACACACTACACACCACACAGCCTACACACTACACACACACACACACTATGCACACACTACACATACACCCTACACACACACTCCATACACACAACACACACCCTACACACTACACACACACTCCATACACACAACACACTTCATACACACTACACACCATGCACACACTACACATACAGCCTACACACATACACCCTACACACACACTCCACTACACACTACACATACACACTACACATACACACTACACACACACTCCATACACACTACACACCATGCACACATTACACATACACCCTACACACTACACACCTACACCCTCACTCCATACACACAACACACACACTACACACCATGCACACACTACACACACACTACACACAACACACACTCTACACACTACAAACACACACTATGCACACACTACTCATACACCCTACACATACACTCCATACACACACACACAATACAGACAACACACACCCTACACACACACTACAAACACACTCCATAAACACACACCCTATACACTAAACACACACCCTACACACATACTCCATACACACTACACTCACAATACACACTGTACACTTTACACACTATGCACACACTTCACATACACTCTATACATACACACACACACTCCATAAACACAAATAAATCATACACACACATCCTGCACACACTCCACATCATACACACAACACAAACACACTACACACTACGCACACAGCACACTCAGCGACGATATATAATTAGGCAAATATTTATTTATTTATTTATTTATTTATTAACATTTATAGTCTTATGGCGTATGGGAGGCTGAAGTTATGTTCTAAAAATAAACATTGTCAGCATCTTTAAAGTCGTAGAGCAGGAGAGGACCCTCGCTCAGTGGGTTTGAAGTTGAGCTGCTGTTTGTGGATCAGCAGTGATTACAGAATAAAAGTCTCTGATGGGGTCAGAGTGTGAACATGCTGGACATTGTCTCCTCTGGCTTTCTTTACGCTGATCTCTGTGTTAATCCCATCAGAGAACATACAGGCCTTTAAACGCAGCGCTAGCGTCGCGCTACCAGCTGACAGATGACCTTCGACCGCAGGCCTCCTGCTGAGCTGTGTGCGTGTGAGGAACATGCAGCCTCGTGGCTCTTTAATGTGCTTTTCCGCGCCGTCACCTCATCTGCTCGCCGACTTCAGCCTCGGAAATCAACACCAGTGCCAGCAAGCAAAAGAACATTAAAGGGCCAGTAGCTCTTTTACCGTATGTCCACACTGGCAGCCAACAAACCCACCAGTGTCCAGCCATCTCCTAGTGATGTACACGAGATTTAACTGCAGCGTCACGACAACAGAGCAGCATGTCCTGTTAAAAATGAAAATGGGTGGGGCTAAACTGCCGTAGACAAAATGGGTGGAGCTAAACTGCTGTAGAATAAATGGGTGGAGCTAAAGTACTGAAGACTAAATAAGTGGGGCTAAACTGCTGTTGACAAAATGGGTGGAGCTAAACTGCTGTAGAATAAATGGGTGGAGCTAAACTACTGAAGACTAAATAAGTGGGGCTAAACTGCTGTAGACAAAATGGGTGGAGCTGAACTGCTGTAGAATAAATGGGTGGAGCTAAACTACTGAAGACTAAATAGTGGGGCTAAACTGCTGTAGACTAAATGGGTGGGGCTAAACTGCTAAATGATGAATGGATGGAGCTAAATCGTTGTAGGCTCAAGGGCTGTAGCTAAACTGCTCTAGGCTGAATGGGTGGAGCTAAACTGCTGCAGTTGGATTGGGTGGAGCTAAACTGATGTAGACTAAATGAGTGAAGCTAAACTGCAGTAGGCTGAATGGGTGGAGCTAAACGGATGTAGGCTGAATGGGTGGAGCTAAACTACTGTAGACTAAATGAGTGGAGCTAAACTGCTGTAGACTAAATGGCTGGGGCTAAACTACTATGAGCTGAATGGGTGGAGCTAAACTGCTATGAGCTAAAAGGGTGAAGCTAAACTTCTATAGACTAAATGGGTCAGGCTGAACTAATGTAGCCTAAATAGGTGGAGCTAAACTGCTGTAGACTGAATGAGTGGAGCTAAACTGCTGTAGACTAAAAGGGTGGGGCTAAACTGCTGTAGGCTGAATGGGTGGAGCTAAACTTCTATAGACTAAATGGGTCAGGCTGAACTGATGTAGCCTAAATAGGTGGAGCTAAACTGCTGTAGACTGAATGAGTGGAGCTAAACTGCTGTAGACTAAAAGGGTGGGGCTAAACTGCTGTAGGCTGAATGGGTGGAGCTAAACGGATGTAGGCTGAATGGGTGGAGCTAAACTACTGTAGACTAAATGAGTGGAGCTAAACTGCTGTAGACTAAATGGCTGGGGCTAAACTACTATGAGCTGAATGGGTGGAGCTAAACTGCTATGAGCTGAAAGGGTGAAGCTAAACTTCTATAGACTAAATGGGTCAGGCTGAACTAATGTAGCCTAAATAGGTGGAGCTAAACTGCTGTAGACTGAATGAGTGGAGCTAAACTGCTGTAGACTAAAAGGGTGGGGCTAAACTGCTGTAGGCTGAATGGGTGGAGCTAAACTGCTGTAGGCTGAATGGGTGGAGCTAAAATGCTGTAAACGAAACGGGTCGGGCTATGGATATAAATGTTCAGGGCTAATCTGATGAAGGGTGAATGGATGGAACTAAACTGCTATAAATGGGTGGGGCTAAACGCCTGTGGGTGGGGCTAAACTACCACTTTAATCCCTTTGCTATGGATATAAATGTTCAGCTGTAATAACTGGACTTATTGTATTTGGTTCATCATATCTCTGGATCTTAAGTGCATTTTAATCAATCAGGTTTCTGGTGTTGATCAATATCTAGAGAGAGTGTGTGATTGCTGTGGGCTGCAGATCTGAGTGGATGAAATGTCTGCCGTACAAAGACCCCTGATCTCTTAATAATAATTAAAGTGCTGGAGTTCAGCTAAATAACAATTTTTAAAATAAAAATAATATGAAGGAGTTTGTTGTTGTTTCTTGCTGTGATGAACAAAGACTGCTAGAGCTTGACCTTCAGTTCAGGACATCAGTGTGAAATCTGGATGGTATAAAAACGAGGAAAACTCACCTCTACAATAATGCTAATCGTGTATTAGCATTAAGCTAACTGCAGTTCACATAAGATTTTGTTCTAGTTTAAACACAGACACTTGAAGTTTGTAACAGACTTTAATATAATCTGATCTTTTATGTATTAGTTTTACAGTCAGTCTTACAGTAAACCGTCCTGACAAAGAGCTGCTGTTTAACATTCCTAACAACTAACTGGAACATGCTTAGATTACCACTCATATCCATAATCATATATCTGGAACCTGCTTGGACTACTGACAGAACTGATACCTAAAAAGAAAAATACAGTTAAATACAGCAAAAGCGCAATACCTAGTAATACCTATATTTACCTAGTAATGCCTAGCAATACCTACTAATACCTATAAATTCCTAGTAATACCTAGTAGTTCCTTGTAATACCTTTCACTGACCTGGTAATACCTATCAATACATAGTCATACCTACTAATACCGATTAACACCCACTAATACCTAATAATACCTATTAATATCTAGCAATGCCTAGTAGTACCTAATAAAGCCAACCAATTACCTAGAAATACCTAGCAATACCCGGTAATACCTACTTATACTTATAAATACCTAGTAATACCCAGTAATGCACAGTAAAACCCAGCTATACCTAATAATACCTATTAATACTTAATAATACCAAGAAGTACCTAGCAATACTTAAAAATACAGAGTAATACCTAGAACTACCCATTAATACCTAGAAATACCTAGTAAAACAGAGTAATGTGTAGTAATACAAAAATATTTAGTCATATCTAATAATACCCTGCATTACCTATTATTACATAGAAACACATAGTAATGCATAGTAATACCTACTAATATAAATAGTAATATGTAATAAAATATGTAATAATACCTAGCAATACCTAATATTACCAAATACATAGAAATACTATACCTAGTAATACCAAGAAACCCCGAAAATACTTAGAACTACCTAGGAATACATAGTAATAGCTAGAACTACCTAGTACTACCTAGAAATACCTAGGGAAACAAAGTAATATGCAGTAATACCAAAATAGGTAGAAATAACTACTAATACCCAGCATTACCTTTTACATACCTAGAAACAATAGTAATGCAGAGTAATACCGAATATATAGAAATACTGTACCAAGTAATACCTAGAGACACCTAAAATACTTAATAATACATAGAAATACATAGTAATACCTGGAACTACATAGTAATACCTGAAAATAGCTAGTAAAACAGAGTAATGTGTAGTAACTATGTGTACCTAAAAACATAATATAATACTATTTACTAATAGCTAGCAATACCTAGCAATACCTAATAATACCAAATAGACAAATACACTGTATCTAGTAATACAAAGAAACACCCAAATGCTTAGAAATACCTAGAAATACTTAGAAATACCTCAAAATACTTAAATATAATAATAAAGAGCGAAATACAGCAGTATTATGCATTTTAATAGATACCTAGATTAATGCTCACACAGAGACGCTCTTCAGTCTGTGTTTGAAGATGGTCAGCTGTTTGGACAGCCAGTGGAAGCTCCACCGTCTGGGCTCCAGGACAGAGAACAGTCTTGTCATGTGACTTCCATGTATAGTAAAGGATGGCCGGTCCAGCTGAGCTGTACTTGAAGCTCGAAGAGCTGGAGGTACAGATTGACTCCTCACTGTTTGCATAAGGTGGGAGGCGCTGGTCCAGTCCAGGTTTTGTAGGTATCAGAGTTTTAAATCTGATGCAGCTTCAGGAAGCCAGTGAAGGGAGTGCAGCAGTGGAGTGATGTGAGTGAAGAACCTCACTCCCCAATTAATACTAATTAAAATGTTTACATCTTTTAAAACCTGCAGTGATTCTGAATATTTAATGATGGACCAACAGACATGACCAATTTCTGGAATGATCTACAGTTTAATATAATTTTTATTATTGTGTATTAAATGGTCTTCTATAAACATCCTCCAGGAATGTTTATAGTTATTTTTTTAATTAGAAATTTTATTATTTGCTATTTTTTCTTTCTATTTTCTTTTAATTTCTTTCCTTTTCACATTGAAATATTTTCATCTGCTTTAATTTGTTGCATTTTTATGATAAAAAAATAAATAAATATTACTAAACTAAATTAAATATAATAGTATATTACTATACTGTACTAAACATACTAGTATATTACTATACTATACCAAACATACTCGTATATTACTATACTATACTAAACATACTAGTATATTACTTTACTATACTAAACATACTAGTATATTACAATACTATACTAAACATACTAGTATATTACAATACTATACTGAACATACTAGTATATTACTTTACTATACTAAACATACTAGTATATTACAATACTATACTAAACATACTAGTATATTACGTTACTATACTAAATATACTAGTATACTACTACACATTACTAAATATACTAGTATATTACTAGACTAAACTAAATATACTAGTATATTACTTTACTATACCAAACATACTAGTATATTACTATACTATACTAAACATACTAGTATATTACTATACTATACTAAACATACTAGTATATTACCATACTATACTAAACATACTAGTATATTACCATACTATACTAAACATACTAGTATATTACTTTACTAAACTAAATATACTAGTATACTACTACACTATACTAAATATACTAGTATATTATTACACTAAACTAAATATACTAGTATATTACTATACTGTACTAAACATACTAGTATATTACTTTACTATACCAAACATACTAGTATATTACTTTACTATACTAAACATACTAGTATATTACTATACTGTACTAAACATACTAGTATATTACTATACTGTACTAAACATACTAGTATATTACTATACTGTACTAAACATACTAGTATATTACTTTACTATACCAAACATACTAGTATATTACTATACTAAACATACTAGTATATTACTATACTATACTAAACATAATAGTATATTACTTTACTAAACTAAATATAGTAGTATAATACTATACTGTACTAAACATACTAGTATAATACTTTACTATACCAAACATACTAGTATATTACTATACTATACTAAACATACTAGTATATTACTATACTGTACTAAACATACTAGTATATTACCATACTATACTAAACATACTAGTATATTACTTTACTAAACTAAATATACTAGTATACTACTACACTATACTAAATATACTAGTATATTATTACACTAAACTAAATATACTAGTATATTACTATACTGTACTAAACATACTAGTATAATACTTTACTATACCAAACATACTAGTATATTACTATACTATACTAAACATACTAGTATATTACTATACTGTACTAAACATACTAGTATATTACCATACTATACTAAACATACTAGTATAATACTTTACTATACCAAACATACTAGTATATTACTATACTATACTAAACATACTAGTATATTACTATACTGTACTAAACATACTAGTATATTACCATACTATACTAAACATACTAGTATATTACTTTACTAAACTAAATATACTAGTATACTACTACACTATACTAAATATACTAGTATATTATTACACTAAACTAAATATACTAGTATATTACTATACTGTACTAAACATACTAGTATATTACTTTACTATACCACACATACTAGTATATTACTATACTATACTAAACATACTAGTGTATTATTTTAAGATACTAAATATACTAGTATATAACTATACTGTACTAAACATACTAGTATATTACTTTATTATACCACACATACTAGTATATTACTTTATTATACCACACATACTAGTATATTACTTTATTATACCACACATACTAGTATATTACTATACTATACTAAACATACTAGTGTATTATTTTAAGATACTAAATATACTAGTATATAACTATACTGTACTAAACATACTAGTATATTACTTTATTATACCACACATACTAGTATATTACTTTATTATACCACACATACTAGTATATTACTATACTATACTAAACATACTAGTATATTATTTTAATATACTAAATAGACTAGTATATTATTTTAATATACTAAATATACTACAATATTACTATACTATACTAAACATACTAGTATATTATTTTAATATACTAAATATACTAGTATATACTATACTATACTATATATATTAGTATATTACTATACTATACTAAATATACTAGTATATTACTATACTATACTATATATATTAGTATATTACTATACTATACTAAATATTCTAGTTATACTATACTATACTATACTATACTAAATATACTAGTATATTACTATACTATACTATATATATTAGTATATTACTATACTATACTAAATATACTAGTATATTTGAGCTAATTGTCTTGTTTTTATTTCACACTGTAAACGACTATCAGCTGCATTTCAAGTCTAATATAATTCCTTCTACTCTAATTAATTGTTATTAGAATTATCGTAAGCTATGATTTGGGAGACGTGTGCCGGGGCGGTGCTGGAGCCGGCGAGAGCAGAAGTTTGACCACACAACATCCGGCTGCTAGTGTTTTTAATTATCTCGTGTCATCTCCTCGTATTAAGATGCAGATCTTGTTCTGTTCCCAGATTGAGCTCAAGGGCAGTAATGTGTTTTCCCTCCTTCAATAGCGCATCTCTGCGAGACCCAATAACGCATTACCATCCCATTAACTGTGACTGGAGAGCGGCTCAGTAATTGATAAGGAGGTGGGCCGGCGGGCCGAGAGTGACAGTCGGAGCGGTGGGAGCAGACGGGGACGCTCTTATCTAAATGGAAATCTCAACGTCAGACGATGTCTTCTTTCTTTTCAGCGCCACCCGAGGACAAAAAAAAGAAAAAGGAAAGGACGTTGAAGTTGCGGTGGGCTGGGTTTTTTTTTTTAGGTTAAATGGCTGTTAGACCACCGGACAAAGAGAAAAGCAGAGGATGATTGCAGCCCGAACTAATCGTGGAGCTCATTCTTAATGAAACTTCTGCAATGTCAGTTTTCATGGACTACAAGTTCTAAGACTGTATAATATATATATATATATATATATATATATATATATATATATATATATATATATATATATATATATATATATATATATATACACAATACCAGCCAAACGTTTTAGTACACTACCAGTCAAACGTTTTAGATACACTACCAGTCAAACGTTTTAGATCACTACCAGTCAAACGTTTTAGATACACTACCAGACAAACGTTTTAGTACACTACCAGCCAAACATTTTAGTACACTACCAGTCAAACGTTTTAGATCACTACCAGTCAAACGTTTTAGATACACTACCAGCCAAACGTTTTAGATACACTACCAGACAAACGTTTTAGTACACTACCAGCCAAACGTTTTAGTACACTACCAGTCAAACGTTTTAGATACACTACCAGTCAAACGTTTTAGATACACTACCAGCCAAACGTTTTAGATACACTACCAGCCAAACGTTTTAGTACACTACCAGTCAACCGTTTTAGATACACTACCAGCCAAACGTTTTAGATACACTACCAGCCAAACGTTTTAGTACACTACCAGTCAAACGTTTTAGACACACTACCAGTCAAACGTTTTAGACACACTACCAGTCAAACGTTTTAGACACACTACCAGCCAAACGTTTTAGATACACTACCAGACAAACGTTTTAGATACACTACCAGTCAAACGTTTTAGATACACTACCAGCCAAACGTTTTAGATACACTACCAGACAAACGTTTTAGATACACTACCAGTCAAACGTTTTAGATACACTACCAGTCAAACGTTTTAGTACACTACCAGTCAAACGTTTTAGATACACTACCAGCCAAACGTTTTAGATACACTACCAGCCAAACGTTTTAGTACACTACCAGACAAACGTTTTAGTACACTACCAGTCAAACGTTTTAGATACACTACCAGTCAAACGTTTTAGATCACTACCAGTCAAACGTTTTAGACACACTACCAGTCAAACGTTTTAGACACACTACCAGCCAAACGTTTTAGACACACTACCAGCCAAACGTTTTAGACACACTACCAGCCAAACGTTTTAGACACACTACCAGTCAAACGTTTTAGACACACTACCAGCCAAACGTTTTAGTACACTACCAGTCAAACGTTTTAGACACACTACCAGTCAAACGTTTTAGACACACTACCAGTCAAACGTTTTAGATACACTACCAGTCAAACGTTTTAGATACACTACCAGTCAAACGTTTTAGATACACTACCAGCCAAACGTTTTAGATACACTACCAGCCAAACGTTTTAGATCACTACCAGTCAAACGTTTTAGATACACTACCAGCCAAACGTTTTAGATACACTACCAGTCAAACGTTTTAGTACACTACCAGTCAAACGTTTTAGATACACTACCAGCCAAACGTTTTAGATACACTACCAGACAAACGTTTTAGTACACTACCAGTCAAACGTTTTAGACACACTACCAGTCAAACGTTTTAGACACACTACCAGTCAAACGTTTTAGACACACTACCAGTCAAACGTTTTAGACACACTACCAGACAAACGTTTTAGACACACTACCAGACAAACGTTTTAGACACACTACCAGACAAACGTTTTAGACACACTACCAGTCAAACGTTTTAGACACACTACCAGTCAAACGTTTTAGACACACTACCAGACAAACGTTTTAGACACACTACCAGCCAAACGTTTTAGATACACTACCAGTCAAACGTTTTAGATACACTACCAGCCAAACGTTTTAGATACACTACCAGCCAAACGTTTTAGATACACTACCAGTCAAACGTTTTAGATACACTACCAGCCAAACGTTTTAGATACACTACCAGTCAAACGTTTTAGATACACTACCAAACGTTTTCGTACACTACCAGTCAAACGTTTTAGATACACTACCAGTCAAACGTTTTAGATACACTACCAGTTAAACGTTTTAGATACACTACCAAACGTTTTAGATACACTACCAGTCAAACGTTTTAGATACACTACCAAACGTTTTAGATACACTACCAAACGTTTTAGATACACTACCAGCCAAACGTTTTAGATACACTACCAAACGTTTTAGATACACTACCAGCCAAACGTTTTAGATACACTACCAGTCAAACGTTTTAGATACACTACCAAACGTTTTAGATACACTACCAGTCAAACGTTTTAGATACACTACCAGCCAAACGTTTTAGATACACTACCAGTCAAACGTTTTAGATACACTACCAGTGAAACATTTTAGTACACTACCAGTCAAACGTTTTAGATACACTACCAGTTAAACGTTTTAGATACACTACCAGTCAAACGTTTTAGATACACTACCAGCCAAACGTTTTAGTTATACTACCAGCCAAACGTTTTAGATACACTACCAGACAAACGTTTTAGTACACTACCAGCCAAACGTTTTAGTACACTACCAGTCAAACGTTTTAGATACACTACCAGTCAAACGTTTTAGATACACTACCAGCCAAACGTTTTAGATACACTACCAGCCAAACGTTTTAGTACACTACCAGTCAAACGTTTTAGACACACTACCAGCCAAACGTTTTAGATACACTACCAGACAAACGTTTTAGATACACTACCAGCCAAACGTTTTAGATACACTACCAGACAAACGTTTTAGATACACTACCAGCCAAACGTTTTAGATACACTACCAGTCAAACGTTTTAGTACACTACCAGTCAAACGTTTTAGATACACTACCAGCCAAACGTTTTAGATACACTACCAGACAAACGTTTTAGTACACTACCAGTCAAACGTTTTAGATACACTACCAGTCAAACGTTTTAGATCACTACCAGTCAAACGTTTTAGACACACTACCAGTCAAACGTTTTAGACACACTACCAGTCAACCGTTTTAGATACACTACCAGCCAAACGTTTTAGATACACTACCAGCCAAACGTTTTAGTACACTACCAGACAAACGTTTTAGTACACTACCAGTCAAACGTTTTAGACACACTACCAGTCAAACGTTTTAGTACACTACCAGTCAAACGTTTTAGATACACTACCAGTCAAACGTTTTAGACACACTACCAGCCAAACGTTTTAGATACACTACCAGACAAACGTTTTAGATACACTACCAGCCAAACGTTTTAGATACACTACCAGACAAACGTTTTAGATACACTACCAGCCAAACGTTTTAGATACACTACCAGTCAAACGTTTTAGTACACTACCAGTCAAACGTTTTAGATACACTACCAGCCAAACGTTTTAGATACACTACCAGACAAACGTTTTAGTACACTACCAGTCAAACGTTTTAGATACACTACCAGTCAAACGTTTTAGATCACTACCAGTCAAACGTTTTAGACACACTACCAGTCAAACGTTTTAGACACACTACCAGCCAAACGTTTTAGATACACTACCAGACAAACGTTTTAGATACACTACCAGCCAAACGTTTTAGATACACTACCAGTCAAACGTTTTAGTACACTACCAGTCAAACGTTTTAGATACACTACCAGCCAAACGTTTTAGATACACTACCAGACAAACGTTTTAGTACACTACCAGTCAAACGTTTTAGATACACTACCAGTCAAACGTTTTAGATCACTACCAGTCAAACGTTTTAGACACACTACCAGTCAAACGTTTTAGACACACTACCAGACAAACGTTTTAGACACACTACCAGACAAACGTTTTAGACACACTACCAGTCAAACGTTTTAGACACACTACCAGTCAAACGTTTTAGACACACTACCAGACAAACGTTTTAGACACACTACCAGCCAAACGTTTTAGATACACTACCAGTCAAACGTTTTAGATACACTACCAGCCAAACGTTTTAGATACACTACCAGCCAAACGTTTTAGATACACTACCAGTCAAACGTTTTAGATACACTACCAGCCAAACGTTTTAGATACACTACCAGTCAAACGTTTTAGATACACTACCAAACGTTTTCGTACACTACCAGTCAAACGTTTTAGATACACTACCAGTCAAACGTTTTAGATACACTACCAGTTAAACGTTTTAGATACACTACCAAACGTTTTAGATACACTACCAGTCAAACGTTTTAGATACACTACCAAACGTTTTAGATACACTACCAGCCAAACATTTTAGATACACTACCAAACGTTTTAGATACACTACCAAACGTTTTAGATACACTACCAGCCAAACGTTTTAGATACACTACCAAACGTTTTAGATACACTACCAGCCAAACGTTTTAGATACACTACCAGTCAAACGTTTTAGATACACTACCAAACGTTTTAGATACACTACCAGTCAAACGTTTTAGATACACTACCAGCCAAACGTTTTAGATACACTACCAGTCAAACGTTTTAGATACACTACCAGTGAAACATTTTAGTACACTACCAGTCAAACGTTTTAGATACACTACCAGTTAAACGTTTTAGATACACTACCAGTCAAACGTTTTAGATACACTACCAGCCAAACGTTTTAGTTATACTACCAGCCAAACGTTTTAGATACACTACCAGCCAAACGTTTTAGATCACTACCAGTCAAACGTTTTAGATACACTACCAGCCAAACGTTTTAGATACACTACCAGTCAAACGTTTTAGATACACTACCAGTCAAACGTTTTAGATACACTACCAGCCAAACGTTTTAGTTATACTACCAGCCAAACGTTTTAGATACACTACCAGCCAAACGTTTTAGATCACTACCAGTCAAACGTTTTAGATACACTACCAGCCAAACGTTTTAGATACACTACCAGTCAAACGTTTTAGATACACTACCAGTCAAACGTTTTAGATACACTACCAAACGTTTTAGATACACTACCAGTCAAACGTTTTAAATACACTACCAGTCAAACGTTTTAGATACACTACCAAACGTTTTAGATACACTACCAGTCAAACGTTTTAGATACACTACCAGTCAAACGTTTTAGATACACTACCAGTCAAACGTTTTAGTACACTACCAGTCAAACGTTTTAGATACACTACCAGTCAAACGTTTTAGATACACTACCAGTCAAACGTTTTAGTACACTACCAGACAAACGTTTTAGATACACTACCAGACAAACGTTTTAGATACACTACCAAACGTTTTAGATACACTACCAGTCAAACGTTTTAGTACACTACCAGACAAACGTTTTAGATACACTACCAGTCAAACGTTTTAGTACACTACCAGACAAACGTTTTAGATACACTACCAGCCAATCGTTTTAGATACACTACCAGTCAAACGTTTTAGATACACTACCAGTCAAACGATGAGGTCCAACTTTTTCAGATTGGCGCGTCTCCTTGCCATCACCCAGATCTTTAGCTCCCTCCACAGCTTCTCAATTGGATTCTAGTTAGGACTCTGGCTGGGCCGCTGCAAAACGGTAATGTTTTGGTCCGCTAACTATTTCTTCAGCACTTTTGCTTGGGGTTGTGTTTGGGATTGTTGTCGTGCTGAAATGTCCTCTGGTGCTCAAGGCTAAGTTTCTCTGCAGACTGCCTCATGTTGTTGTTAAGAATCTTGATGTATTGCTCTTTTTCATGGTGAAGTTTACTGTGATTAGGTTCTCTGGTCCATTGGCTGAAAAACACCCCCAAATCATTAGGTTTCCACCACCACCTGTTTGACAGTGGGGATGGAGTTCTTAGTGCTGGAGGCTTTTCCTTTTTCACACCAAATGAAATGATCTTTGTCCAGATGAGCGTTTGCAAACTGGAGAAGTGGCATCCTCCTCAGTCTGTGTCCGTGGAAACCAGCAGTGTGCAGTGCCCGTTGGACCTTGAGACGTTGCCACCAGCAGATCCTCCTATCACTATCCTCCTGGCCAGCACAGGTGTCACTTTTGGCTTCCAACCACGTCCTCTGATATTTTTCTTTTTCTGGATAAACCACTACATACCCTCACGGTCATGACTGTTATGGCAACACTGGACCTTCAGTGCTTTCTTTGAACGGAGGCAGAAGTGAACATACATGTTTAATAGAGAGGAAAACAGGAATCTGCTGCAGCTGTTTGTTGTTTTGTCTGAAATCAACACAAGGTCAAACATACACCCACTTAGATTATTTATTCAGTGGTGTCAAGTTCCCAAGGCCTCCCTCTTAACCTCCCGTTACTGATCCCCAGCAGATGGACCAAAATTCATACCTTCAAGCTCGACTAAAGCTCGCATCTAACCACACAGCCATGGATGATCAGATGAGACAAAGATTGAGCTGTTTTCTTGTGTGCTCGCTTGGCCTTCAGATCAGAGCTTCATGGAATGGGTTTCTGTGGCTGAGTAGCTGCAACCAAGCCCAGACTCCGTCTGGCAATCCGATGGATGAGTCTGGGTTTGGCGGTTGCCAGAAGAATGGTACTTGTCTGACTGCATTGTGCTGAGGGTAAAGTTTGGTGGAGGGGGGATTATGAGGTGGGTTCAGCCCCTTAGTCCCAGTGAAAGAAACTCTTAATGCTTCAGCAGACCAAGAGATTTTTACAATTTCATGCCCCCAACTTTGTGGGCCCCTTCCTGTTCCAACATATGACTGCCCACCAGTGCACATAGCAGCTCCATAAAGACATGGAGGAGTGAGCTTGGTGTGGAAGAACTTGACTGGCCTGCACAGAGTCCTGACCTCAACCTGATAGAACACCTTAGGGATGAATTAGAGCGGAAACTGTGAGCCAGACCTTCTCGTCCAACATCAGTGTCTGACCTCACCAATGGTCTTCTGGAAGAACGGTCAAACATTCCCATAAACACTCTCCTAAACCGTGTGGAGAGACTTCCCAGAAGAATTGAAGCTGTTATAGCTGCGAAGGTTGGGCCAACATCATATTAAACCCTATCGATTAAGAACGGGATGTCACACAATTTCATATGCATGTATCTAAATATTCTTGATTGAAAAACAAAGAATTAAACATTTATGAACTCTAAAGTACTTGGTAGATTAATTTATTTAATTATTTATTCAACCTTTTATTTTATTATATTGTATGTTAGCAGCTTTAAAAAGCAACTTCTCACTTAACTCATGTTTGTAGAATAATGACTTTCTTGTATTCATATACTTGAATTGTTCTCCATTTTAAAGTAATTTAATCTGCGAAGAAAACGCAACACCTTCCACATCCTTTAAATGACAGCTGTGTTATTTGAACGTCTAAACTGGTGGAGTGGAGAATATATTATTACTGAGCTGCTGATTTTATACTATAAATACACAGGGATGTGATTGAGCTACAAGCTCCACACTTAAAGATTACAATTTAGAAATGACTTCTTTTTGTCAGCATGCAATCACAGCAAACCTTACCCAACAAAGGATAATGTTTTTACTTCTCTTTATGTCTCACTGACTGTCTGTCATGTCCGCTTGTAAAAAAAAAAAAAAAAAAAACTACTTTAAGTGTTCCAAAAACATCCCCTGACCAACTTCGCCTGAGTTTGAATTCGATCTGATTGGGAAGTCAGAGGTCGGTGCTGACTGGAATGTAAATGGAGATGGTCCACCTCCAAACAGTTTCAACCAATGAACATTTAATCAGCATCTATCAATAAACATCTGATCAGCACTGACAAATGAACTTTCAATCAGCATTCAGCGATCCAATCAGTATTCTCCAATTACTATTCAATCAACATCGGCCAACGAGCATTCAATCAATATCAGCCAAAAACTATTCAATCAACATCAGCCGATGAGTATTCAGTCAGCATCGGCCAAAAACCATTCAAGTCAGCATCCTACAATAAACATTCAATCCAATCAGCATCGGCCAATAAACATCCACTGAGCATCCTCCAATGAGCATCAAATCAGCATCCTCCAATGAACATTCAATGTAATTAGCATTGGCCAATACACATCCAAACAGCATCCTCCAATGAGCATCCTCCAATGAGCATCCTCCAATGAGCAACCAATCAGTGTTCTCAAATGAATATTCAATCAGCATCCTCCAATGAACATTCAATGTAATCAGCATTGGCCAATGAACATCCAAACTGCATCCTCCAATGAGCATCCTCCAATGAGCAACCAATCAGTCTTATTAAATGAATATTCCATCAGCATCCTCCAATGAAAATTCAATGTAATCAGCATTGGCCAATGAACATCCAAACAGTATCCTCTAATAAGCATCCTCCAATGAGCATCCAATCAGTATTCTCAAATTAACATTCACTCAGCATCCTCTAAGAAACATTCGATCCAATCAGCATTGACCAATGAACATCCAAAGAGCATCCTCCAATGAACATCCAATGAGCATCCTCCAATGTGCATCCAATCAGCATCCTCCAATGAACATTTAATAAGCATCCTCCAATAAGCATCCAATCACCATCCTCCAATAAACATTAGTCAGCATTATTCAACAACATTCAGTCAGCATCCTCCAATGAGCATCCAATCAGTATCCTCCAATAAATATTAGTCAGCATTATTCAAGAAAATTCAGTTAGCATCTTCCAATGAGCATCCAATCAATATCCTCCAATAAACATTCAATAATTATCCTCCAGTGAGCATTCAACCAGCATTCTCCACTGACTATCCAATCAGCATCCTCCAGTGAACATTCAATAAGCATCCTCCAATGAGCATTCTGTCAGCATAACTTCAACAAGCATCCAACCAGCATCCTTTAATAAGCATCCAATCCAATCAGCATTGACCAATGGACATTCAATGAGCATCCTCCAATGAGCATCCAACCAGTATTCTCAAATAAACATTCAATCAGAATCCTCTAAGGAGCATCGGATCAGCATCCTCCAATACACATTCAATCCAATCAGCATTGGCAAATGAACATCCAAACAGCATCCTTCAATGAGCATCCAATCACCAACCTCCAATAAACATTCAGTCAGTATCCTTCAATGAGCATCCAATCAGTATCCTCCAATGAACATTCAATAATTATCCTCCAGTGAGCATCCAACCAGCATCCTCCAGTGACTATCCAATCAGCATCCTCCAATGAGCATTAAGTCAGCATCCTATAACGAGCATCCAATCAGCATCCTCCAATGCACATCCAATCAGAATGGTCCTCCAGGCCTGGTCATACTCAGTGGTTTCCAATCTGAATGACTGTTGATATGTTAGCAATTTAATTACACTGATTTGTTTTTAAATTTTGGTGGAGCTTCCTTCTGCTTTGATTTCCTCAGTACAGCTGAATGAGAGAAGCTCCTCGTGGGTTTGGCCCCTCACACTGTCAGGCTCTGCATGTACGACATTCAGATAACGTCATCCACGTCAGAGTCGTACAGAACAGAGTTCAGATCCTTCCGCTGATAAACCCACACTGCTGCTGAGCGCCGTCACCGACAGACTTATCTCAGAACAGTGGCCTTCGGGAGAGTCTCAGAGGGTCTCAGAGTGGGTCCGCTCCCAATCACTCACTCAGTGAGCACTTTCAGAGACCCCCTCGTTTATTTACCTCCACTCAGAACAGACTTCAAATTCAGATTATTAATTTTTAACATCAGACAAAAGCAGAAACACATACTCAACAGAAAACGGGTGGAGGTGTATAAGTGTGTGTGTGTGTGTGTGTGTGTGTGTTGAGTGTTAGTGTGTGTGGAGGTGTTGTGTGTAAGTGTGCCTGTGTGTGTGTTGAGTGTTGAGTGTTAGTGTGTGTGGAGGTGTTATGTGTATGTGTTGAGTGTTAGCGTGTGTGGAGGTGTTGTGTGTGTGTGTGTGTGTTGAGTGTTAGCGTGTGTGGAGGTGTTGTGTGTGTGTGTGTTGAGTGTTTGTGTGTGTGTTGAGTGTTTGTGTGTGTGTGTGTGTGTTGAGTGTTAGTGTGAGTGGAGGTGTTGTGTTTAAGTGTGTCTAGGTGTGTGTGTTGAGTGTTAGTGTATGTGTATATGTGTATGTGTGTTAGTGTGTGTGTGTGTTGAGTGTTAGGGTGTGTGGAGGTGTTGTGTGTAACTGTGTCTATGTGTGTGTGTTGAGTGTTAGATTGTGTGAGTGTTAGTGTGTGTGGAGGTGTTGTGTGTAACTGTGTCTATGTGTGTGTGTTGAGTGTTAGTGTGTGTGTGTTGAGTGTTAGTGTGTGTGGAGGTGTTGTGTGTAACTGTGTCTATGTGTGTGTGTTAAGTGTTAGTGTGTGTGGAGGTGTTGTGTGTAACTGTGTCTATGTGTGTGTGTTGAGTGCTAGTGTGTGTGGAGGTGTTGTGTGTAACTGTGTCTATGTTTGTGTGTTGAGTGTTAGTGTGTGTGAGTGTGTTGAGTGCTAGTGTGTGTGGAGGTGTTGTGTGTAACTGTGTCTATGTGTGTGTGTTGAGTGCTAGTGTGTGTGGAGGTGTTGTGTGTAACTGTGTCTATGTTTGTGTGTTGAGTGTTAGTGTGTGTGGAGGTGTTGTGTGTAACTGTGTCTATGTTTGTGTGTTGAGTGTTAGTGTGTGTGAGTGTGTTGAGTGTTAGTGTGTGTGGAGGTGTTGTGTGTAACTGTGTCTATGTGTGTGTGTTGAGTGCTAGTGTGTGTGGAGGTGTTGTGTGTAACTGTGTCTATGTGTGTGTGTTGAGTGTTAGTGTGTGTGTAAGTGTTGTGTGTGTGTAAGTGTGTGAGTGTGTGTGTTTTGTTAGTGTGTGTGTGTGTGTCTTTATCTCTCTCTATCTCTCTCTCTACACTCTATCTCCATCTGTCTCTCTCTACTCTCTACCTGTCTCTCTAAACTCTATCTCTCTCTCTGTCTCTCTCTACTCTATCTCTCTCTCTATCTCTCTTTACTCTCTATCTGTCTCTCTCTACTCTATCTCTCTCTTCTCTATCTCTTCTCTCTACTCTATCTGTCCCTCTTTCCTCTCTGTCTCTCTCACTACTCTATCTCTCTCTATCTCTCTTTACTCTATCTCTCTCCTCTCTCTCTGTCTTTCTTTGTCGCTTTCTACTCTCTCTCTTCTTCATCTCTATTGCTCTCTCTTTCCTCTGTCTCTCTATTCTTTCTCTACTTTCTTTCTTCTCTTTCTACTCTATATCTCTTTCTCTACTCTATCTCTCTCTACTCTCCCATTCTCTGTTTCTTTCTCTTTTACTTCTCTACTTTCTCTCTCTTCCCCTTCCTTTCTACCCTTTTTTCTCTGTACTATGATTCTCTCTTTTTCTCTTTCTCTCCCTCCCTGTTACCTCTCTACTCTCTTCCTCTCTCTCTTTCCCACCCCCTTCTCTCTTTTTCTCCCCCATCTCTCTCTCTCTCTCTCTCTCTCTCTCTCTACTCTCTCCCTCTCTCTCTTTCTCTTCCCCCCCCCTCTTCCCCCCCCCCCCCCCCCCTCTCTCTCTCTCTCTCTCTCTCGGCCACCCGCATTTATATTCACCTCATTCTTTCATCTTTATTTTTAGCTGTTTTTTTTCTGTTGGCCGCTTTCTCTCTGTTCTGGTGTCGTCCTGAATAATATCAGGTCTATCTAAGCGTGCTCAGTGCAGACGGAGGTGCGGAGGACAGACCCCCAGTCCCACCCCATCACCCTGACAACACATTCAATAAAACAGAACCCTGGTTCTGCAGTCTGA
Organism: Megaleporinus macrocephalus; assembly: GCA_021613375.1. NCBI lineage: Eukaryota > Metazoa > Chordata > Actinopteri > Characiformes > Anostomidae > Megaleporinus > Megaleporinus macrocephalus. Next base: position 31,552,708 of record CM038728.1, on the reverse strand, counting down.
TTGGCTGATCCAGTCTAAAATATTCTGTCTACTCACGTTTGACATTCCGTACAGATCAACTGAATTCTGTCTTAATTAAAGTTATTAATCAGTTTACTCCGATTATCACCCCCCCCCTTTCTCCTCAGCCCCCCATCTCCCCCCTACAAACACACACACACACACACACACACACACACACACACACACACACACACAAACGAGCAGGCTCTGTTCAGAGTGGTGATTATATATATATATATATATATATATATATATATATATATATATATATATATATATATATATATATATATATATATATATATATAGACACTGCACTGGGCTCAGATGGCCATGTCAGCATGTCAGCGCTGCCATGTTTGAGGGGTGGTCTGCATTCGGTCCAGATACAGAGCAGCAAATTAATACTGTCCATAATTAGATCATATCTGAAAAAAACACATCTCAGAAAGAGGGATAGGATTAATAAACGGAGAGAACGCAGATCCACGCTTGTGTTTACATGTGTTTGACTGTGTGGCTGGTTGTCCTCTGCTTTTATATGAAGTTTATCTAATTTAATACCCTGTACAGGGGTCTTAACCTGGCGTAGCAGTTCTATTCACTGATGTTTATTAGTGTTAAATCAGATGCAGCATGTCTTATAGATACTCAGAGTTAGAATTGTCTAGTTCCACCTTTAATGATGTGAGCGCGAGTGCCAGAATGTAACTGCTGCACATTTAAAGGGAACCCCGGCTGGTAACACAAATAAGCCTTGATATGGTTTAATGACTCTAAATTATTAAGATGTTGTTAAAAATCACAAAAAGTATCAGATTTATTAGATTTTCTGTAAAATCCGCTGCACGTGGGTCTCCATTGTTGTATCTACTGACGTGATCAGCGAGTAGTGACGTCAAATGGTTGCAGTAACCGGCCGTCACGCTTGAGCACAGCTAGCTACTAAACATGCTACTGTTCAGTCTTTACAGTTTGAACTAGAACTCAACATTTCTGACATCAGCGGTGACATCACACACCACGTTAGTGTAAATGGTGAACAGAGAGGGTGGAGGAGAGAGTGGACACAGTGCTGGAGTTGTTGTGAAGCTGTGTGTCGGTGTTGACGGAGAAGGAGAGTGTCTGTTAAAGGAGCTCCGCTTTCTAGCAGGAAACATTCACGCTCAGTAAACAGCTAGATACACTGAACGGGAGTGTCTCTGAGCGTCACACTCCTTTATTAGTGAAGTAGTATGTTCACTACTAAGACTGGACTTTCACCTTCAGGATCCACAAACGAGGAGAAGCAGCTGACGCTAATGCTAAACGTTCTCAGGAGAGAATCCAGCGCATGTTCACGTTCACGGTTCTTCTCGCGGTTCTCCATAATCTGGAGCTTTTGGACTTCCTGTGTGGGGAAACTGTGACACTGCATTGTGTTTTAGTCTACGCTTAAAACCAACAGCCTCGTCAAGTCTCTCACCAGTGGTGGTCTACTGAACCACTCACACTCATCCAGACTGAAGTGAGGAGAGCAGAGCGGGGGTCTTTGGGTAGCTGTGTTGGTCCACACGCTGCTTCACTAACTATTCTTCTTGTTTATGTTTGTGAAGCTGTTTAGACTAATATCAGTCTTCACACTGCCTTTCACTGAAACAACATCAACAACACAATGTACATGGTTTTCTTTAAGCTAGGTTAGTAACTAACACTCACTCCTTCACACCACAGTCCAGTTCAGACCTGAAACCATCTGACCTCATCTACCCAGCAGGCATTGCACGTCAGCAATAATGGCTGCGTCTATATGTTAAATATTTTGAATAAAAGCTCTAATTTATAAATAAATCTGAATAAATCTTAACACTATATTACACCATATTAAGGCTTACCAGTGTTACCAGCCTTCAGACAGCCTTCAGTTACTATCATTCAGACAGGACGTCGACTCCAGCCTCCAGTGTTGGAGGTGTTTATTGCATGTTTATGTACATGAGGATCAAAAGTGAGTCACCCAGTGATGGATCTGCTGATGTGTGTGATTGTGTTTGTATCAAAGCTGTGAGCTAAACTCTGACTTCAATGTCACACATAGACCGAATCCTTTTCCTGCCACTCCAGACAGCCGACCAGCACCATCACAGTTAGACATCAGAAAGAACAGCGACTGAGAGCTACTGAGTCTGAGCAACCTGGAGTTACCTGTGTCTGAGGATTATAACAGAACAAGCCTGGTGGAACTCGGTTGAGTAGTGGACGTGCAGACGTGTCATCTCAGACAGAGAACATCAGATGTTCTTACACATCATGAAAATCATTTAACGCTAAAACTTGAATAAATCTAGAACATACAATGAAGTATGTCCAATCAGGTACGGGCATTTTAGCATTTAGACACATTTTCTAAACAATATCTGATACTAGAAAACTGTAGCCCTGAATCAGATCAGTCACCACTGCTCTACTGTGTGTTACAGACTATGTTAAAAATATGTGATTAACTGTATGTTAAAGTCTGTGTTACAGACATTGTGTTACAGACTGTATGTTAAAGTCTGTGTGTTACAGACTGTATGTTAAAGTCTGTGTTACAGACATTGTGTTACAGACTGTATGTTACAGACTGTATGTTAACGTCTGTGTGTTACAGACTGCATGTTAAAGTCTGTGTTACAGACATTGTGTTACAGACTGTTAAAGTCTGTGTGTTACAGACTGTGTGTTAAAATCTGTTACAGACTATATGTTAAAGTCTGTGTGTTACAGACTATATGTTAAAGTCTGTGTGTTACAGACATTGTGTTTCAGACTGTGTGTTAAAGTCTGTGTGTTACAGACTGTGTGTTAAAGTCTGTTACAGACTATATGTTAATGTCTGTGTGTTACAGACTGTGTGTTAAAGTCTGTGTTACAGACATTGTGTTACAGACTGTATATTAAAGACTGTGTGTTACAGACATTGTGTTACAGACATTGTGTTACAGACATTGTGTTACAGACTGTATATTAAAGACTGTGTGTTACAGACATTGTGTTACAGACATTGTGTTATAGACTGTATGTTAAAGTCTGTGTGTTACAGACTGTATGTTAAAGTCTGTGTGTTGCAGACATTGTGTTACAGACTGTATGTTAAAGTCTGTGTGTTACAGACTGTGTTAAAATCTGTTACAGACTATATGTTAAAGTCTGTGTGTTACATACTGTGTTACAGACTGTATGTTAAAGTGTGTGTTACAGACTGTTACAGACTGTATGTTAAAGTCTGTGTGTTACAGACTGTATGTTAAAGTGTGTGTGTTACAGACTGTGTTACAGACTGTATGTTACAGACTGTGTTACAGACTGTATGTTACAATATGTGTTACAGACTATGTGTTAAAGTCTGTGTCTTGCATACTATGTTACAGACTGTTACAGACTGTATGTTACAAAATGTGTTACAGACTGTATGTTTAAGTCTGTGTCTTGCATACTATGTTACAGACTGTATGTTACAAAATGTGTTACAGACTGTATGTTAAAGTCTGTGTGTTACAGACATTGTGTTACAGACTGTATGTTAAAGTCATTGTGTTACAGAGAGAAGTCATCTTACTTATTGTTGTATGTAATAAAAACCTCTAAAATCACGACACCACACAGACTCCATTAAGTGCCACCAGGTTGTTTCCTGGAGATCCTGGTTTCTGTTTGGGTCTTCAGGCCTCCTACAGTAGTTCTGCTGCAATAAACTGTTTGTTCAGCTATGCTAATGAACAGGAGCTGCGTGGAGAAGCAGTTGAGTGATGAGATGTAATGAGTTGTGACACTGTGTATCTTGTTTAAGGGCTAATGTAACAGTAAGTACAGCTGTTTCACTGACAGGGATCTACAGTGAGTCATTAAATCACTGTCACTGAATCAGACACTCGACTGTAATTAATTCACTGAACTATTTATCCTATTCTAATGTCTTGGAATGCAGTGAGAAAGCCAAGGTCCAATCAAACAGCACAGGAAATGAAGTCCCGCCAACACGCAAGCAATTAGCACAAGCATGAGGGACCACCAACATCCAATAAATCAAGACAGGGATGAGGGGCCACCATCATCAATCCTATTAGAACAGGACCATTGGACCACCAACATCCAACCAATTGAAACGTGAAAAGGGACCACCAACATCCAATCAGCAAAGGAACAGGAAACAACTTACATCTATCTAATCAGCACAGGAATGACGGGTGACCAACATCTATTCAATCTGGATTTAAACAAAAGACCACCAACATCCAAACAACCAGGACAAAGGACCACCATCAGAACTGGGACAAGGGACGACCAACTTTAAGCCAATCAGACAAGATGATTTTGCCATCTCTGTTTGCTCTCTGGTCTTTTTCTCTCACTCTCTTGCTCTCTGTCTCCCTCTCACTCTGTCTCTCTCTCAGTTTCTGTCTCTCTCTCACTCTCTTGCTCTCTGTCTCTCTCTCACTCTGTCTCTCACTCTCTGTCTCTCTGTCACTCTCTTGAACTCTGTCTCTCTCTCACTTTCTGTCTTTCTATTACTCTCTTGCTCTCTGTTTCTCTCTCATTCTGTCTCTCACTCTCACTTTCTGTCTCTCTCTCACTCTCTTGAACTCTGTCTCTCTCTCACTCTCTGTCTCTCTCACTTTCTCTCTCTCACTCTCTTGCACTCTGTCTCTCTCACTCTCTCTGTCTCTCTCACACTGTCTCTCTCTCTCTGTCACACTTTCTGTCTCCTACTCTCTCTGTCTCTTTCTCACTCTCTCTGTCTCTCACTCTGTCTCTCTCTTTCACTCTCTCTGTACTCTCTCTGTGTCTCTCTCTTTCTCTTCCTCCCACTCTCTTTGTCTCTCTCTGTTTCTCTCTCTCTCTGTCTCACTCTCTCTGTGTCTCTCTCACTCTCTCTGCCTCTCTCTGTGTCTCTCTCACTCCCTCTGTCTCTGTCTCACTCTCTCTCTGTCTCTCGCTTGATTAGACGAGTGGAGCTATAGATCCTCAGTGAGGAGCAGAGCTGCAGGAAGCTTGCAGATCCTCAGAGTTGCTCTAGTTAATGGGCGCTGGTCTCTGGAGAAGATCTGACTCGGCCTGCCTGTAAAATACAGTGTGCGAGGTCAGCAGCTCTGAGTTCCCCGAGAGGTTCTGCTGAGTTACCGGTCATTATTAGCACTGAACACCGACAAACACAAAGAAACTGGTCAGCATCTCACTGAACATCATCAGCATCTAACACACCGAACATCATCTACACGCTTTCAGTCCTGCCCGGAACCAGCTCGTTACTGTCTGATCATTATATTCATGATAACAAAGGAAGATTGTTTTGATTTCTGATTAAGATTTAAACCTGTTCATCTGAGAGACATAGAGAGAGAGAGAGTGACAGAGTAATAAAGAGAGAAACAGAGAGTGATAGAGAGAGAGAGGGAGAGTGATAAAGAGAGAAACAGAGATAGAGATTGATAGAGAGGGATGGTTATAGAAATAGAAAGAGAGAGATAAAGAAATAAAGAGAGAGAGAAATAGTGACAGAGTGACAGAAAGAGAGAGAGAGACTGAATGACAGGGATAGAAAGATAAAAAGACAAAGAAAGAATGATAGAGAGACAGAGAGGAAGAGACAGAGAGAGAGTATAGAGGGGGTGTGATAGAGATAGAAAGAGAATGAAAGAGAGATAGAGAGACAAATAGAGAGAGACAGAGAAAGAGTGACAGAGAGTGAAAGAAAGAGATAGTGACAAAAAAGAGAGAGAGACAGTGACAGGAAGATAAAAAGAGAGAAAGAATGATAGAGAGACAGAGAGAGAGACAGAGCAATAAAAAGAGATCGAGTGATAGAGAGACAGAGTGATAGAGAGACAGACCGTGAGAGTGAGAGAGTGATAAAAAGAGACAGAGAGATGATAAGAGAAAGTGATAGAGAGATAGATAACAAGAGAGAGTGATAGAGAGAGACAGAGCAATAAAAAGAGATCGAGTGATAGAGACAGAGTGATACAGAGACAGACAGAGAGACAGAGAGAGACAGAGAGAGAGATAAGAAGAGAGAGTGATAGAGAGAGACAGAGATAAGTGATAGGGAGAGAGACACCGATCAAATGAGAGAGTGATAGAGAGAGAGACAGAGAGTGATAGAAAGTGAGAAAGAGTGAGAAAGAGAGAAAGGGAAAGAGATAAGAGGAGAGAATAATAGAGACAGTGATAGACAGAGAGGGATAAAATGAGAGAATGATAGAGAGAGAGAGACAGAGAGTGATAGAGAATGAGACAAAGAGGGACAGAGAGACAGAGAGTGATAGAGAAAGACAGAGAGAGATAAAATGAGAGAATGATAGAGAGAGACAGAGAGGGATAGAGAATGAGACAAAGAGGGACAGAGAGACAGAGAGGGATAGAGAATGAGACAAAGAGGGACAGAGAGACAGAGAGTGATAGAGAATGAGACAAAGCAATAGAGAGAGAGAGAGACTGAGAGAGAGATGGAGGAGGGGTGTTTATCTCAGCTGAAAGGTGAGGGTGATGACGTGTTGCTGGAGGTTCTGGTCTCCGGCTCGGGGATGGTTTGGTCAGACTGCTGGTGTTTCTCGGGGGAAGATAAAGGAAATCGTTGGGGACTGAACGCGGGTGGGGGGCGGTGGGATTACTCTGTGTTTAAGATAATAATCAGAGGACTTTTTAAAATTAGGGGGGTGACGCGGGATTTGCATGCGATTAAAGCGTAAAGCTGCAGGAGAGATGGAGCTGGATCTCACTGTTCACCTCACGCTCAGCCTGTTTCTCCACTCAGAGCTCATCACCCACTCAAACAAACCCCTCATTCAACAACGCCACACACAACACACTCACTCTTAACTCACACCAAGACCGGACACACTGCCGGCCCTGGACGTTTAAGAGCTCAGAGAGTTCAGAACAATAACACTAACAACTGTTAGTGAACAGGTCTAGCTCTACATGTAAAGAGTGGGAGGGGTCACCCAGAGAGGCGGAGTCTATTAGAAGTAAAGTCGGGGAGGGGCCACCCAGAGAGGCGGAGTCTTTCAGAAGTAAAGAGGGGGAGGGGCCACCCAGAGAGGCGGAGTCTTTCAGAAGTAAAGAGGGGGAGGAAGCACACAGAGAGGCGGAGTCTTTCAGAAGTAAAGAGGGGGAGGGAGCACACAGAGAGGCGGAGTCTTTCAGAAGTAAAGAGGGGGAGGGAGCACACAGAGAGGCGGAGTCTTCAGAAGTAAAGAGGGGGAGGGATCAACCAGAGAGGCGGAGTCTTTCTGTAGTAAAGAGGGGGAGGGGTCACCCAGGGAGGTGGAGTCTATCAGAAGTAAAGAGGGGGAGGGGTCACCCAGAGAGGCGGAGTCTTTTAGAAGTAAAGAGGGGGAGGGAGCACACAGAGAGGCGGAGTCTTTCAGAAGTAAAGAGGGGGAGGGAGCACACAGAGAGGCGGAGTCTTTCAGAAGTAAAGAGGGGGAGGGAGCACACAGAGAGGCGGAGTCTTTCAGAAGTAAAGAGGGGGAGGGAGCACACAGAGAGGCGGAGTCTTTCAGAAGTAAAGAGGGGGAGGGAGCACACAGAGAGGCGGAGTCTTTCAGAAGTAAAAAGGGGGAGGGAGCACACAGAGAGGCGGAGTCTTTCAGAAGTAAAGAGGGGGAGGGAGCACACAGAGAGGCGGAGTCTTTCAGAAGTAAAGAGGGGGAGGGGCCACCCAGAGAGGCGGAGTCTTTCAGAAGTAAAGAGGGGGAGGGAGCACCCAGAGAGGCGGAGTCTTTCAGAAGTAAAGAGGGGGAGGGGTCACCCAGAGAGGTGGAGTCTATCAGAAGTAAAGAGTGGGAGGGGTCACCCAGAGAGCTGGAGTCTATCAGATTTAAAGAGTGGGAGGAGTCACCCAGAGAGGTGGAGTCTATCAGAAGTAAAGAGGGGGAGGGGTCACCCAGAGAGGTGGAGTCTATCAGAAGTAAAGGTAGGGAGGGTCACCCAGAGAGGTGGAGTCTATCAGAAGTAAAGAGGGGGAGGGGTCACCCAGAGAGTTGGAGTCTTTCAGAAGTATAGAGGGGGAGGGTTGCCCAGAGAGGTGGAGTCTCTCAAGAGTAAAAAAAAATTCTCAACATAAACTAGTAAAGAACTTGAAGATTCTGAGACTCTGTACACAAGAACCAGTGCTGGATGGTGGAGATCTTCAGACCCTCAGCCGGCACTGCATTAAACACAGACCAGATAATGTAGTAAAATCACTGCACGGGCTCAGAAACACTTCCCAACACCATCAACACAGTTCATCACTGCTCCACACACACAGGTTAAAACTCTACCATGCAAGGAAGAAACCAGATATACACAGATCCAGAACCAGCACCACCGCCTCCCCTCTGGCCTGAGATCAGTAAGAAGTGACCTGCACATCTGAGAAGCTCCAGAAATGCTGAAGAGTATATATGGGTTTAGGAGCAGCATGTGCTGCATCCAGACGACGTCAGTTTCAGGGAAGATCTGTTTATTTCACCAACACAATCAAACACATCCTGTACGTATTCCAGCAGCAGCTCTAGTGAAAGAGTCCAGAGTTAACTGACCTGCCTGCAGCCCAGACCAGCCACTACAAACATCTGGATGATCATGGAGAGAAAAACAGAACTGATGAGACTCTGAGCTGTGGAGCAGCTGAAATCCAGTATCAGGGAAAACATGTGATATCAGAACTACAGCAGCTCCTACAACAACTCTTCAGCTCCTAAACACTTACAGAGAGCTGTTAATAGAAGATCTGAACACAGAGCTGAAACATCAGAGACGAGCTGAGCAGATATTTTAGGATAAATTGTCTTGGTTTGAAGGTGTGAGATGTTGTTTTTGTACTGTATGTAATTAAGTAACAGGTTTAACGGGTTTAGACGTGATTACATTCTGTGTTTAATTACACAAACATCACGTCTAACTTCAGTTCAGCTGCAATCAAATCAAATCTTCAGCAAACAGTACAACAGCTAACTGTGTGTTGAGCTCTGCAGGAGCACAGTTTCCCCACACCTCTCCTTCTCTCTCCCTCTCTCTCTCTCTCTCTCTCTCTCTCTCTCTCCCTCTCTCTCTCTCTCTCTCTCTCTCTCTCTCTCCCTCTCTCTCTCCTTCTTTCTCACACACTCCTCTCTCTCTCTTTGTCTCACTCTCCTCTCTCTCTCTCCCTCTCTCTGACTCTTCTCTCTCTCTCTCTCTCTCTGTCTCCCTGTCTCCCTCACCCACCTTCTCTCTCTCTCTCTCTCTCTCTCACTCACTCTTCTTCTCTCTCTCTCTTTCTCACTCTCATTATCTCTGTTTCACTCTCCTCTCTCTTTCTTCTTTTCTCTCCCTCTCTCTCTCTGTCTCCCTCTCTCCCTCACCCGCCTTCTCTCGCTCTCTCTTCCACACTTTCCTTATTCTCTTTCTCTTTTTATTCTCTCTTTATTCTATTTCTCTCACTCTTCTCTCTCTCCCTCTCTTCTCTCTCTCTGTGTCACTCTCCTTCTCTCTCTCTTACTCTCCTTCTCTTTCTCCCTCTCTGTCATTCTCCTTCTCTTTCTCTGTCACTCTCCTTCTCTCTTTATTTCTCTCCATCTCTCTCACTTACTCTCCTCTCTCTGCCCCCTCTCCTTCCCTCTCCCTCTCTCACTTACTTTCCTATCTCTTCCCCCTCTCTCCTTCTTTCTCTCTCTATATATATCCCTCTCATGCTCTCTCCCTTTCTCTGTATATATATATATACTTCCTCTCTTTTTCTCTCTCTCTCTCTGTTATTAAAGCCTCATTACTCCTGAGGTCAGGTTGTTCTGCTAAGAGGTGAGCAGATGCTCCGGATCCTCTGTGAGGAGTTCTGTGAACGACAGAAATCCTCACATTTACAGAGAAACCAGGATCGGAGCTCTTATTCCTTTATAGTGGCGGTCATAGTAACCAGGGGTTACCATGTTCACAACACACATACACACATTGCATTTACTATCAAACCCATCATGTTGTTGATGGTCCAATCTGGACAATCTATGGTGGACAACCAAATTTGCAAAGAGGTAACGGAGTGGTCAGACAGTCATTGGGCCACAGCAGTGGACATCCTGGACACCGAAATCATTTACCAGCAGCTTCAGTGAGACTAATTAGTGTACTTAGCTGGTCTCCCAAAAACCAAAACCCATCCCAACCACTCTTCCCTCTATGGTTCCTCCACAAACAGCACCTCCTGTATCTTCTTCTTCTTCTCTTTCGGAGTGTTTAGATAAAAATAAGAACCTACTACGTATCTAGAACATACAAAGGAGAGCAGGATGAGCACCAGTTCTGTGATTAGGCCGTCTACGATCTGCTGCTAGAATGAAACACAGTTTTTAGATGAGCTCTGCCCTGATTGGCTGGTTTACAGTGAGATGCCACTGTGATGATCACACAGAAGCAACATAGACCAAATAAAATGACCCTCCATGTATATAAGCTCCGCCCTCATACTATCTAGTTAGCTATACTAGTTACCTGGAGCTGCTAGTATCTAGCGTTACCTGTAATAGCTCCTCTCTTTCATCTGGACATCAAACACAAAGTAGATGAAAGGTGTCTCTGTGAAACTTTCAGTTTAAGATGAGCTTCAACCAGCACACAGTGATCCACTCACACAGCATGGCTGCTACTTACAGTCACTGTTGAGGTGGTGGTGCTAATAAAGGTGGAGCTGCTCGTCTCTTCAGTCTCTTCAGTGTTGAACGCTGAGCTGAAGCTGCTCCATGGTGTCCGAGTGTTGGAGAAACTGTCCGGAGTGAAACGTACAGACTGCAGAGTTAAAGTTGTTCAGGATTCTGTTAAAGATGTTGGAAGTTCAGCAGCTTGTTTTAGGAATTCTCCGTTCCACCTTAAATGGAGCTGCAGTTACATTAAGGCGTCTGTACGAGCTGCAGTATTTAAGGTGGAACGTTAGATGAAGAATGTGGAGAAGAGGAACTTCAGGCTGGTTTGAAGATGAACATGTAGCTCTGACAGTTGGGTTGTTTGTTGGGAAGGAGTGAAAAGTGGTGACGTTCTCTTCACAGCCTGGAACTCTGGATTTCTCCTCATAGTCTCCAGTCTGGTTGTTGTCGTGGTTGTATGTAAATGTTGGGGGTGTAAATATTAACCAGTCTGTTACGTAACATATCTGAAGAACAGAAATTGAGGTTCAGGGTATGAACAGTGCTGTGTACTGAACTCTCACTATTACACTATATGACACTATATCTCTGTACATACAGTCATAACCGTAACCCAGACTTTATTGTGTAGCCTGTAGGACTCATTCATGCTGTTTTCCATGACAACACTGGGGGCCATCTTTGTTTACTTTGTGTTAGAACTTCCGGTGCAACCGTGGATACGTTGATACTAATTACAAGCAAAACGACAACAAACATATAAAATGACTAGAATAACATGTTCAGTTAGAGGGAGTCAGTAATTGGAAGACGAGGCTTGAACAACAGAGTTACGAACACAGTACATAAAGATCAGAGTGTTGGGGGGCCGCCTTCCAAAGAAGAGAACCTGCGTCTCTGACTAAAGCTCTAAATTTAAAACCTCCACCCAAACCTTCGTATGTCTGCTCTTACCATTCTGTGGAGGAGAACTTCCTTATCCAGAGAAATGTCTCGCTTATGAAGCTCCGAGGAAGCAGACGTGTCGGGTGCTGGTGAGTCTATCAGTTCAGTAACTGTTTTCTGATCAGTGTCCACCGCGCTAGGCTATCTGGACTGTAACTAACACTCACGCAGAGCGGCTCGGGCAGCTGGCTGGACTTGGGTTTAACCGGCTTTCAGAAATATAAACTCACCGTCTGTGTGTAGGAGGACACGCCCACCTTCCCACTATGCAGGTACTGATACGTTTCAGTACTTTTATAGTTTTTCATTACTGAACCGTCTACACCTTCCGAGAGTACAGAGTAATTAAACATGTCTCCATAAGTAACCTCAGACCACCTTCTCATATCACCCACCCACTGTGTTATTAACCTCAGACCACCTTCTCATATCACCCACCCACTGTGTTATTAACCTCAGACCACCTTCTCATATCACCCACCCACTGTGTTATTAACCTCGGACCACCTTCTCATATCACCCACCCACTGTGTTATTAACCTCAGACCACCTTCTCATATCACCCACCCACTGTGTTATTAACCTCAGACCACCTTTTCATATCACCCACCCACTGTGTTATTAACCTCAGACCACCTTCTCATATCACCCACCCACTGTGTTATTAACCTCGGACCACCTTCTCATATCACCCACCCACTGTGTTATTAACCTCAGACCACCTTTTCATATCACCCACCCACTGTGTTATTAACCTCAGACCACCTTTTTATATCACCCACCCACTGTGTTATTAACCTCAGACCAACTTCTCATATGCTCCACCCACTGTGTTATTAACCTCATTAGAACTTCTTACTGTCTCTCTGGTCTCCTCCCATGTAACTGTATTCATTTTGGTTAGCTGAGCGGAAGTTCTAACACAAAGGCAGAAGAAACACACGTGGTGAAATACAGTGAATAGTGTGGTGGAGCTCAGAACACGACCCATCAAACGTGAGTTTATTCACAGTTAATATTGTTTCTTAAAACTGTTTTTCTTCACGTCTGCAGTAACTTTTTTAATAACCTCATAACTGATGCTTTTCAATATTAAGTGGCTGTAACTGATGGAACGCTGGAGTCGGCGCTCCGGACGCTAATTTGATATTATAATGTGATACTTTGCAGCAATTAAACGGCAGCAGGACTGATTCCCGAAACAATGCTCTATTTCTTATCAAAGACTTTGTGCCACTTGTTATAATGGCCGCGCGCTGATGAGGGCTGGAACGAGCAGCGTCCTGCGATCTGCGCCACCATTCAGAGCTCTGATTAGAATAGAGAGAGAGAGAGAGAGAGAGAGAGAGAGAGAGAGAGAGAGAGAGAGAGAGAGAGGAAAACACTTTCAAAGAAGGAAAAATTCACCGTTCAGGTCTGATGAAACGCTGCCGTCTGTCCTCTGCTTTCATTCTCCTCCGCGGGTTCTCTCTGTGCGCTCCTCATTAAAGTCCATCACACACAGGTCCACTGAAACACACTCTCAGGAACACCTCGGCCTCTTTCCCGCCGCAGGGCCGAACCGTGCTGGACGCAGAGAGGAACCATTCCGGTGGCTTTTTAACATGGGTGGAATAATACGGCTAGCTAGCCTAGGGCTGGGCGATATAGGAAAAAATCTTATCACGATAATTGTTTTCATATCAGTCGATATCGATATATATCACAATATAAATCAAATCAAATTTCATCCATTCAGCCTACAGCAGTTTAGCTCCTTCCATTCAGCCAATAAGAATGTGGTATATGTGTTTTTGTAGGTGAGTATTGTTCTGATCCATTTCAGCTTTTGTGCTGTGACGCTGGTGGGATCGCCTCTGCGCTCACTGCCGCGATATGAAAGCAGTAAAGCTGAAGGCCTCTGACTGAGATCGAACAATGCTGTTTGATTTGTCGACGCAGGTGGAAGGAGGGCGGAGGATCGAACCGCGGCTCAGGAACGCTCCCGCCGTCTCTGTAACGAGCGGGTTTTCATGCACAGCGCCCGGCGTCATTATCCAGGCTCGGGAGACAGATGGCTGAAAAGTGTTCTGACAGAAACCCGAGCACAGACTTATTTACAGTCCTCCTCACTGAGCAGCTACAATGCTAAAGCTTTCACTCCAGCTGCTCCACAAAACCTGCGCTGATCCGCTCGTCAGCTCGTTACTGAGGCAGAAATGTTCTACTCGTGTCTCACACGATTTTCTACATGAATAAACTGTCGTGGATATGAAGGACTGACTGTCGCTCCTGTTGACTTTATTTCTGTTAAGGGGTCTTTATCCAACAGGGCTGCACTGCTGTAAACTGAATGGGTGGAGCTAAACTGCTGTAGACTGAATGGGTGGAGCTAAACTGCTATATACTGGATGGGTGTGGCTAAACTGCTGTATGATAAATGGGTGGAGCTCAACTGCTGTAGACTGAATGGATGGGGCTAAACTAAAGTTGACTGAATGGGTGGAGCTAAACTGCTATATACTGGATGGGTGTGGCTAAACTGCTGTATGATAAATGGGTGGAGCTCAACTGCTGTAGACTGAATGGATGGGGCTAAACTAAAGTTGACTGAATGGGTGGAGCTAAACTGCTGTAGACTGAATGGATGAAGCTAAACTGCTGTATGATAAATGGGTGGAGCTAAACTGCTGTAGACTGAATGGATGGGGCTAAACTAAAGTTGACTGAATGGATGAAGCTAAACTGCTGTATGATAAATGGGTGAAGCTAAACTGCTGTAACCTGAGTGGGTGGAGTTAAACTGCTAAAGTCTGAATGGTTGCAGCTAAACTGCTGTAGGCTATATACTGAATATGTGGAGCTAAATTGCTGTAGGCTTAATGGGAGGAGCTAAATTGCTGTAGACTCAATGGGTGGAGCTAAACTGCTAAAGTCTGAACGGTTGCAGCTAAACTGCTGTAGGCGGAATGGGTGGGGCTAACCTGCTGTTTCTTGAATGGGAGGAGCTAAACTGCTGTAGGCTGAATAGGTGGAATTGAACTGCTGTATTATAAATGGGTGGAGCTAAACTGCTAAAATCTGAATGGGCGGAGCTAAACTGTTGAAGTCTGAATGGCTGCAGCTAACCTGCTGTTTCTTGAATGGGTGGGGCTAAACTGCTGTAGACTGAACTGGCCATCATGAGGATGAGTTTATGTGACATCATAACCATGGCGAAGTCTTGCTCTGCGGTCTAGTCTCTGTATGTGGACTGTAGGGACAGTGAGAGTTAAGGCTGCATGATTTTGTATGTCATAAAGTGAGAGAAATTCAGTTTTCTCTGGTACTGGCCCTTTAAGGCTGTCTGCTCATTCATCACAGGAACATCCTGCACTGTTGGCCACCGTCCAGCATCAAACACACCTGCAGGACAGACTAAAGATACTCACTCAGAGGAGAGAGAGAGAGAGAGAGACAGAGAGAGAGAGAGAGAGAGAGAGAGAGAGAGACAGACCTGTGTGTTTGCTTGCTGGTTAGCTTCAGCTTGGTGGTTCGTTTTCAATTGCTAGTTAGCTTTAGCTTTGTTTATTTAAAATATCCGTGGCTCCAGTTGAATCATGGGATAGCACAGTGTGTTGCGATCGCATATATAACAATAGATGCGTCTGAAATCTCCTACTAGTCAGTAGGTACTGGATTAGAGTCAGTACGTACTGCTGGAGTGGTAGACTAGTAGGTAATGTCAGTAGGTGAGTTTTAGTACCACACAATCTCAGACGAACTACGTCCCCCATATTACCAGCGTCCTGTGACGCAAGACGTCAGACCACCACCGTAAAAGTCCTGCTATTCATTTAAAAGCTCGTTTACTGACAGATTTAGATCTTTTATTGACTCTGATCTGTGTTTTTATCTGATTATGTATCAGACGGTGTGGAGCTGTAGATCAGAGAAGATGAAACGGGAGGAAGTTAATCATTGTTTATCTCAGCAGTAGTACTAACTCCTGTAGCGGCAGTTCACTAGCCGTGGCTACGTACACACAGCCGACGTTCAGCTTTCACCGTTTATTTACTCCACGACTCCAGGTGAATCATGGGATACACAGTGTGCTGTGTTCACCTACATAAACATAGCTGCTGATTCAGGAGGTCATCCGGGAACCGTTCACCTACTACTCAATACCTACTGAGTATTCAGATATACTAGCCGCGCTCGCCTACTGATTTACTACTGAGTATTCAGACATACTAGCCACGCTCACCTACTGATTTCACTACTGAGTATTCAGACATACTAGCCTCACTCACCTACTGATTTACCTACTGAGTATTCAGACATACTAGCCGCGCTCGCCTACTGATTTACTATTGAGTTTTCAGACATACTAGCCGCGCTCGCCTACTGATTTACTACTGAGTATTCAGACATACTAGCCTCACTCACCTACTGATTTACCTACTGAGTATTCAGACATACTAGCCGCGCTCGCCTACTGATTTACTATTGAGTTTTCAGACATACTAGCCGCGCTCGCCTACTGATTTACTATTGAGTTTTCAGACATACTAGCCGCGCTCGCCTACTGATTTACTATTGAGTTTTCAGACATACTAGCCACGCTCGCCTACTGATTTACTACTGAGTATTCAGATATACTAGCCTCACTCACCTACTGATTTACCTACTGAGTATTCAGACATACTAGCCGCGCTCGCCTACTGATTTACTATTGAGTTTTCAGACATACTAGCCGCGCTCGCCTACTGATTTACTACTGAGTATTCAGACATACTAGCCGCGCTCGCCTACTGATTTATTACTGAGTATTCAGACATACTAGCCGCGCTCGCCTACTGATTTACTACTGAGTATTCAGACTTACTAGCCTCGCTCGCCTACTGATTTCACTACTGAGTATTCAGACATACTAGCCACGCTCGCCTACTGATTTACTACTGAGTATTCAGACATACTAGCCGCGCTCGCCTACTGATTTACTACTGAGTATTTAGACATACTAGCCGCGCTCGCCTACTGATTTACTACTGAGTATTCAGACATACTAGCCGCACTCGCCTACTGATTTCACTACTGAGTATTCAGACATACTAGCCTCACTCGCCTACTGATTTCACTACTGAGTATTCAGACATACTAGCCGCGCTCACATACTGATTTACTACTGAGTATTCAGATATACTAGCCGCGCTCGCCTACTGATTTCACTACTGAGTATTCAGACATACTAGCCACGCTCGCCTACTGATTTACTACTGAGTATTCAGATATACTAGCCTCGCTCACCTACTGATTTACCTACTGAGTATTCAGACATACTAGCCGCGCTCGCCTACTGATTTCACTACTGAGTATTCAGACATACTAGCCGCGCTCGCTACTGATTTCACTACTGAGTATTCAGACATACTAGCCGCGCTCGCTACTGATTTCACTACTGAGTATTCAGACATACTAGCCGCGCTCGCTACTGATTTCACTACTGAGTATTCAGACATACTAGCCGCGCTCGCTACTGATTTCACTACTGAGTATTCAGACATACTAGCGACACTCACCTACTGATTTACTACTGAGTATTCAGACATACTAGCCACACTCACCTACTGATTTACTACTGAGTATATAGACACACTAGCCGCGCTCGCTACTGATTTCACTACTGAGTATTCAGACATACTAGCCGCGCTCGCCTACTGATTTCACTACTGAGTATTCAGACATATTAGCCACACTCACCTACTGATTTACCTACTGAGTATTCAGACATACTAGCCGCGCTCGCTACTGATTTACCTACTGAGTATTCAGACATACTAGCCGCGCTCGCTACTGATTTACCTACTGAGTATTCAGACATACTAGCCGCGCTCACCTTCTGATTTACTACTGAGTATTCAGACATACTAGCCGCACTCGCCTACTGATTTACTACTGAGTATTCAGACATACTAGCCACGCTCGCCTACTGATTTCACTACAATTTCGAACGCACACCAGCTATCAAACAGTATGATAAACACTCAGTGATCAAACAGAGGGGTTTAAACTGTCAGTTCATTGGAGAGTCCCAGGTTAGACAAATCCTTACTCCACTGAGGAGCTGCGAGACGCTGGGCCGTGATTGGCCAGCAAAGAACATGTGACTGAACCATGTGGTTTGAGGTGGTCATGGGTAATGTAGTCCGGGCTCTCTGTGGAGGTGATGGGCACACCACGGCACTGCTCCAGCCCATCCCTCCCAAACCAGCGCCACCCAGAGGTCTGGAGGAGTGCAGTTTAAACCAGTCCATTTTCTGCGTTAATGTGAACATGAGCGGCTGAAACTGAGCTCTCAGGAACTTAAATGGAAATCTGTTTGGCTCTTACTTTATTTAACAGTTTATTTAACAGTTTATTTAACAGTTTATTTAAGCGCTTTCTCGCGCTTTAGCCGTTTCCGTTGAAACCAGAGATGCTGCGAGGAAGCGTTTCATCGACTTTCTTTCATTCAGTCGGAGGATTTAGCGCTAAGTGAAGAACGAGGTAAAGATCTATAGACCTCTTCAGCGTAGCACGCAGAGCTTTTGAAGCGCGGTGAAAAGAAAGCACAATCTCATTATTAAAGCCGTCCGGCGTCAGGCTCACCTCAGGATTAGCCGTTTGTCAGAGTGGATCCATACGGTCCCGCTGCCGGTTTGGGATTCGGTATTAAGGCGGTTAGGAGATAATTGGAAGCGACGAAGTTTCTGCACATCCTTCAGTTCCATCAATACAGTAAAACCACATCACCTCTTATCTTCTCTACACATACAGCATCTCCTCTGGCCTGGACGAGGTCAGCTGACGGGAGCACGGGAGCAGATGATTTATCCACACACACACACCCACACACATATATATATATATATATATATATATATATATATATATATATATATATATCAGCTCCTTTATCGTAAAGGAGCACTTTCTGTTGTACCTTCTAGTAGTAAAGTAACCACTGAGACTATATACAGTCCTGTAGGCTGTACAGTGTTAAATGTGGCCTGAAAGTTAAGAGAGTTGGAAGTGAGTCATACCTGCTCTGACCCATAATTAGCCTTCAATCAGTCCAGTGTATCAGAAGGAGAGAAAAACCTCTATTATTAACATTCATCCTGGAAAGTCTTTGAGTTGACCTTCTTTCTGCTGTTCTTTTCTCTACAGCTGAAGCCAATCACTGAATCCTACAGTCTCTTAATTAAACAGGCTGTTTATTACTGCACCTTTAAGACTGATATATGTAAATGAGCTCTGCTCTAACTGGCTGCCTCACACAAAAAAATAGTCCATATGCTGAATGGGTGGGGCTAAACCGCTTTAGATTGAAGAGGTGGACTAAATTTATGAAGCTAAATTGCTGCAGGCTGAATGGGTGGGGCTGAACTGCTGTAAGATGAATGGGTGGGGCATAAGATATATGGGCGGGGCTGAACCGCTGTAGGCTGAATAGGTGGTTCTAAACTGCTATAGGCTTAATTTGGTGGACTAAATGGGTGGAGCTAAACTGCTGTAGACTGAATGGGTGGGGCTAAATTGCTGTGGGCTAAATTAGGTGGAGCTAAACTGCTGTAGACTGAATGGGGGGACTAAATGGGTGGAGCTCAGCTCCTGTAGACTGTATGGGTGGGGCTAAACTGCTGTAGATTGAACGGGTGGACTAAATGGGTGGGGCTAAATTGCTGTAGGCTAAATGGATGGGTCTGAACTGCTGTAGATTGAACGGGTGGATTAAATGGGTGAAGCTTAGTTGCTATAGACTGTATGGGTGGAGCTAAACTGTTGTAGGATGAATGGGTGGGGCAAAACTCCTATAGACTGAATGGGTTGGGCTCAACTGCTGTAGGCTGAATGGGTGGTGCTAAACTGCTGTTGGCTAAAAGGGGGAGGGGGGCTAAACAGCCATAAGATGTATGGGATTGGCTGAACCGATGTAGGCTGAATAGGTGGGGCTAAACTGCTATAGGCTGAATGGTTGGACTAAATGGGTGGAGCTAAACTGCGGTAGACTGAATGCGTGGACTAAATGGGTGGAGCTCAGCTCCTGTAGACTCTATGGGTGGGGCTAAACTGCTGTAGGCTGAATGGGTGGGACTAAATTGCTGTAGGCTAAATAGGTGGGGATGAACTGCTGTAGATTAAACGGATGGACTAAATGGGTGAAGCTTAGCTGCTATAGACTGTATGGGTGGGGCAAAACTCCTATAGACTGAATGGGTTGGGCTCAACTGCTGTAGGCTGAATGGGTGGAGCTAAACTGCTGTAGGATGAATGGGTGGGGCAAAACTCCTATAGACTGAATGGGTTGGGCTCAACTGCTGTAGGCTGAAAGGGTGGTGCTAAACTGCTGTAGGCTAAAAGGGGGAAAACTAAACAATCGTAGGCTGTATGGGCGGGGCTGAAATGCTGTAGGCTGAATAGGTGGACTAAATGGGTGAAGCTAAATTGCTGTAGACTAAATGGGTGGGGCTACACTGCTGTAGGCTGAATGGGCGGGGCTTACCTGCTTTAGACTGAATGGGTGGAACTAAACTGCTGTAGGAATGTAATGCAAGAGAGAGAGACACAGAGAGAGATGTTAAGGAGATGGTCGAGTGAGAGAGGGAGAGAGAGAGGAAAGGGAAAAGAGGGAGACACAAAAAGAAAGAGAGAAAATAAATAAATCGAGAAGGAGAGAAAGAAGGGTCAGAATTAAGGTGAGAGGGAGGAGGAGTGAGAGAGAGAGTGGGGGAAAGGAATAAGGCAAGAGGGAGAGAGAGAGGAAGAGAGAGAGTGGGAAAGAAAGTGTTACCCACATTCTGATGATGATGATGTAATTGATGCTGATGTGATGAGGTCACTGTGGCCAATTGAGCGTCATTTGATTTCCCATAATTCTGTTTCTGATGAGCTTCATGGTTCCAAACGACCGTATTAACATTTCAGAGTCCTGGAACACACATACACACACACGGGTTTGTTTCTGTGAACTGTGGGGACATTACATAGACTTTCATTTACCAGAGACTTAACCAAACCTTAACTAGAGCTAGTACTAGCCAAACCCTCTAACCTTAATCCTAATCCCCTAACCCTTACCTTATCCTAATCTTAGACTAACCTTAACCTAACTTTACTCTAACATTAACATAACCTTACTCTAAACTTACACTAACCTTAATCTAACCTTACTTTAACCCTAACATATCCTTACTTCAACCTTACCATACTCTAACATTACTTTAAACTTAACATATCCTTACTCTAACCATATCATAATCTTAATCTAACCTTACCCTAACCTTACTTTAACTTTAACATATCCTTACTCTAACCTTATCCTAATCTTAATCTAACCTTACCCTAACCTTACTTTAACCTTAACATATCCTTACTCTAACCTTACCATACTCTAACATTACTTTAAACTTAACATATCCTTACTCTAACCTTATCCTAATCTTAATCTAACTTTACCCTAACCTTACTTTAACCTTAACATATCCTTACTCTAATCTTACCATACTCTAACCTTACTTTAACCCTAACATATCCTTACTCTAATCTTACCATACTCTAACATTACTTTAAACTTAACATATTCTTACTCTAACCTTATCCTAATCTTACTCTAACATTACTATAACCTTGTTTTAACCTTAACATATCCTTACTCTAACCTTATCCTAATCCTACTCTAACCTTACTATAACCTTGCTTTAACCTTAACATATCCTTACTCTAACCTTATCCTAATCCTACTCTAACCTTACTATAACCTTGCTTTAACCTTACTCTAACATTACTCTAACTTTACCCTAGCCTTACTCTAAACTTACCCTAACCTTACTTTAACCCTAACATATCCTTACTCTAACCTTATCCTAATCTTACTCTAACCTTACTCTAACCTTGCTTTAACCTTACCCTAACCTTACTCTAATCTTACTCTAACCTTACCCTAACCTTACTCTAATCTTACCCTAACCTTACTCTAATCTTACCCTAACCTTACTCTAACCTTACTTTAACATTACTTTAACCTTACCCTGACCTTAATCTAACTTTACTTTAACATTACTTTAACTCTAACCTAACCTTACCCTAACCTTACTCTGACCTTACTTTAACCTTGCCATAATCTTACCCTAACCATACTCTAATCTTACCCTAACTTAACTCTAATCTTACCCTAACCTTGCTCTAACCTTACTCAAATCTTATTATAACCTTACTCTAATTTTCCCCTAGCTTTACTCTAACTCTAACCCTAATCCCAATCCCCTAACCCTTACCTTAGTCTAACCTTACTCTAACCTTCCTCTTCCCCTAACTTTACCCTAACCCTAATCCCAATCCCCTAACCCTTACTTTACTCTAACCTTACTTTAACCTTCCTCTTCCCCTTACCTTACTCTAACCCTAATCCCAATCCCCTAACCCTTACCTTACTCTAACCTTACGTTAACTTAACCTCTACCCCTAAACCCCAACCTTAACCTAACCTTACTCTAACCTTACTCTAACTTTACTCTAACCCTAACCCTAATCGCCTAACCTTACACTAACTCTAATACTAATACCCTAACTTTACTCTAACTCTAATACTAATCCCTTAACCTTACTCTAGCTTTACTCTAGCTTTACTCTAGCTTTACTCTAACCTTATCCTGGCTTTAAAATGTAATGATTTACTTGACAAAGATGAATGCTCCCTACAACATGAGAATATGGTCAGGTCCCCACAGTGTGGCATAAACCTGGCACACACACACACAGTCATCAGGTCAGAGTGTGCTCTGTCTCTGAACCTCCACTGCAGTCACTTTATTATAAATACAGGAATTACGATCTGTCTGGACCATATAGGCACCATTTCCTCAAATATCTGTCTGCCTGCGTCCTCAGGCCTCTGATTGGCTGGATCATGATTCTTCTGATCATCTCCTTTCATCTTGTAGCTGGTCGTCTTCTTTTACCCTCAGCTAAACTGATTCTTATAGAACCTGTCCGAAATAAGAGCTTCAGTTTGGGGGTCTGGGCTTCCAGTGAGAGGGGGGCTGGATTTGGACCCATTTGTTAGTTTAGTTAGTGTTTGAGGTTCTCTCAAAAGTTCAAAGGCAACCATATATTTCCGTCTCGCTTGTTTATTGTGCAGCTTTGACCTCCTAAAGACCCACACAGATGACCACAGCCTGGACAGGTCTGAGATTTGTGTTTGTGGAGACCAATTGTAACATCTGAAGTTCTTCTCAGGTTCCTGTGCTGATCTGAGTCATATTTATTGACCACTGGATCCTTCGTGGTTAATAATTGATATGAATAAAAGCTGCCAACATTTGTTCCCTTACTCCTTACAGGTTGGGGGTCCTTAAGCTTGCGGCAAAAACTACCCCCCAGACCCTGTAGACCCCCCTTCCCATTCATACGCGGTGCAGCAACACACCAAACCACACTGAGAGCTCCACGGGGTGCTAACATTATGCGCTAATGCTAATTAGCGGTGTTAATTAGAAGTAAACATGCACTCTTAAAAATGGTGTGATTTGGAGTGAAACCACAGAAGAACCACTTCCAGCTCCCTGAAGAGTCTTTGGGTGAACTTAAGGAGAAAATGAGATCTGAGAGAGTGAAGAACCTTTTTAAAGTTTAAAGAACCTCCACATATCAAATAAAGGCTCTCTACGAATTAAAGGCCTTCATTAGAACCATTTCTCCAAGTCAAGGATCATTAAGCAGAGCTGGACATGAACTTAGCGCTGGAGCTAGAAACATTACAGCACTGAAATGAAAACAAACATAGTACACTTCTAAAAAGTCTAATTACTTTTATTAGTCATAGTAACTGGAATGTGTAAACATGGAGCACTGAAACTAACTTTACCCTAACCTTATCCTAACTTTAGTCTATATCTAATACTAATCCCCTAACCTTATCCTAACTTTACTCTAAACATACCCTAACCTAATCCTAATCCCCTAAACCCTAAGCTTTAAGCTTCTTATCCTAATCCTACCCTAACCATACCCTAACTTTACTCTATCCCTAACCCTAATCCTATTAGCCTAACCTTATTATAACTCTAATACTAATCCCCTAACCTTACCCTAACTTTACTCTAACTCTATTACTAATCCCCTAACCTTACTCTAATTTTACTGTAACTGTACTCTAACGTTACCCTAACCTAACCCTAATGCCCTTAACCTAACCCTACCCTAACCGTACCCTAACTTTACTCTAACCCTAATCCTAATAGCCTAACCTTACTCTAACTCTAATACCAATCCCCTAACCGTACTCTAATTTTACTCTAACTCTAATACTAATCCCCTAACCTTAATCTAATTTTACTCTAATTCTATTACTAATCCCCTAACCTTACTCTAATTATACTCTAACTCTATTACTAATCCCCTAACCTTACTCTAATTTTACTCTAACTCTATTACTAATCCCCTAACCTTACTCTAATTATACTCTAACTCTAATACCAATCCCCTAACCTTACTCTAATTTTACTCTAACACTAATCCCCTAACCTTAATCTAATTTTACTCTAACTCTATTACTAATCCCCTAACCTTACTCTAATTTTACTCTAACTCTAATACCAATCCCCTAACCTTACTCTAATTTTACTCTAACTCTATTACCAATCCCCTAACCTTACTCTAATTTTACTCTAACTCTAATACTAATCCCCTAACCTTACTCTAATTTTACTCTAACTCTATTACCAATCCCCTAACCTTACTCTAATTTTACTCTAACTGTACTCTAACTTTAGCCTAACCTAACCTTAATCCCCTAAACCATAACCTTAACCTAACCATACTCTAACCTTAACCTAACCTTACTCTAACCTTATCTTAACCTTACCCTAACCGTACCCTAGCTTTACTCTATCCCTAACCCTAATCCTAATAGCCTAACCTTACCCTAACTTTACCCTAACCATAACCCAACCTTAATCTAACTTTATCCTAATCTTACTCTAACCTTACTCTTACCGTGCCCTAACTTTACTCTATCCCTAACCCTAATCTTAAAAGCCTAGCTTTACTCTAACTCTATTACTAACCCCTAACCGTACTCAAATTTTACTCTAAATATACTCTAACCTTACCATAACCTTACACTAACCTTATCCTAACCTTACCCTAACCTTACCCTAACTTTACTGTAACTCTATTACTAATCCCCTAACCTTACTGTAATTTTACTCTAACTGTACTCTAACCTTAACCTAACCTTATCCTAACCTTACCCTAACTTTACTCTAACTCTATTACTAATCCCCTAACCTTACTGTAATTTTACTCTAACTGCACTCTAACCTAGCCCTAATCCCCTAAACCCTAATCTTAACCTAACCATACTCTAATCTTATCCCAATCTTACTCTAACCTTACCCTAACTTTACTCTAACTTTACTCTAACCTAACCCTAATCCCCTAGAACCTAACCTTAACTTAACCTTAATCTAACCTTATCCTAATCTTACTCTAACCATACCCTAACTTTACTCTATCCCTAACCCTAATAGCCTAATCTTACTCTAACTTTAATACTAATCCCCTAACCTTACACTAACTTTACTCTATTTCTAATCCAATATCCTTACTCTAACCTTAACCTGGCCTTAAAATGTAATAATTTACTTGACAAGTATATAACCAGGTCCCCACAGTGTTGCATAAACCTGGTACACACACAAACACACAGTCATCTGTGCATTGTATGAGGATGTGTAGAGCTTGCTAGTAGGCGGGCAATAAGGCTTGTGTTAAGAGATAATGTCACCTTGTAACAGAGGAAAGAGCTGGAATTAGAGTGAGGCACTTCAGCAGAGGTGGTTTCTGCGGGTGAGAGTTTCTCCTGCTGGCGTGTACTTTGAGGCTTTACAACTTAAACACAACGTTTACATGCACAATGAAGAAAAGTTAAAAATCTGAATCACTGCTGACTTCACAGACGATGACAGACTGATGTCCAGTCTGATGTTTTGTGGGGGATTTGATTGGAAATGATTGTTAAGGATTGCACACATCAATCAGCAAATGAAATGATGATCTACCACGACAGCTGGGACGTCCTGGCGTTCCTCTTTATCCCCTCATGCCTCGGTCCATGTCCTGGACACTGTGAGGTCAGTTATGCTAAGAAGAAGATTCGGTTTAGCTCCTCTGTGGAGCGAGAGCAGAGACACAGCCGACACAGAGATTCATATTCTTAGAGAATCTTCAGAATGTCTCCTCTCCGGTTCTGTATTCTTGTTTCTGATTCATTCATCATTTAGGGCTCCATAAAGCTGCAGTTTTGTCTCTCGGCAGCAGAACTGCAACTCAGAAAATATCCAGGACAGGTCAGAATTCCACACTTCTTCATTTCCCTCCTTTTCTCTTTTTTTTCTTAGTAAGAGCTCGAAGCCTCAGCTCGGTTTCTTTACACTCGTCTAATCTGCATTTCAACAACACAGCAGCACAACCAGCTCACAACCCGCCATGTTTACTGCACACTAATTACATAACAGTCACCTCACTTACCTCACTCACCTCACTTAACTCACTAACCTCGCTCACCTCACTCACCTCACTTAACTCACTAACCTCGCTCACCTCACTTACCTCACTTACCTCGCTCACCTCACTTACCTCACTTACCTCGCTCACCTCACTTACCTCACTTACCTCACTTACCTCGCTCACCTCACTCACCTCACTTAACTCACTAACCTCGCTCACCTCACTTACCTCACTTACCTCGCTCACCTCACTTACCTCACTTACCTCACTCACCTCACTTACCTCGCTCACCTCACTTAACTCACTCACCTCACTTACCCCACTTAACTCACTAACCTCGCTCACCTCACTTACCTCACTTACCTCGCTCACCTCACTTACCTCACTTACCTCGCTCACCTCACTTACCTCGCTCACCTCACTTAACTCACTCACCTCACTTACCCCACTTACCTCGCTCACCTCGCTTACCTCACTTACCTCACTTACCTCACTCACCTCACTTACCTCGCTCACCTCACTTACCTCGCTTACCTCTCTCACCTCACTTACCTCACTTACCTCGCTCACCTCACTTACCTCACTTACCTCACTTACCTCACTTACCTCGCTTACCTCGCTCACCTCACTTACCTCACTCACCTCGCTTACCTAACTTACCTCGCTCACCTCACTTAACTCACTCACCTCGCTTACCTCACTTACCTCGCTCACCTCGCTTACCTAACTTACCTCACTCACCTCGCTTACCTAACTTACCTCACTCACCTCGCTTACCTAACTTACCTCACTCACCTCACTTACCTCACTTACCTCACTTACCTCGCTCACCTCACTTACCTCGCTCACCTCACTTACCTCGCTCACCTAACTTACCTCACTTAACTCGCTCACCTCACTTACCTCACTCACCTCGCTTACCTAACTTACCTCGCTCACCTCACTCACCTTGCTCACCTCACTTACCTCACTTACCTCACTCACCTCACTTACCTCACTCACCTCGCTCACCTCACTTACCTCACTCACCTCGCTCACCTCACTTACCTCACTCACCTCGCTCACCTCACTTACCTCACTCACCTCGCTCACCTAACTTACCTCACTCACCTAACTTACCTCGCTCACCTCACTTAACTCACTCACCTCGCTTACCTCACTTACCTCGCTCACCTCGCTTACCTAACTTACCTCACTCACCTCGCTTACCTAACTTACCTCACTCACCTCGCTTACCTAACTTACCTCACTCACCTCACTTACCTCACTCACCTCACTTACCTCGCTCACCTAACTTACCTCACTTAACTCGCTCACCTCACTTACCTCACTCACCTCGCTTACCTCACTTACCTCGCTCACCTCACTCACCTCGCTCACCTCACTTACCTCACTTACCTCACTCACCTCACTTACCTCACTCACCTCGCTCACCTCACTTACCTCACTCACCTTGCTCACCTCACTTACCTCACTCACCTCGCTTACCTAACTTACCTCACTCACCTAACTTACCTCACTCACCTCGCTGACATCTTCAACGTCTCCCTGCGCAGCTCCACTGTCCCAACGTGCCTCAAGACCACCACCATCATCCCCGTGCCGAAGAAGTCCACGGTGTCCTGCCTCAATGACTACCGTCCCGTAGCTCTCATGCCCATCATCATGAAGTGCTTTGAGAGGCTAGTCATGAGGAACACCAAGACCCAACTGCCCTCTTCATTGGACCCCCTTCAATTTGCATATCGTCCCAACCGCTCCACGGACGATGCCATCACCACCACCCTTCATCTCTCCCTTACCCACCTGGAGAAGAAGGACACCTACGTCAGAATGCTGTTCATAGACTTCAGTTCAGCATTCAACACCATCATCCCACAGAATCTCACTAGGAAGTTAAGCCTGCTGGGCCTCAACACCCCCCTGTGCAACTGGATCCTGGACTTCCTGACAGGGAGGCCCCAGTTAGTCCGGTTCGGGAACAGCAGCTCCAGCACCATCTCCATGAACACTGGGGCACCCCAGGGCAGTGTACTGAGTCCTCTGTTGTTCACCCTGCTGACTCATGACTGTGTTGCGAAACACAGTTCTAACAGCATCATAAAGTTCGCCGATGATACAACTGTGCTGGGTCTCATCAGCAAAGGAGACGAGTCAGCATACAGGGAGGAGGTACAGCAGCTGACAGACTGGTGTACAGTCAACAACCTTCTCTGGAATGTAGAGAAGACCAAGGAAATGGTTGTTGACTTCAGGAAATCAAGACCGGACCACTCTCCGCTTAACATCAACGGCTCCTCTGTGGAGATCGTTAAGAGCACCAAGTTCCTTGGTGTCCACCTAGCGGAGAACCTCACCTGGTCCCTGAACACCAGCTCTACAGCCAAGAAAGCCCAGCAGCGTCTCTACTTCCTCCGGAAGCTGAGAAAGGCCCGTCTCCCTCCACCCATCCTCACCCTCTTCTATAGGGAAACCATAGAGAGCATCCTAAGCAGCTGCATCACTGCCTGGTTTGGGACCTGCACAGCCTTTGACCGCAAGTCCCTCCAACGCATTGTGAGGACAGCTGAGAGGATCATCGGAGTCTCTCTCCCCTCCGTCTTGGACATTTACACCACCCGCTGCATCCGCAAAGCAACCAGCATTGTGGATGACCCCACCCACCCTTCACACAGACTGTTCTCCCTCCTGCCATCAGGAAGAAGGTACCGCAGCATCCGGTCCAACACGACCAGACTCTGCAACAGCTTCTTCCCCCAAGACTTCAGACTTCTCAACACAACTCAACGTCTGAACTGATATCTTCTCTGGTACATGTACACTCTCTCTCTCTCTCTCTCTCTCTCTCTCTCCAACCATTTACCCCAGATAAAAAAGGGAAGCATTTTTTCACAAAGCATTGCACTAATAACTTTACTACCTCACTGGACTCTATTTATTACACATTGCACAATTTGCACACTACCAGCAATTATTTATTATTCTCTGTCTGTACTGTGTTGTGTTCTGTCTGTACTGTGTTGTGTTCTGTCTGTACTGTGTTGTGTTCTGTCTGTACTGTGTTGTGATGTGTTGTCTGTCCACACTTGTTTGTTCGTGTTGCACTTGTGTCTTGTATGCACTGTCTATGTTGCACCATGGTCCTGGAGGAACGTTGTTTCGTTTCACTGTGTACTCTGTATGTAGTTGAAATGACAATAAAACCCACTTGACTTGATTTGACTTGACCTCGCTCACCTCGCTCACCTCACTTACCTCACTCACATCGCTTACCTCACTTACCTCGCTCACCTTACTCACATCGCTCACCTGAGTTACCTTGCTCACCTCACTTACCTCGCTCACCTCACTTACCTCACTCACCTCACTTACCTCACTTATCTCACTCACCTCACTCACATCGCTTACCTCACTTACCTCACTCACCTGGCTCACCTCACTTATCTCACTCACCTCACCTACCTTGCTCACCTCGCTTACCTCACTTACCTCGCTCACATCGCTCACCTGAGTTACCTTGAAACCAGAGAAACCAGAGCTGTGTATTTCATTTATACCAACCAGATAGAGAGAATGAGAGAGAGAGAGAGAGAGAGAGAGAGAGAGAGTGACCTCTATAGCGGTCAAACTGACAATCAGAAAGAACACAGTGCTCAGTATCTCAGTGGCTTTGCTAGCAGTCAGGACTGGGTGACATCACAGGGATTAACAATGACTGTATGAAGAACAATGAACGATAATCAACAAAAACATAAAAACAATAAAAAGTGTGAGGTATATTAAACTGCTGAGTCTGAAAGATATAACGCTGAGCAACGGAATACAAATAACACAAATACCACCACAAATAACTCCTTTAGCGCCTTGAACTCCACACCAAACACGTTCTGCGCTGATCAGCTACTTTTGGGAAAGGAGGAAATATATTTTATATATGAGCTTTAATACCGCGCAGACTCTGGATAGAAGCCTAGACTGTTTAAGCACACCCCAGCAGGCCACACTCTGACTGAGGGTCCGCTGGGAGTGGTCCTGTTCTTCCTCTGAGTTGGAGGATATTAAATGGAGTGTTGGAGAATTGTTTCTCCAGAGAGAAGAACCCTCAGAGGAGAGAAGAGACAGCAGGATGTGGCCGTGCTGCTCCCTCAGACTCAGCTGACTGATCAGGATGAGGCTCATTTCAGGTTCTCCAAAACCAAAGGACACGTCTACACTCACACTACACTCTCTGGACCAGCAGGTGAAGAATAGATTGATCAGGTGAGTAGAAACAGGATGTGTTTCGGCAGGTGGCAGGTGAGTATATGAGTGAGTGTAGACAGATGAGTATAGACATGTGAGTATAGGGGGTAAGTATAGACAGATAAGTATAGGGGGTGAGTATAGACAGATAAGTATAGGGGGTGAGTATAGACAGATAAGTATAGGGGGTGAGTATAGACAGATAAGTATAGGGAGTAAGTATAGACAGATAAGTATAGGGGTGAGTATAGACAGATAAGTATAGGGTTAAGTATAGACAGATAAGTATAGGGGGTAAGTATAGACAGATAAGTATAGGGAGTAAGTATAGACAGATAAGTATAGGGGTGAGTATAGACAGATAAGTATAGGGTTAAGTATAGACAGATAAGTATAGGGTTAAGTATAGACAGATAAGTATAGGGGGTAAGTATAGACAGATAAGTATAGGGGTGAGTATAGACAGATAAGTATAGGGTTAAGTATAGACAGATAAGTATAGGGGGTAAGTATAGACAGATAAGTATAGGGGGTGAGTATAGACAGATAAGTATAGGGGGTGAGTATAGACAGATAAGTATAGGGGGTGAGTATAGACAGATAAGTATGGGGGTGAGTATAGACAGATAAGTATAGGGGGTAAGTATAGACAAATAAGTATAGGGGGTGAGTATAGACAGATAAGTATAGGGGGTAAGTATAGACAGATAAGTATAGGGGGTGAGTATAGACAGATAAGTATAGGGAGTAAGTATAGACAGATAAGTATAGGGGTGAGTATAGACAGATAAGTATAGGGGTAAGTATAGACAGATAAGTATAGGGGGTAAGTATAGACAGATAAGTATAGGGGGTGAGTATAGACAGATAAGTATAGGGGGTGAGTATAGACAGATAAGTATAGGGGGTAAGTATAGACAAATAAGTATAGGGGGTGAGTATAGACAGATAAGTATAGGGGGTAAGTATAGACAAATAAGTATAGGGGGTGAGTATAGACAGATAAGTATAGGGGGTAAGTATAGACAAATAAGTATAGGGGGTGAGTATAGACAGATAAGTATAGGGGGTGAGTATAGACAGATAAGTATAGGGGGTGAGTATAGACAGATAAGTATAGGGGGTGAGTATAGACAGATAAGTATAGGGGGTAAGTATAGACAGATAAGTATAGGGGGTGAGTATAGACAGATAAGTATAGGGGGTGAGTATAGACAGATAAGTATAGGGGGTAAGTATAGACAAATAAGTATAGGGGGTAAGTATAGACAAATAAGTATAGGGGGTGAGTATAGACAGATAAGTATAGGGGGTAAGTATAGACAAATAAGTATAGGGGGTGAGTATAGACAGATAAGTATAGGGGGTAAGTATAGACAAATAAGTATAGGGGGTGAGTATAGACAGATAAGTATAGGGGGTGAGTATAGACAGATAAGTATAGGGGGTGAGTATAGACAGATAAGTATAGGGGGTAAGTATAGACAGATAAGTATAGGGGGTGAGTATGGACAGATAAGTATAGGGGGTAAGTATAGACAGATAAGTATAGGGGGTGAGTATAGACAGATAAGTATAGGGGGTGAGTATAGACAGATAAGTATAGGGGGTAAGTATAGACAAATAAGTATAGGGGGTGAGTATAGACAGATAAGTATAGGGGGTGAGTATAGACAGGTGAATATAGACAGATGAGAATGTACAGGTGTGTACATACAGGTGAGAACAGATAGGATTTTGGATAAATTGATGTTTGGACAAGTGAGAGGGGATAGGTGAGCATAGACAGGTAATGATGGGCAGGGGAGATCAGACAAAAGATCACAGACGGGTGAGTATAGACAGATAAAGCCTAGACAGGTGAGGATGGGTAGGTGATAGGAGACAGTTGAGTATAGACAGGTGATGATGGGCAGGTGAGCATAGACAGGTAAGCAAAGACCCGTGAGGATAGACAGGTAAGTATAGACATTTGAGGATGGGCACATGAGTATAGACAGGTGACGATGGGCAGGTGAGCATAGGTAAGTGATGATGGGCAGGTGAGTATAGACAAGTGATGATGGGCAGGTGAGCAAAGACAAGTAATGATGGGCAAGTGAATACAGACAGGTAAGCACAGACAGGTGAGGATGGGCAAGATGATAGGAGACAGGTGAGCAAAGACAAGTGATGATGGGCAGGTGAGTATAGACAAATGATGATGGGCAGGTGAGTATAGACAGATTAAGCATAGACAGGTGAGAATAGACAGGTGAGTATAGACAGGTGAGGATAGGCAGGTGAGTACAAGCAGGTAAGTGGAGATGTGGTAAATAAGAGAAGGTCAAAAAAAGGTACAACCAAACAGTTGATTCTAAAACTTCCAGGATGGATTAATGGATAAAAGCATGGTATAAACAAACATTTATAAATATATAAGTATTAATGTGTGCAGTCAGGATGGATGAGATGTTCACCCGGAGGAGGAGGCGCAGCTGAGATTTGAGTGTGCAAGCTGGAGAAGTGGAGGTGTTTCCTCGCCGCACTGTTACAGCGCAGAGCTCAGACTTAAGCTACTTTATAACGAAACTTGTGACTCATTGAGGTTCCATTCCAATCTCTGAGTAATCCAATCCAACTCTGTGTACTTAATCTCTCTGCGCCGCTCCGCCCGCCCCGCTGTAATTAGTTATTGCCAAACGGCAGCGCGACGGTCCAGACTGGACACGTCGTCCCCTGGGCTCGCGGTATATTGACTGATGTTGGAGAAGAACTATCGGCCTGTTGGACCAGGCCCGAGGATCTGGAGCTGTAATAAGATGAAAAATATCAGCTCTTATTGCTCTGAGGCTCTGGGATCTGCTTAGCATGCCTGCAGGAAGGCGGCGTGTTTTCTCTCTGTGAAATGTAAATGCTCCTCACCAGGAAGCTCTCCTTTAGACGAAATACTTTGTCTAACCTTTGCGTGCGATTACTCCCCCCCGAGATGAAGAAGCAGCATATCATTCTCCGGAGGTCACAACCCCGTGTCTGACTTCCGAAGTCGTGGAGAGGGTGTGGATTAAAAAAAAACAACAACAACAAAAAGGATAACCTGAATGCTAATTCGCGAGAAAGTAAAAACAACTCCTGAATAAAGAACGACAACCGAACGCCGGGAGCCGTCAAACCGGGATCAGATCCGCCGCGCTGCTCCGCCGCTCTCTAATACATGGAGGAACATTACAATGTAAATAATCCTCCACGCGGATCAGGAACGGAACGGGGCCCATTATCCGCCTGGCCGAGCCCGACTCTGTTCTCCGGAGTTCTTTCTTTCTGGAGTCAGAAGCGCAGGAGCCACTTAAACTCTCGCTGACCTCCTTCCTTTAAAGATTAATTAGGGTTAATTTTCCTTTTACTGCAACAAAACCGCTGGAATGTCGCGGCGTTCCGGTGACGGATGGCTCGGAGAAGAGGGAGGATTCAATGATCTTTTCAATAATTGATCATGGAAGGAGAGAGATGGTATTAATCACCATCTCCATTTTCCTGCTGCTGCTGCTGCTCATGTTTCTCTCTGGGATGAATGGAGATCCCAAAAAGAGCCGAGATTCTATTAGCGTCCGGCATTAAACCGAATTAAACCGAATTAACTTCCCCGAGAAATGATGGACACCATCGGCGGGCCGGACTGAGCGCAGCCGTCTAGACGAGGCGGACCCCGCTGCGGAGAATCACGTCTAAATTCCCAGCACCGATTACGCCGCTGACAGGAGAGCATTAAAGAGCAATCAGGTTTCGGAGACAGATGGACAGACGGACTGATGGACGGAGAGGCAGAGCTGGTTACTGTCTGTACAGCCAGCTTTCCTGGCTTTTATCCTCTCTCGCTGTTCACTCTCTAGACTCCTGTCTTCCTCCAGTCTTTCAATCTTTTGTCAGGAAAAAAATTTAATGTGCAGGTGCTCTGTATTTTAGGACCAAGCAGGGCCGGAGTGGGCCCCTTTTCTTCAGCCCAGGAGTTTCAGGCCCAAATCCAGCCCACTTTTTCCATGGAGGAGGAATCTGAACTAATGAAACAGCAGCTAGCTCCTACAGCACCTTTTATTGAGTATAAGTTCAGGTATATGTATAAAATAGCTATTTTCTTCCCAACAGAGAGGAGCTCTATTTATAGATTTACACTAAACTCTTAAGGGGAACCCCAGCTGGTAACACTGGTAAGTCTTAATATGTTGTAATGACTCTAAATTCTTAAGACGTGTTGTAAAACCTAATAAAAGTAACAGATTTTATTCTAAATATTTAACATATAGACACAGCCGTTATTTTTTCTGATGTGCAATGCCTGCTGGGTAGATGAGGTCAGATGGTTTCAGGTCTGAACTGGACTGTGGTGTGAAGGAGTGAATGTTAGTTACTAGCTTAAAGAAAACCATGTACATTGTGTTGTTGATGTTGTTTCAGTGAAAGGCAGTGTGAAGACTGATATTAGTCTAAACAGCTTCACAAACATAAACAAGGAGAATAGTTAGTGAAGCAGCGTGTGGACCAACACAGCTACCCAAAGACCCCCGCTCTGCTCTCCTCACCTCAGTCTGGATGAGTTTGAGTGGTTCAGTAGACCACCACTGGTGAGAGACTTGACGGAGGCTGTTGGTTTTAAGCGTAGACTAAAACACAATGCAGTGCCACAGTTTCCCCACACAGGAAGTCCAGAAGCTCCAGATTATGGAGAACCGTGAGAAGAACCGTGAACGTGAACATGCGCTGGACTCTCTCCTGAGAACGTTTAGCGTTAGCGTCAGCTGCTTCTCCTCGTTTGTGGGTCCTGAAGGTGAAAGTACAGTCTTAGTAGTGAACATACTACTTCACTAATAAAGGAGTGTGAAGCTCAGAGACACTCCTGTTCAGTGTATCTAGCTGTTTACTGAGTGTGAATGTTTCCTGCTAGAAAGCGGAGCTCCTTTAACAGACACTCTCCTTCTCCGTCAACACCAACACACAGCTTCACAACAACTCCAGCACTGTGTCCACTCTCTCCTCCACCCTCTCTGTTCACCATTTACACTAACATGGTGTGTGATGTCACCGCTGATGTCAGAAATGTTGAGTTCTAGCTCAAACGGTAAAGACTGAACAGTAGCATGTTTAGTAGCTAGCTGTGCTCAAGCGTGACGGCCGGTTACTGCAACCATTTGACGTCACTACCCGCTGATCACGTCAGTAGATACAACAATGGAGACCCACGTGCAGCGGATTTTACACGAAATCTAATAAATCTGATACTTTTAGTGATTTTTTATATCGTGTCTTAATAATTTAGAGTTATTAAACCATATCAAGACTTACCAGTGTTACAAGCCGGGGTTCCCTTTAGGTAGCTTCACTACACACATGTTTAGGAGCTACCTACAGCATCAAACACCTCCTAAGCAGTGTACTGGCTTCTTAACTTTATTAATAACGGTGTCTATAGAATTTCATTCTCTGTACATTAACATTAACACAATTTAACGTATATCACGTCTATCCTCTATGTTATACTTTACATTACAAATAACTATCTTAGTTATTACACAGAGTTTAAATAACTTTCTTAGACTATCCTCTACCTGTCCCTTCGGTAGTCACTGCCTCCTGCAGGAGTGTTGGAAGGGGTTTGCTGCTCCGACTCTACAAAAACATTCCATTAATGAGTTCGGCTATTAATTATTATTAATTATTATTTTCAGGTTGAAACTGGATGTTTGTGATTAATGGTGTGTTTTGGGCTCTACAAAAAAAACTACGCTAAGTTGACACTGCAAACGTTGCGCAATAGCCTGACCATACAGTACTGACAATACAGACTTATTTCCATATCTCTGTTTAGTGGCTGAACTGGGGTCTGTCCTCCAGAAAACAGGTCTGTTCATTTCACACATTTAGCAACATCTTCTTCCAACACCTTTCTTTTTTAACCTGGCCTTTTCGGCTCCACCTTCTCTTTCTGCCCTCCATCAACAGCGACTGACTCTCGGCACTGTTCTGTAGCTTTGTTTTATTTTACCGCTCCAGAGAAGACAACTCGTGGGCGCAACCATCTTGAACACATAGGGAGGCGGAATCCCCTTAACCAGCCCAAACTCGAAACTGACATATGCCGGCCCATCGGCAATCATCCCGACTCTCCCAATTAGCCACTCCGGGCCTGGTACAGAGTTTAAATAACTGCTCCGACTCTACAAAAACATTCCATTAATGAGATTGGCTGTTAATATACCACACTTCTAAATTATTTTTTATTATTTTCAGGTTGAAACTGGATGTTTGTGATTAATTGTGCGTTTTAGGCTCTACAAAAAAAAAACTACGCTAAGCTGTCATTGCAATCATTGCGCAATAGCCTGACCATACAGTACTGACAATACAGACTTATTTCCATATCTCTGTTTAGTGGCTGAACTGGGGTCTGTCCTCCAGAAAACAGGTCTGTTCATTTCACACATTTAGCAACATCTTCCAAAACCTTTCTTTTTTAACCTGGCCTTTTCGGCTCCACCTCCTCTTTCTGCCCTTCATCAACAGCGACTGACTCTCGGCACTGTTCTATTGCTGTGTTTAATTTCATCGCTCCAGAAAAGACGACTCGTGGGCCGAACCAACTTTAACATTTAGGGGGGGAATTCCTTCAGGTGGTAGAACGCATCTAATCTACTGCAATGTAGGGGCTGTGCTGTCAGATGAATAGAGAATGAATGTAAGAAGAAGATTAAATAAGTAACAGATGTCCAACCCGCCCAAACTCAAGATTGACTCTCCCGATTAGCCACTCCGGGCCTGGGAGCAAGCTTGGTTTGCTGGTTAACGCAGACCTACATTTAGTGGACGAATTCAACTTAAAGCTGATCCGGAAACAGTGACAGAGTGAAACTGGTGTGTTGCTCTTCGCAGGAGTGCTTTTAAACTCCACAGTAAAAGAGTTTATGACTCTAAATCATCTCTGCACTCGTAAGATTTGACCATCGCTAAAACCTGCCGGCTCGCTCCTCTCACAGAGCTCTACCTGCAAATTAGCCTCAAATTCCAGCCGCCCAGTTTTAACTGCCCTCGTCCACTTAACCCGGTCATTTCCTCTTTTATAGGGTTCTCTAGGGCCTCTCGATGGCTTTCATAACTCAAGCCAAGTTTATTAGATGAGCCCTCGAAGGGACCGGGCGAACATGAGTGTCGACGTTAGCATAAGAACTTCAGAATCCAGAATCCATTGAGACCCGACACATTTGACTTTCCAGCTCTCTCCAAAAATGCTGGATACATGAGCCAGAAATTAAATATATATATTAAATATATGTAGTGTATGTATATTTTAATATAAATATATTATTTTCACTATTGGTGTAGTGGTTAGTATGGTGGTGTAGTGGTTAGTACGGTGGTGTAGTGGTTAGTATGGTGGTGTAGTGGTTAGTATGGTGGTGTAGTGGTTAGTACGGTGGTGTAGTGGTTAGTACGGTGGTGTAGTGGTTAGTACGGTGGTGTAGTGGTCAGTATGGTGGTGTAGTGGTTAGTACGGTGGTGTAGTGGTTAGTATGGTGGTGTAGTAGTTAGTACGGTGGTGTAGTGGTCAGTATGGTAGTGTAGTGGTCAGTATGGTAGTGTAGTGGTTAGTACGGTGGTGTAGTGGTCAGTACAGTGGTGTAGTGGTTAGTACGGTGGTGTAGTGGTCAGTACAGTGGTGTAGTGTTCAGTACGGTGGTGTAGTGGTTAGTACGGTGGTGTAGTGGTTAGTACGGTGGTGTAGTGGTTAGTACAGTGGTGTAGTGGTTAGTACAGTGGTGTAGTGGTTAGTACGGTGGTGTAGTGGTTAGTACGGTGGTGTAGTGGTTAGTACGGTGGTGTAGTGGTTAGTATGGTGGTGTAGTGGTTAGTATAGTGGTGTAGTGGTTAGTATGGTGGTGTAGTGGTTAGTAGGGTGGTGTAGTGGTTAGTACGGTGGTGTAGTGGTTAGTACAGTGGTGTAGTGGTTAGTTTGGTGGTGTAGTGGTTAGTACGGTGGTGTAGTGGTCAGTACGGTGGTGTAGTGGTCAGTATGGTGGTGTAGTGGTTAGTATGGTGGTGTAGTGGTCAGTACGGTGGTGTAGTGGTTAGTACGGTGGTGTAGTGGTCAGTATGGTGGTCTGGGTGGTTCTGTGTGGAGTGTGTATGTTCTCTCCGTGTTTGAGTGGGTTCCTCCGGGTACTCCAGTTTCCTCCCACAGTCCAAACACATGCATGTTACGATCCTCACTCTAAACTGACCGTGTGCGTGAGTGTGTGTTGGCCATGTGATAGACTGGCGACCATGATGTACCCCGCCTTTAGCAATGACACTAAGATTGGATCCAGCCCACCTGTGACCCCAACTAGTGGGGTACAGAGGAAAATAGATGGATTGATATTATATATGTTTGTGTTAATGTGTGGTTTGTGCTATACTTTGTGTATCCTAATGTATCCTGCATCTTATTTACTATAACACCACAGTGGTGTCAGAAGTGGGGTTGCTCCTATAGCGGAGAGGAATGAGCCCTCTCAATGACTGCAGAAGAAGAGGCAGCACGGCCAGAATGCTGGAGAATAGCCACAGCCACTGTGGCCAGCTGGAGGATCTGCGCAGTGTGGCAGTGTGATGACATGGTGGCGTTAGCCAAGGCCCTCCAACTGTGATAAGTGAGCTAAGCGCAGCAGCTCAGCATGCATCTCCAGCATTCAACAAGGCAGCATGAAGTAGTTATCATGGGTCGCTTGCTAGGTTCAGTGACGCCAGAGGAGCTGGGTCGGCAGAGCTCACTGCATTGGCAGAGCCTTTAAGCCATTAGAGTCAAAGCATGAGGCACGACCACGTGGGGGAGGAGGACGCAGCTCTTAGCCTTTCTGCTCTGGTGCTTTAGGAGACGAGGATGTGGTCTTGACTGGTAGCAGGTAAACTTTGCATGGTTGGCCAATTGGCTCGCTGGAGCCAGCCGCTCCACAGTGGCGAGTTCTAACAGCACATTCTAACTGAACTGAAACAGGATCGCACGACGCAGGTATACCCCAACACCAGCTGCTCAAACTGTCAGAGCCTATAAGCTACCACACTGGACAAAGCCTTAAGGTCAGCTTAGTGTATCAGGTCAGTGTGCAGGCGTGTTTAAATGTAGTGACTGCATCTCTGCTCTGTTCTTAGATCAGATTTCAGAGGATCCAGTTAGATTCCAAAAAAAACTAAATGTTTGTTGGAGCTGACACAGCAGAGATTTTCAAAAGCAATGTTTATTATAAGGTTTATTGGAGAACCAATCCCAGCTTCATCGGGCGGAGGCAGGGCACACCATGGACAGGTCGCCAGTCCATTCAGTCCCACTCAAGCACGGAGAGAACATACACACTCCACACAGAACCACCCGGACCGGGAATCCAACCCAGATCATCTTACTGTGAGGAGACAGTGCTGACCACTACACCACCATACTGACCACTACACCACCATACTGACCACTACACCACCATACTAACCACTACACCACCGTACTAACCACTACACCACCATACTAACCACTACACCACCGTACTAACCACTACACCACCGTACTAACGACTACACCACCGTAATAACCACTACACCACCATACTAACCACTACACCACCATACTAACCACTACACCACCATACTAACCACTACACCACTATACTAACCACTACACCACCGTACTAACCACTACACCACCATACTAACCACTACACCACCTTACTAACCACTACACCACCATACTGACCACTACACCACCATACTAACCACTACACCACCGTACTAACCACTACACCACAATGTTAACCACTACACCACCGTACTAACCACTACACCACCATACTGACCATTACACCACCATACTAACCACTACACCACCGTACTAACCACTACACCACCATACTAACCACTACACCACCATACTAACCACTACATCACCGTACTAACCACTACACCACCATACTAACCACTACACCACCATACAGACCACTACACCACCATACTGACCACTAGCACCACCATACTGACCACTACACCATCATACTAACCACTACACCACCATACTAACCACTACACCACCGTAATAACCACTACACCACCATACTAACCACTACACCACCATACTAACCACTACATCACCGTACTAACCACTACACCACCGTACTAACCACTGCACCACCGTACTAACTACTACACCACCATACTAACCACTACACCACCGTACTAACCACTACACCACCTTACTAACCACTACACCACCATACTAACCACTACACCACCGTACTAACCACTACACCACCATACTAACCACTACACCACCATACTAACCACTACACTACATCACCGTACTAACCACTACACCACCATACTAACCACTACACCACCATACCACTACACCACCATACTAACCACTACACCACCATACTAACCACTACACCACCGTACTAACCACTACACCACCATACTAACCACTACACCACCGTACTAACCACTACACCACCATACTAACCACTACACCACCTTACTAACCACTACACCACCATACTAACCACTACACCACCATACTAACTACTACATCACCATACTAACCACTACACCACCATACTAACCACTACACCACCATACTGACCACTACACCACCGTACTGACCACTACACCACCTTACTGACCACTACACCACCGTACTAACCACTACACCACCGTACTAACCACTACACCTCCATACTAACCACTACACCACCATACTAACCACTACACCACCATACTAACCACTACACCACCGTACTAACCACTACACCACCATACTAACCACTACAACCACCATACTAACTACTACATCACCATACTAACCACTACACCACCATACTAACCACTACACCACCATACTGACCACTACACCACCGTACTGACCACTACACCACCTTACTAACCACTACACCACCGTACTAACCACTACACCACCTTACTAACCACTACACCACCGTACTAACCACTACACCACCTTACTAACCACTACACCACCGTACTAACCACTACACCACCATACTAACCACTACACCACCGTACTAACCACTACACCACCATACTAACCACTACACCACCATACTAACCACTACACCACCATACTAATCACTAACTCCTATATAGAAATAAGCATTCCAGGCTCAGAAGTGCTAAAATAGGAATACAGAATGATAACCAAACTTAAGAGCTCTATTGGTCTTTCCAAAGGTTGCAGTGCATGCTGGGTATTGCAGTGACAGAACCTCAGTGGATGAAAATGAACAGCTTTACTTGTTGACAGTGTCCCTGCCGCTCGTTAAGGATAAGGCTGGTGCCACGGAACTTCTGGAGTTTACTGAAACAACATTTAATGAAAAGCCTTCTGGTTCCATGACCAACACGTTCTCCTCTGACCTTATCTTACCTTCCGTTCTGAAAAAGAGGAAAACGAGAGCGAATCCACACGAAATGTCAAGAGCTGTTTCTTAACGAATGCAAATCAAAGCCAGGTCCAAATGGAGGAGCAGCTTCAGAAGAATTGAAATGTCATCTCGGAAATTACAGCGTACCTTCAGCGCTCCGTATTCAAATAGATTCCTGGAGTAAACGGTCAGAGAGACGAGAGGCTTTATCTGATAAACACAAAACAGACGGAGCTGAGTGGACGGTTCTGTCTCACTGAGCTGCTTTATATGGTTTTGGATGAAATAAATAGATTATTAACGCTCTGGAACCTTCACATCAAGTCAAGTAGGTCCAAAACTCTCCAACACAGGACTTTAACACTGTCCACTACATTACTAACACCTCCTCATATCTCCACTCACTGTCCACTGTATCAGCTCCACTGACCATACAGGAGCTACACCTACAGACTGTAGTTCATCTGATTCTCTGTATACTTTATTACTCTGTTCTTTAATGATCAGGACCCCCACAGGACCACCACAGAGCAGATACTATTAGGGAGGTGGGTCATTCTCAGCACTGCAATGATACTGACATGGTGGTGGTGTGTTAGTAGTGTGTGGTGTGCTGGTGTGAGTGGATCAGACACAGCAGTGCTGCTGCTGGAGTGTTTAAACACCTGAGTGTCACTGCTGGACTGAGAATCG
Organism: Megaleporinus macrocephalus; assembly: GCA_021613375.1. Lineage (NCBI taxonomy): Eukaryota > Metazoa > Chordata > Actinopteri > Characiformes > Anostomidae > Megaleporinus > Megaleporinus macrocephalus. The sequence goes on along the minus strand of CM038728.1, from coordinate 31,510,269 downwards.
TCCACCAACCAAAACTATCCAGACAGCAGTGTCCTGTGGGCGGCGTCCTGTGTCCACTGATGAAGAACTAGAGGAACACAAACTGTGCAGCAGCAGATGAGCTACTGTCTCTGACTTTACATCTACAAGGTGGACCAGCAAGTAGTAGGAGTGTCTAATAGAGTGGACAGTGAGTGGACACAGTCTACCTGTCTATCACAGAAACATGTATCAGTCTCTCTTTTTATCTTCTCTGTGTTCTCTCTCTCTCTCTCTCTCTCTCTCTCTCTATCTCTCTGTGTTCACTCACTCTCTCTCTCTCTCTGTCTCTCTGTTCTCTCACTCTGTCTCTCTCTCTCGCTCTGTTCTCTCACTCTCTCTGTCTCTCTATCTCTCTGTGTTCACTCTCTCTCTCTCTGTTCTCTCACTGTCTCTGTCTCTCTTTTGCTCTGTTCGCTCACTCTATCTCTCTGTCTCTCTGGCTCTGTTTCTCACTCTGTCTCTCTCTCTGTTCTGTCTTTCTATCTCTCTGTGTTCTCTCACTCTCGCTGTTCTCTCACTCTCTGTATCTCTCTCACTTGTTCTGTTCTCTCACTCTTTGTCTCTCTGTTCTGTCTCTCTATCTCTGTGTTCTCTCTCTCACTCTGTCATCTCAATCTCTGTCTCTCACTCTCTGTCTCTTGCTCTCACTCTGTCATCTCACTCTCTGTCTCTCTCTCTCACTCTGTCTCTCTCTCTCACTCTGTCATCTCACTCTCTGTCTCTCTTGCTCTGTTCTCTCACTCTTTGTCTCTCTCTCTCTCTGTTCTCTCTCTCTCTCTCTCTCTCTCTCTTTCTCTTTCCATGCAGGGACAGGAGACTCTCTCTCTGTCCATGCTGGGGAAGGATACTCTCTCTCTCTCTGTTCTGTCTCTCTATCTCTCTGTGTTCTCTCACTCTCTCTGTTCTCTCTCTTGCTGTCTCTCTCTCTGTTCTGTCTCTTTCTCTCTCTTTTTGTTCTCTCTCTCTTTCCATGCTCTTTCTATGCTGCAGGAGATTTTCCCTCTCTCTCTCTCTCTCTCCATGCAGGGGCAGGAGACTCTCTCTCTATCTATCTCTTTCTTTCCATGCTGGGGAAGGATACTCTCTCTCTGTGTTCTCTCTCTCTCTCTCTCTCTCTCTCTCTCTCTCTCTCTCTCCGTGCTGGGGGAGGAGACTTTATAATAATGATTATCTATTAAGGAGCATAAGGTTAAGAAATTGATTCAGTAAATCAGGCTGAAGATGATTCGTCCGTCCTGAAATGTGTATATATCACTCTGAACAGCGGTCAGCAGCGCTGTCCTTGCTCTGTCTCAGTCTGACCATTACACAGAGCTTCACCTGAGAAATGTGCTCAGATGTGCTTTAACTTCAGTGACAGATCAGCAGCTTGAGGATTCTGGAACAACTGACCATTCATTCAGTCACATTTCAGCAGACAGAGAAAATAAAGAGGGTGACCAGTCGGTGGACCCTGCAGTTTTTATTCAGACTGTATTAACTGTCCTAATAATTCACTGACCACATCATCTGACTCACATCCTCACCACTAAGAACCTCCCTGAGAGGAACCAAGACTCAAAAGGAGAACCAAGCACCTCATGCAGAGGTGAAAGCCACCAGGAGTCCAAGAAGGAGGAGGTGATGATGACCAGACGAGCTCTTCAGTCTTATTAGGCCGTGGCATGTAGCCCGCCCTTGATCGGTATCGGCCGGTCGTGCTGAAAGGTGATCTGCGATTGGAATCTGCCTCAACAACGCTGATTGGTCCATCTCTAGTGCTAATGATACTATGTCAGTTCCGTCACTCTCCCATGTGCACCTACACTGACAATCCTGTCCAGCCCTGTCCAGTTAATGAGGCCGCTGAAGATAAGCACGTTCCTCCAACATCTGTTGGAGATGCAGAGCCCTGATCTGGCCAAGCCAACTGTGGGGCTGATATCTCCTCCCTCAACTTCTGCTAATGATAAACAGGTCTAAGGTCATGCCCACAGGGACAAAGGGCTGATGACCATTAAAATGACCATTAAAATGACCATTAATGACCATTGTGAGTGGCTAACGAGCCCCCAGTAAGGACATAACACTGTATTCAAATTCGTTATTTAGGTCCACAATTTAAATACATAATATAAAAGCCCTGAATCATTCAGACCTGTTACTTTTCTGGAAAACAGCACCAATTTTAATGGCAATATTTTGTTGGGAGGCTTTTAGTTTCTGGAACATCACGACTTACTTTTCCAACAGGAGTTGCATTCATTAATGTCTGAGATCTTATTAATGCTGGGAGAGTCAAACCACCCCATACAGGCTTCTCCAGCTGATGCCATAGACTTCCACTGGGGTTAAGGTCAGGACCCTGTGATGGTCAGTTCATGTGTACCGATGATTCCTCACATTCCCTGAACCATATTCTTCCCATGTATCTCTGTACTGTGGTCCTGGAATATGGCAAGTTATTAAGGAAGAAGAAATCTGTATGATAACCTGGTCATTCAGTCCATTCAGGTGGTCAGCTGACTTTATTTTATTACTACATCATGCTGCTGAGCTTTGACCTGATCAACTGGAGCCCCCCAGATTATAACACTCCCTCCAGAGGCTTGTACAGTGGGCACTATGCATGATGGGAGCATCACTCCATGTGCTTACCTTCTTATCCTGACGCTCCCATTACTTTAAAATAGAGTCAGTCTGGACTTAACAGACCACATAGCCATTGTCTAGCATCCAGTCTGTACACTCCCTCCAAACTGAAGCTGATTAACTTCACTAAGAAGTGTCCACACAGCTGGTTAGTTCCATTCCTGTGAGATCTGGTCGTGTGGAAATGATCTCACTTTCATTTTTAAACACAGTCATCAGTTCTACTGTCCAGATTCACCTTCACCAGGAGTGTATCGGTCTCAGCTCATTCAAGATTTTTGAGGGTTCCTCACTCTCCTTCCAGTGGTTAATAATGTTGGACAGCTCTGAACCCAATTCCAGTCATTCCAGCTTCTGCTTAGTGGTGGTCTTTGTTTAATGGACAATAATATGACCTCCTGAAACACAGTGAGATCTTCTCCCTGACCGGGATATATGGGTCTTCCTACATCGTAGTTTAAAGAATGAGAAGCTACTCACTGAATCAGTTAGACATACATGAGTTGTTTGAGCTGAAAAACCTTAATCACTGCAGTAATTATCCAATCAGAGACTCTTATTTATGGATGTATTAGGTGCAAGTCACTCTGAATGAGAGCCTTTGATACATACTGTACACGTACTTATCACAACTGTTGTGAACTGTCAGTAATGTGACTTCTGAATGCTGCTGATTGTGGTAGTGGTAGTGCTGACCACTACACCACCGTACTAACCACTACACCACCGTACTAACCACTACACCACCATACTAACCACTACACCACCATACTAACCACTACACCACCATACTAACCACTACACCACTGTACTAACCACTACATCACCGTACTGACCACTACACCACCATACTAACCACTACACCACCGTACTAACCACTACACCACTGTACTAACCACTACATCACCGTACTGACCCCTACACCACCATACTAACCACTACACCACCGTACTAACCACTACACCACCGTACTAACCACTACACCACCGTACTGACCACTACATCACAATACTAACCACTACACCACCAGACTGACCACTACACCACCAAACTAACCACTACACCACCGTACTAACCACTACACCACCGTACTAACCAGTACATCACCGTACTGACCACTACACCACCATACTAACCACTACACCACCATACTAACCATTACATCACAATACTAACCACTACACAACCATACTAACCACTACACCACCGTACTAACCACTACACCACCGTACTAACCACTACACCACCATACTAACCACTGCACCGCCATACTAACCACTACACCACCGTACTAACCACTACACCACCGTACTAACCACTACACCACCATACTAACCACTGCACCAACATACTAACCACTACACCACCATACTAACCACTGCACCACCGTACTGACCACTACACCACCGTACTAACCACTACACCACCATACTAACCACTACACCACCATACTAACCACTACATCACAATACTGACCACTACACCACCATGCCATCCTATTTAAATACTATTATAAGCTTAATTATAAGATTATCTACACAGTATTGGTACATACTTTTGGTGGTTATAAGAAAAATGATTATCTACTAATCATACAAAACAGTTTGGAGTAATTGAGTAATAATCTTTGAAAACTGTGACTCAGCAGCTGGAAGGGGTTTATCGTACTGCTCAGCAGGTTAAACCCACTTCACCTGCGGAGCTACGACTCAACAGAAGCTGTTGTTCACTTCTGCTGGCAAAATTGTTGGTTTCTTGAAGAAGAACACTTACTGTAGGTCTTAGGTACTTAATAATGTAAACCACACCTTCTTGTTGTCCTTTTTTATCTGAACGACCCAGAAACCCTCTATTTGATGGGTGACTGCCTCTACCTTTGTATTTGAAATAGAGTTGTTGAGGCCCACCCAGGAATTTACAGTCTCCCCCGTCTAGGAGCCGGGATGTCTCTGAGAGATTCCTACAACAATGGCATTGCTAGATAGAGAGCTACAGATAACCAGGTCGTTACATGACAAAGGGACTAACTCTGCACGGCCCCCCACACAAACACCCAGGAGAGACATACAAAACGCAAGCCAGATTAACACAAAAGGCAAGGGAACAAAAGAAGGTTCCGGAGAAGTTCTGAAAGACCTACAAATGAAATAATAGTTAAAACGACAAAGCTACTCCACAATACGCCAATCGACTGGGACGAGTTCCACATTCACCGTCCAGCTCTCTGACTTTAATACCACACACTGACCGCAGACTGAGGACACTGTGGGCAGTGCATTCTGATTAGCATTGGAAATCATTGGGAAATGTCCAGCCTGGCCAGTGCACTGTTTTCCTTTCTTTCCTTCTTTCTTGTTTGCTGGACGAGGAGATGTGTGTGTTTCTAGTTTCCCTTCATAGTCAGTAATACTGATTAGCCTTAACGCAGGTCAGTTTTAGCCTCTCTGAGCGATGTATTCTGATAAAGCCTAAACTGGACTGTGGTGGTCAGCGTGTCGTCCAGTACGGTTTGTGTTCAGTTAATCAAAGTAGCATTAAATTAAAACACGAGGTCCACAAAGCATTATAACAGATAATAAAACACCAGTACAGCTACGTCCTTAGCAGGTCCACAGGTAAACCTGAGATACAGCATCATCTAGTGGCAGGTGTGTGATCCTGATTTAGGTTAAACCGCAGGTCTGCTTTAACCTGAAGCTTCCAGGAACACAGCAGTGGAGTTTAAGAAGTCATGTGACTAATTCAGGTTTTAACTTGGGTTAAACTTTTAATCACATCTAAGCCAAGGATGTCTGAAGGAGAAGGTAGTTCTTGAGTTGAAGGGCATCTGAAGGAGAAGGTAGATCTGGAGAAGAAGGGTGTCTGGAGGAGAAGGTAGCTCTGGAGAAAAAGGGTGTCTGGAGGAGGAAGGTAGTTCTTGAGTTGAAGGACGTCTGTAAGACACGGTAGTTCTTGAGTAAAAGGACGTTTGAAGGAGAAGGTAGTTCTTGAGTTGAAGGTCGTCTGTAAGACACGGTAGTTCTTGAGTAAAAGGACGTTTGAAGGAGAAGGTAGTTCTAGAGTTGAAGGGCGTCTGAAGGAGAAGGTAGATCTGGAGAAGAAGGGTGTCTGGAGGAGAAGGTAGTTCTTGAGTTGAAGGACGTCTGTAAGACACTGTAGTTCTTGAGTAAAAGGAAGTCTGAAGGTTGTGTGGATGAGCGCCTGGAGAAGAAGATAGTTGTTGAGTAGAAGGACATCTGAAAGGGAAGGTAGGTTTTGAGTAGAAGGACGTCTGAAGGACAAGGTGGAACTGGAGAAGAAAGGTGTCTGGAGGAGAAAATAGCTCTTGTGTAGATGAGCGCCTGGAGAAGATAGTTGTTGAGTGGAAGGACATCTGAAAGGGAAAGTAGTTTTTGAGTAGAAGGACGTCTGAAGGACAAGGTGGATCTGGACAAGAAAGGTGTCTGGAGGAGAAAGTAGTTCTTCAGTAGAAGGACGTCTGGAGGTGAAAGTTGATTTTGAGTAAAAAAGATGTCTGGAGGAGAAGGTTGTTCTTGAGTAGAAGGACGTCTGGAGGAGAAGGTAGATCTTGAATAAAAAAGATGTCTGGTGGAGAAGGTGGTTCTTGAGTAAAAGGACATCTGAAGGAGAAGGTGGTTCTTGAGTAGAAGGACGTCTGGAGAAGAAAGTAGATTCAGAGTAGAAGGACAACTGGAGGAGAAGGTAGTTCTTAAGTACAGGGACATATGAAGGACAAGGTAGATCTAAAGAAAGGTGTCTGGAGGAGAAGGTAGCTCTTGTGCAGATGAGCGTCTGGAGGAGAAGGTAGTTCTTGAGTAGAAGGACGTCTGGAGGAGAAGGTGATTTTTGAGTTGAAAGGCTTCTGTAAGACACGGTAGTTCTTGAGTAAAAGGATGGCTGGAGGAGAAGGTCATTCTTGAGTAAAAGAACATCTGGAGGCGTAGGTAGCTCTTAAGTAGAAGAACATCAAGAGGAGAAGGTAGCTCTTGAGTAGAAGGACGTCTGGAGGAGAAGGTAGCTCTTGAGTAGAAGGACGTCTGGAGGCGTAGGTAGCTCTTAAGTAGAACATCTGGAGGAGAAGGTAGCTCTTGAGTGGAAGGATGTCTGGAGGAGAAGGTAGCTTGTGAGTAGAGGATATAATTGTTGTTAATATAATATTTTATTTGTTGATGTATCTTATTTCTTATATGACCTTTGAAGTTGAGAAGGAGTTCCTGAGATCAAAGAACATCCAGAAAAAAATATAATTACTCAGAAGGTCACTGCAGTGACAGCCAGTACGTAACGTTCAGTACACAACGTTTCATCAGTGAATAAATCATGTTCTTCTCTCTGAGTTCCTTGTATAGAAGTTGTTTTGCTGAGACAACTGAGAATGACCGGTCCTTGACCGCTGCAGTGCAGGACTTCCGGGGACTGTTCAGTGAAAATGAACAGTTTGATAATTACTGTGTTTTTACTCCTTATTTATTTATTTATCTAACATCCTCCGGCTGTGGAGCTTTATATAATCTGAGGTCAGGAACAGTGGACATCTGCTGCAGCTTCTATAAGCCTGACTGACCCTGAAAGAGAGAGAGAGAGAGAGAGAGAGAGAGAGAGAGAGAGAGTGTAATTACACTCACACACACTCAGCACCTGTGGGTTCTTAATCATTGTGATCTTCAGCGTTTGTCCACTGCAGGTCTGACAGTTCTGATTTACTGAGACTGATTAAATTAATTAATACTGAAATTAGTCATTAAAGAGAAGAAAGCAGATCAGAATCAGAGGAACAGACGTCACTCAGTAGCTTTAATTGGGCCAATGCAACCGCCACACTCATCACAGCATGCAGGGGTCAGCACACTGGTCAGGAACCAACTACACTCATCCATAATTACCAAAACACAAACCAGCAGGAATCAAAAATACCAGAAAATAATCAGGAAAAATAAGAAAACCATGAAAACTGAGACAGCGGCACGGTGGTGTAGTGGTTAGTATGGTGGTGTAGTGGTTAGTATAGTGGTGTAGTGGTTAGTACGGTGGTGTAGTGGTTAGTATGGTGGTGTAGTGGTTAGTACGGTGGTGTAGTGGTTAGTATGGTGGTGTAGTGGTTAGTATGGTGGTGTAGTGGTTAGTACGGTGGTGTAGTGGTTAGTAAGGTGGGTGTAGTGGTTAGTAAGGTGGTGTAGTGGTTAGTACGGTGGTGTAGTGGTTAGTATGGTGGTGTAGTGATTAGTACGGTGGTGTAGTGGTTAGTACGGTGGTGTAGTGGTTAGTACGGTGGTGTAGTGGTTAGTACGGTGGTGTAGTGGTTAGTATGGTGGTGTAGTGGTTAGTACGGTGGTGTAGTGGTTAGTATGGTGGTGTAGTGGTTAGTATGGTGGTGTAGTGGTTAGTACGGTGGTGTAGTGGTTAGTATGGTGGTGTAGTGGTTAGTATGGTGGTGTAGTGGTTAGTATGGTGGTGTAGTGTTAGTATGGTGGTGTAGTGGTTAGTATGGTGGTGTAGTGGTTAGTACGGTGGTGTAGTGGTTAGTATGGTGGTGTAGTGGTTAGTATAGTGGTGTAGTGGTTAGTATGGTGGTGTAGTGGTTAGTATGGTGGTGTAGTGGTTAGTACGGTGGTGTAGTGGTTAGTACGGTGGTGTAGTGGTTAGTATGGTGGTGTATGGTGGTGTAGTGGTTAGTATGGTGGTGTAGTGGTTAGTATGGTGGTGTAGTGGTCAGTATGGTGGTGTAATGGTTATTATGGTGGTGTAGTGGTTAGTACGGTGGTGTAGCGGTTAGTGCGGTGGTGTAGTGGTTAGTATGGTGGTGTATGGTGGTGTAGTGGTTAGTATGGTGGTGTAGTGTTTAGTATGGTGGTGTAGTGGTTAGTATGGTAGTGTAGTGGTTAGTATGGTGGTGTAGTGGTTAGTACGGTGGTGTAGTGGTTAGTATGGTAGTGTAGTGGTTAGTTTGGTGGTGTAATGGTTATTATGGTGGTGTAGTGGTTAGTATGCTGGTGTAGTGGTCAGTTTGGTGGTGTAATGGTTATTATGGTGGTGTAGTGGTTAGTACGGTGGTGTAGCGGTTAGTGCGGCGGTGTAGTGGTTAGTATGGTGGTGTAGTGGTTAGTACGGTGGTGTAGTGGTTAGTATGGTGGTGTAGTGGTTAGTATGGTAGTGTAGTGGTTAGTATGGTGGTGTAGTGGTTAGTATGGTGGTGTAGTGGTTAGTACGGTGGTGTAGTTGTTAGTATGGTTTAGTGGTTAGTACGGTGGTGTAGTGGTTAGTACGGTGGTGTAGTGGTTAGTATGGTGGTGTAGTGGTCAGTTTGGTGGTGTAGTGGTTAGTACGGTGGTGTAGTGGTTAGTATGGTGGTGTAGTGGTCAGTTTGGTGGTGTAGTGGTTAGTACGGTGGTGTAGTGGTTAGTATGGTGGTGTAGTGGTTGGTATGGTGGTGTAGTGGTTAGTATGGTGGTGTAGTTGGTAGTACGGTGGTGTAGTGGTTAGTACGGTGGTGTAGTGGTCAGTATGGTGGTGTAGTGGTTAGTACGGTGGTGTAGTGGTTAGTACGGTGGTGTAGTGGTCAGTATGGTGGTGTAGTGGTTAGTACGGTGGTGTAGTGGTTAGTACGGTGGTGTAGTGGTTAGTACGGTGGTGTAGTGGTCAGTACGGTGGTGTAGTGGTCAGCACTGTCTCCTCACAGTAAGATGTTTCCTCCCACAGTCCAAACACATGCATGTTAGGATCCTCACTCTAAACTGCCCGTAGGTGTGAGTGTGTGAGTGAGTGTTGGCCATGCATGGACCTGTCCATGTTGTACTTGCCTTTGCCCGATGATGCTGGGATTGGCTCCACCCCGTCACCCCGACTAGCAGAATAAAGTGAAAGATGATGGATGGATGGATGTTGCTGTTCTGCAGTTTCCATCTAACACGTGAAGCTCTTCAGGATTCATTAAAACATTTATCTGATATTACATGTTCATTAAATCTGTGATTTCCAACACGCTGATGATGAATTCTTATTCTAATGAGGCATCTTCTCAGATTATTAGTTTATTGTACCTTATTGTACTATCGGAGAGAGCCTGGAGTGTCCAGCTGTGGTCAGCAGCCCAGTTAGATAACCCTCAGTCCAGTGAGAACATCAACATACAGAACAGCTGCACACAAATTAAGCATCTGCTTGTACTGAGCAGAGACGAGCTTTATCCGTCCTGCTGAGAGTCAGATGCGGTGATGTAATTGTGACGGGCGATGACCGCAGGATTACGGTGTCCAGTGAAGGACACTCAGCGCTGTGGTTTACCTTCATCACAGAGGAAACTCTGGAAACTCCGACACTGCCTGCATCACACTGTAACAGATTAAACATTACATAATCATACAAATTCACTCTGAGCTCAAGGAAAGAACGAGTTCTTCCTAAAACCTCCAACAGCTGGAAAACTCCAGACTGGAATCAGATACAAGGTGGACTGACTTGATTTAATCTACACTGGACAGACACTGGCAGTAGAAGAGGTCCAACTGAAGAGCGCAGTGACTCTATAAATGCCAAAAATTAGTTCACTCACTACAAATCAGTGGCAACATCAGCACAAGAACTGATGCATCAAGAGCTTTATGGTTCTTCATAGCTGAGCAGCTGCACACAAGCCTAAAATCACCAATCGCCAGCTGCCATTGCACATAGTGGACTCTGGAGTGGTGTAAAGCTCCACCACTGGACTCTGGAGTGGTGTAAAGCTCCATCACTGGACTATAGAGTGGTGTAAATTCCACCAGTGGACTCTGGAGTGGTGTAAAGCTAAACCACTGGACTCTGGAGTGGTGTATAAAACTTCACCACTTGACTCTGGAGTGGTGTAAACTCTACCACTGGACTCTGGAGTAGAGTAAAATTCCATCACTGGACTATAGAGTGGTGTTAACTCTACCACTGGACTCTGAAGTAGAGTAAAATTCCATCACTGGACTTTGGAGTGGTATAAAGCTCTATCACTGGATTCCATGGTGGTGTAAAGCTCCATTACTGCCAAACTCCAGCAGCACTGCTACGTCTAATCCACTCACACCAGCACAACAAACACTACCACACCACCACCACATCAGTGTCACTGGAGTATTGAGAATGACCCACCTCCCAAGTAATACCTGCTCTGTGGGGGTCCTGTGTTAAAGACCAGGGTAACAAAGTATACAGTGAATCAGATGAACCACAGTCTGTAAGTGTAGAACCGCAGAGTGCTCCTACATTGTCAGTGTTATGGCTGATCAGCGTATATACTAATGTTTTTTGAAATCAAACCATATCTACTGCCCAGATAAACAGATTGAATAGTGCAACAGCCTTAGACTCTAGCAGGGGACTCTACCTGGTTTTATTTACATGTAACAAGTGGAACCGAGTGAACGGAAGGCAGTGGTCAGCTTGTGGCTGTCAAGTTTCTGCACGGTCCACACGCACTTCACACGTTATTGGTTTGTATTGTTTGGTAAACAGATGTCTAATTTCTGTTTTACTGCACGTTCTATAAAAGAGCGCTGGCGTGGGTTAAAGAAAATGATCGGAGCTCGGATTATAAAGCATTACCTTTGTTTCGCGTGTGATAAAGCGGTTTTAATAATGCGGCTGATTGGGACCGAACAGCATCTGCCTCTGTAAACGTTCACTACAATCCCTTAATTGCGCCAAATTGCATAAGAGAGTCATTTCATACACATAAAAGAAGCAGATGCCAAATTAAATTGAAACGGCGCATTCTGAGTACAGTGATTCACGCCGCCGCTGCTTTTCAATAAATCTGCTCGTCTCAGTCCGTAAAGACGGTTTTAAAGGGCAGATGTGAAAAAGCTCTTCTGAAACTCAGGAAGCGGAGCTGCCGCTGTTTTACTACGAGCCGAGAGAAACGTGCGAGGGGGTAATGCTGAGTAAGAGGAGGATTAGTGTTCTGCACTCGTCCCGACTCCTGCCATCTGTCCATCAAATCCCGAAACAAGCTTTCATTATCGGAATTAGAAACTTTTATTAACCATGGCTTAAAAATAGACAGAAAGAATAGCAGGCGCATGAACTGTAACTGGACATAAGTGAAGAGGAGTGCGGGTCAATGTGTTTGGGGTTCCGCTCTGAGTGAGTACAGGCAGTTTGGGGGTTGTAGGTTAAATGAAACCATGAGGTTTGGGTGTAACCGAAAATGAATGGGACTCTATGGTGGTAAAAAAGGGGATGGATCAGGCCAACACTGCAGTCGTGGTTGAGGGTCTGAGTCAGAGTTTGTAAAAAAAAATATCATTTTCTAAGGAAGTGCCATCTTCACTGACCATGGATGGGAGCAGCATACTTCAAGAGAGAGGTGGCAGAGGAAGCAGTATCTTCCACCACCACAGTGAAAGGGGGATCTTCTATGAACAAGAGGCAGTCTGAATCCTCTGTGACCAATAATAAACCAGAATCTTCTATGAGCAAGTGGCAACTTCTTCCTCCAAATGGGATGTGGTATCTTCTACCACCACAGTAAAGGGGGGTCTTCTATGAACAAGAAGGAAGCAGCATTCTGTGTGACCAGGAACAAACCAGAATCTTCTAAGATCAAGCCCAAAGTGGCAACATCTGGCCTCAGGGGAAGTGGTATCTTCAACCACCATGGTCAAAGGGGGAACTTCTATAAACAAGAGGCAGTCTGAATACTCTGTGACCAATAATAAACCAGAATCTTCTATGACCAAGACCAAAGTGGCACCATCTGGCCTCAGGGGATGTGATTTCTTCTACCACCATGGTGAAAGGTGGTCTTCTATGAACAAGAAGGAAGCAACATCCTATGTGATCAGGGACAAACCAGAATCTTCTATGACCAAGCCCAAAGTGGCAACATCTGGCCCCAGAGGAAGCAGTATCTTCCACCACCACGGTGAAAGAGGGGATCTTTTATGAACAAGAGGCAGTCTGAATCCTCTGTGACCAATAATAAACCAGAATCTTCTATGTGCAGGACCAAAGTGGCAACATCTTCCTCCACAAGGGAAGCAGTATCTTCTACCACCACAGTAAAGGGGGGTGTTCTATGAACAAGAGGGAAGCAGCATACTATGTAATCAGGAACAAACCAGAATCTTCTATGACCAAGACCAAAGTGGCAACATATTCGTCCACGGGGATGTGCTTTCCTCTACTACTATGGTAGAAGGGGGTCTTCTATGAACATCAGGGAAGCAGCATCCTGTGTGACCAGGAACAAACCAGAATCTTCTAAGATAAAGCCCAAAGTGGCAAGGGGAAGCGGTATCTTCAACCACCATGGTGAAAGGGGGGTCTTCTATGAACAAGAGGCAGTCTGAATCCTCTGTAACTAATAATAAACCAGAATCTTCTATGATCAAGAGGAAAGTGGCAACATCTTCCTCCACAGGGGATGTGGTATCTTCTACCACCATGGTGAAAGAGGGATCTTCTATGAACAAGAAGGAAGCAGCATCCTATGTGACCAGGAACAAACCAGAATCTTCTAAGATCAAGACCAAAGTGACAAAATATTTGTCCACGGGGGATGTGGTATCTTCAATCACCACCCTGAAAGGAGGGATCTTTTATGAACAAGAGGCAGTCTGAATCCTCTGGGACCAATAATAAACCAGAATCTTCTATGACCAAGACCAAAGTGTCAACATCTTCATCCACAGGGGAAACGGTATCTTCTACCACCACAGTAAAGGGGGTATCTTCTATGAACAAGAAGGAAGCAGCATCCTATGTAATCAGGAACAAACCAGAATCTTCTATGACCAAGACCAAAGTGGCAACATATTCGTCCACGGGGATGTGCTTTCCTCTACTACTATGGTAGAAGGGGGGTCTTCTATGAACATCAGGGAAGCAGCATTCTGTGTGACCAGGAACAAACCAGAATCTTCTAAGATAAAGCCCAAAGTGGCAACATCTGGACTCAGGGGAAGCGGTATCTTCAACCACCACGGTGAAAGGAGGGTCTTCTATGAACAAGAGGCAGTCTGAATCCTCTGTGACTAATAATAAACCAGAATCTTCTATGATCAAGAGGAAAGTGGCAACATCTTCCTCCAGGGGGGATGTTGTATCTTCTACCACCATGGTGAAAGAGGGATCTTCTATGAACATGAAGGAAGCAACATCCTATGTGATCAGGGACAAACCAGAATCTTCTACGACCAAGACCAAAGTGACAAAATATTTGTCCACGGGGGATGTGGTATCTTCAACCACCACCCTGAAAGGGGGGATCTTTTATGAACAAGAGGCAGTCTGAATACTCTGTGACTAATAATAAACCAGAATCTTCTATGAGCAAGACCAAAGTGGCAACATCTTTCTCCACAGGGTGAAAGGGGGGATCTTCTATGAACAAGAGTGAAGCAGTATCCTATGAGACCAGGAACAAACCAGAACCTTCTATGACCAAGACCAAAGTGGCAACATCTTCATCCACAGGGGAAGCAGCATCCATTACACCCACCTACTGATTACTAAAAAGCTTGAAAAGCAGTTTGAAGGACCCTCCACCATCTCAGAATTTGACCCGCTTTTAAATGAAGTTATGAAATAACTTAAGTTTGGGAGAAAGACCACACCCAAACTCCTCCTTTCCATCATTACACACTCTATATAAACCACTCCTCTGCCCTCACCTTCACGTGATGAAATTCACACCCCAGCTTCTCCATCTCTTCCAAAACCTTACTCATTCTTGGCTTGGCAAAAGGCGGGGGGGCTGGCTTCAAACCTCAGCAGCAGAAGCCACTAAGAACTCCAGCCCCAAGTTTTTCAGAGTTCCCCCTCCTTGCCCCGCCTTAGTGGTCCGCACTTCTCAAAAAAAATAACGGCACTTGTCGGTGGTTGGCTCCTTTGCACTCCAAGTAAGCCAGTAAACCGTGAATCTCTTCTCAGCTGAAAGTGCTCCCGCTTGCACATATATATTCATACTTTCCAAACTCATAATAAGTGCAGGGCTCTCCGTCTACTGGACGGCGGTGCCCTGGGTCTTGTTTCCGCATCCCAGTCTGACTTCCATCATCTCTCTGAGACACAGTAATGATAAGTGAACTACTGAGATCTACGCTCGCTCCCAGAGCTTCATATGGCTGGGTCGTGTCAGTGATCAGAGTGATTGGATAATCATGCTGGGAGAAGGCTGCTGCCTCTCAGTTCCCTCAGTCTCCACTAGACACACATCCTCTGGGCAGCGCTAGAGATGAGGAATACATCCCTTCTGTGTGTGTGTGTGTGTGTTTATTATACACTCTCTCTGTTGAACAGAAGAATGCTGCTGTACAGATGCAGCACTTCTGGGAATCCCATGGCTCTTTAATTATATGTGAGAGATGGAGAAGAGTGAGTATGAATAATGGTTTGTGCATGTGTGTGTGAGTGAGAGAGAGAGGGATGGAGAGAGAGAGAGAGATGTTAAGAGATAAACAGAAGCTTCCAGAGATGAAGAGAAAGACTCACATAGACGATGAGACCATTTATAAAAGTGCTGAAGTCTCTCTGAGCTTTATGTAAGTTTCAAAGCAAAACAACATCTCTTGATTAAAACAACACAGTGGTCTGAGTTTGTATGGTGAACTTTGAATCACCACCTTGAGGCCTCCTCCTGGCCGTGATTGGTTCTAATCGTCACCCCAAGACACTCCATGGACTGCGATTGGTTCTAATCACCACCTCAAGCCGTCCTCCTGACTGTGATTGATTCTAATCACAACCTCAAGACGTCCTCCTGACTGTGATTGATTCTAATCGTCACCTCAAGACATTCCATTGACTGTGATTGGTTCTAATCACCACCCCAACACGTCCTTCTGACAGTGAAAAGTTCTAATCAATGCCTCAAGACCTTCTCCTGACTGTGATTGGGCCTAGTCACCACCTCAAGACCATTTTCTCTAACTGTGTTTGGTCCTAATAATCCCCTCAAGAACCCTCTGTCTAACTGTGTTTGGTCCTAATCAACGCCTTAAGACCTCCCCCTGACTGTGATCGGTTCTAATCACCACCCCAAGACGTCATCCTTACTGTGATTGGTCCTAATCAATGCCTCAAGAGCTTCTCCTGACTGTGATCGGTCCTAGTCACCCCCTCAAGATCTCTCTCTCACTGTGATTGGTCCCAATCAATGCCTCAAGAGCTTCTCCTAACAGTGATTGATTCTAATCACCACCTCAAGATTAATTGGTCTGAATCAGCCTCTTGAAACCTCCCCATACTGTGTTTTGGTTCTAATCACCAAATTAAGATCTCCCCATACTGTGATTGGTCCTAATCAATGCTTCAAGACCTCCCCCTGATTGTTGTAGGCCCTTTCCATGACCTCAAGAGTCCCCCTGCTTGTGATTGGTCCTAATTGCCTAGTCTTCCTTTGACTGTAGTTGCTTCTATTCACCACCTCAAAGTTGGTTTGGTCTTAATCATCCCCATGAGACCTCCCCTATACTGTGATTGGTCCTAATAACTACCTCAAGACCTCCCCCAGACATATCTCTCTAACTCAAGACCTCCTCCTGACTGTAGTTCACCTCCTCAAGATTGGCTGGTCTTAATCAGCCCCTTAAGACTTCCATATTCATGTTTTTTTCATTGACAACACTGGGGCGGCCATGTTTGTTTACTTTGTGTTAGAACTTCTGGTACGACCGCGGATACGTTGATACTAAACAACAAGGAAAACGACAACAAACATATAAAATGACTAGAATAACATGTTCAGTTAGAGGGAGTCAGTAATTAGAAAACGAGGCTTGAACTACACAGTTACGAACACAGCATATAAAGATCAGAGTGTTGGGGGACCACCTTCCAAAGAAGAGAACCTGCGTCTATGACTGAAGCTCTACATTTAAAACATCCACACAAACCGTATGTCTGCTCTTACCATTCTGTGGAGGAGAACCAGCACCAGAGCTTCCTTATCCAGAGAAATGTCTCGCTTATGAAGCTCCGAGGAAGCAGACGTGTCGGTGCTGGTGAGTCTATCAGTTCAGTAACTGTTTTCTGATCAGTGTCCACCGCGCTAGGCTATCTGGACTGTAACTAACACCCACGCAGAGTGGCTCGGGCAGCTGGCTGGACTTGGGTTTAACCGGCTTTCAGAAATATAAACTCACCGTCTGTGTGTAGGAGGACACGCCCACCTTCCCACTGTGCAAGTACTGATACGCTTCAGTACTTTTATAGTTTTTCATTACTGAACCATCTACACCTTCCGAGAGTACAGAGTAATTAAACATGTCTTCATAAGTAACCTCAGACCACCTTCTCATATTACCCACCCACTGTGTCATTAACCTCAGACCACCTTTTCATATCACCCACCCACTGTGTTATTAACCTCAGACCACCTTCTCATATCACCCACCCACTGTGTTATTAACCTCAGACCACCTTTTCATATCACCCACCCACTGTGTTATTAACCTCAGACCACCTTCTCATATCACCCACCCACTGTTATTAACCTCAGACCACCATCTCATATCACCCACCCACTGTGTTATTAACCTCAGACCACCTTCTCATATCACCCACCCACTGTTATTAACCTCAGACCACCTTCTCATATCACCCACCCACTGTGTTATTAACCTCAGACCACCTTCTCATATCACCCACCCACTGTGTTATTAACCTTAGACCACCTTCTCATATCACCCACCCACTGTGTTATTAACCTCAGACCACCTTCTCATATCACCCACCCACTGTGTTATTAACCTCAGACCACCTTCTCATATCATCCACCCACTTTGTTATTAACCTCAGACCACCTTCTCATATCACCCACCCACTGTTATTAACCTCAGACCACCATCTCATATCACCCACCCACTGTGTTATTAACCTCGGAGGAGACAGTGTTGTCCCATTAGAACTTCTTACTGTCTCTCTGGTCTCCTCCCATGTAACTGTATTCATTTTGGTTAGCTGAGCGGAAGTTCTAACACTAAGGTGGAGGAAACACACACTTGAAAGTGGGTGTGGTGAAATGCAGTGAATACTGTGACTGGTTCTAGTCACCACCTTAAGCCTCATCTCCTCCCCCATACCGTGACTGGTCCTTATCTATGCTTCAAGACCTCCCTCTGATTGTGATATGTCCAGTTCACCACCTCCTGCTTGGGACTGGTCCTAATTATGGCCTTATTTGTTCTGAAACCTCCTCCCGATGCTGTTTGTTCTGAGACCTAATTATGATTTTTCCACGTCAAGACTCCGCCCTGTATTACCATGTATTATCTCAAACTGGTTCTGTGGACATTTCGCTTCCAACCCAGCTTGCGACCTGAAGTACGTTGACCATCAGAGCCAGTTTGAGAGCCGCTGTTATATACAATATCTTCTCATTCAGCCTGAAAGGTGTCGTGGATGCAGTAGCGATCAGTTTCACAGATTCTGTTCCAGCCAAACGAAATGATTCATCAACATGAAGTGAAACACAGAAACAGTCTGAATGAACAACAGCAGCTTTCATTCGGAGAACACTTCAAATCCACCTCCAGCCTTTAACACGGTTTACTGTGCGAGTGCTGCTTTGTTGTATTATGATGTTTGTATGCTGTTGAGGAGTTTGGCTCCTCTGGCTGAACAGAGCCCACTCAGTGTGTGAGCTGGTGTCTCAGGATGAACTGAAGCTTCAGTATAAACAAGAGGCTGTAAGTTTACAGTGGGTGACTATAGGAGTGCTGGAAGTGTAAAGAGGATTATGTCTGATTAACCGCTGCTGCGTCCAGATTACGGTGGACAGCTGTGAGCTTCACACACTCCACCACTCAGGGACGCAAAGGAGAGTGTGTTCAGTCCAGGGACGGAGTGGGACACTTTTTTTCAGCCCAGGAGTTTAATGGAGTATCTTCTTCCTCAACACAACAATGGACTGACGGGTCTCTAAAGAAAGTTGTTTCTTTCTGGTCATTGTGAGTCGGTCAGCAAGCCATCAACTGCTGATCTTCAGATACTAAACTAACCTAGAATGTTGTGTTACAGTTTACCTGTACACAGGTAGGTGAAGGTAGTGTTACAGTTTATCTGTACACAGGTAGGTGAAGGTAGTGTTACAGTTTATCTGTACACAGGTAGATGAAGGTAGTGTTACAGTTTACCTGTACAGAGGTAGATGAAGGTAGTGTTACAGTTTATCTGTACACAGGTAGATGAAGGTAGTGTTACAGTTTACCTGTACAGAGGTAGATGAAGGTAGTGTTACAGTTTATCTGTACACAGGTAGATGAAGGTAGTGTTACAGTTTACCTGTACAGAGGTAGATGAAGGTAGTGTTACAGTTTACCTGTACACAGGTAAGTGAAGGTAGTGTTACAGTTTACCTGTACACAGGTAGATGAAGGTAGTGTTACAGTTTACCTGTACACAGGTAGGTGAAGGTAGTGTTACAGTTTACCTGTACACAGGTAGGTGAAGGTAGTGTTACAGTTTACCTGTACACAGGTAGGTGAAGGTAGTGTTATAGTATACCTGTACACAGGTAGGTGAAGGTAGTGTTACAGTTTACCTGTACACAGGTAGGTGAAGGTAGTGTTACAGTTTACCTGTACACAGGTAGGTGAAGGTAGTGTTACAGTTTATCTGTACACAGGTAGGTGAAGGTAGTGTTACAGTTTACCTGTACACAGGTAGGTGAAGGTAGTGTTACAGTTTACCTGTACACAGGTAGGTGGAGGTAGTGTTACAGTTTACCTGTAAACAGTTAGGTGAAGGTAGTGTTACAGTTTACCTGTACACAGGTAGGTGAAGGTAGTGTTACAGTTTATCTGTACACAGGTAGGTGAAGGTAGTGTTACAGTTTACCTGTACACAGGTAGGTGAAGGTAGTGTTACAGTTTACCTGTACACAGGTAGGTGAAGGTAGTGTTACAGTTTACCTGTACACAGGTAGGTGGAGGTAGTGTTACAGTTTACCTGTACACAGGTGGGTGAAGGTAGTGTTATAGTTTACCTGTACACAGGTAGGTGAAGGTAGTGTTATAGTATACCTGTACACAGGTAGGTGAAGGTAGTGTTACAGTTTACCTGTACACAGGTAGGTGAAGGTAGTGTTACAGTTTACCTGTACACAGGTAGGTGAAGGTAGTGTTATAGTATACCTGTACACAGGTAGGTGAAGGTAGTGTTATAGTATACCTGTACACAGGTAGGTGAAGGTAGTGTTACAGTTTATCTGTACACAGGTAGGTGAAGGTAGTGTTACAGTGACCTGTACACAGGTAGGCGAAGGTAGTGTTACAGTTTACCTGTACACAGGTAGGTGAAGGTAGTGTTACAGTTCACCTGTACACAGGTAGGTGAAGGTAGTGTTACAGTTTACCTGTACAGAGGTAGATGAAGGTAGTGTTACAGTTTACCTGTACAGAGGTAGATGAAGGTAGTGTTACAATTTACCTGTACAGAGGTAGATGAAGGTAGTGTTACAGTATACCTGTACACAGGTAGGTGAAGGTAGTGTTATAGTATACCTGTACACAGGTAGATGAAGGTAGTGTTACAGTTTACCTGTACACAGGTAGGTGAAGGTAGTGTTACAGTTTACCTGTACACAGGTAGATGAAGGTAGTGTTACAGTTTACCTGTACACAGGTAGGTGGAGGTAGTGTTACAGTTTACCTGTACACAGGTAGGTGGAGGTAGTGTTACAGTTTACCTATACACAGGTAGGTGAAGGTAGTGTTAGTGTTTACCTGTACACAGGTAGGTGAAGGTAGTGTTAGTGTTTACCTGTACACAGGTAGGTGAAGGTAGTGTTACAGTTTACCTGTACACAGGTAGGTGAAGGTAGTGTTAGATGGTTTACCTGTACACAGGTAGGTGAAGGTAGTGTTAAATGGTTTACCTGTACACAGGTAGTGGAAGGTAGTGTTAGATGGTTTACCTGTACACAGGTAGGTGAAGGTAGTGTTAAATGGTTTACCTGTACACAGGTAGGTGAAGGTATTGTTAAATGGTTTACCTGTACACAGGTAAGTGAAGGTAGTGTTAGATGGTTTACCTGTACACAGGTAGGTGAAGGTAGTGTTAGATGGTTTACCTGTACACAGGTAGGTGAAGGTAGTGTTAGATGGTTTACCTGTACACAGGTAGGTGAAGGTAGTGTTAAATGGTTTACCTGTACACAGGTAGGTGAAGGTATTGTTAAATGGTTTACCTGTACACAGGTAAGTGAAGGTAGTGTTAGATGGTTTACCTGTACACAGGTAGGTGAAGGTAGTGTTAGATGGTTTACCTGTACACAGGTAAGTGAAGGTAGTGTTAGATGGTTTACCTGTACACAGGTAAGTGAAGGTAGTGTTAGATGGTTTACCTGTACACAGGTAAGTGAAGGTAGTGTTAGATTTTTCGGTTTTTTTCTGGGTTTTCATTGCACAGTTTTAAGAGTTCCTCTGTGAATTGTTGGTGGAAAAGTCACTTCTGTTGTCTCGGATTCTTACTTTTGTCTCAACAACAACTTGGTGAAGAGCGTGTGAAGGAGAGAGAGAGAGAGAGAGAGAGAGAGAGAGAGAGAGAGTGAGAGAGAGAGAGAGAGAAACACAGAAGAAGCAGGCTCTCTGTTTACTGCTCTAATCCCATCGTTCTCCTTCCACAGTATTAACAGAAGTCCTGTTAAATTTGATTGGCCTGTTATTACTGGTCCCTGAAGACTCTGCGCTGCCCTCAGCTGGACCCTTCAGGACGACCTTGTCCAGTCCTTCAGGAGCTTTCAGACTGCAGAGTGTCCTCTATCTCCTGCTTTAATTCATTTCAGGCCATTCAACCTAATCACAGCCAGTGTCAGCGCTCCTCAAAGCAAATTTACATTGATCTCCAACAGGAGGCCTGAGAGGGAGCCATCAGTAACGTTTACCATTTATATCATCACAACATGAAATCTTAATATCCCACATACACGCTGCTGCTGGAAAGTCGGAAAACCTTTTTATAGTTTTTGGAATTTCTACATAAATGTGACCTTAAATATGATCAGATCTTCAAAATCCAACATAGCATTCAATTAACAAAACCTAATTAAAAAATTAACCAACGGAACCCAATTAAACTACAAACTCAAATTAACATTTGATTAACAGAACCCAATTAAACAATTACTTAACAAATCCCATTGAAACAAATAATTGATAGAACCCAATTAAACAATTAACTATCAGAACCAAATCAAGCAATTAATAAACAAAGCCAAATATAACATTTAATCGATATACGTCAATTAAACAATTGTTTATAGAAACCAAATTATAACCAACATAACCCTAATAAACAATTAAGTAACACAACACAAATAAACATTTAATTGATAAAACCTAATAGAAATAATTAATCAACAAAACCCAATGAAACAATTAATTTATAGAACCAAATTAAACAATTAACTCTTAGAACCAAAGGATACAATGGATTAATAAAACCCAATGAAACATTTCATTTATAGAACCAAATTAAGCAATTAATGATTAGAACCAAACAGATTAACAAAACCCAATATAACATTTAATTGGTATAAACCAATTAAAGAATCAAAACCAAATCATACAAGTAACTAACATGACCCTATTAAAAAATTAATCAACACAACTCAAATAAAATTTTAATTGATAGAACCCAATGGAAAGAATTAATCAACAAAACCCAATGAAACAATTAATTTATAGAACCCAATTAAACAATTAACTATCAGAACCAAAGGATACAATGGATTAACAAAACCCAATGAAATATTAATTTATAGAACCCAATTAAACAACTAATTAACAGAACCAAGTAAACAGTTAATTAATGTAACCCAGTAAACAATTAACAGAAACTGTAATCTCTACAGCTCCATCTATTGGGAGACCAAACTCACCAGAGTTCTAGGTAGCCTGGGACACACACAGCACATACCCCTCACGTGCAGCCGTCACCATGGTTACAGATCTCCCACAGCTGACAGTCATCTATGCTAGCGCAGTAGCTCGTTAGCATTTCCTACAAAGTCTAGCAGCATTCGTAGTGAGTCTGCTCATTCAATCTGAGATACTGCTGGATTCAGCACTTACCCGTCCGTGGTCTCTGGGCCGTCGCTAAAGGGTCTCTCCACAGGTCCAACCAGACTTGGCTTCTCCACAGCGGGGTCCTGTCTCACTTCCTGGAGCCCAAGAGGATCTGCAGTCCCTCTGACCTGCTCGGCACTCACCTCCACCCGGCTGAGCCTACCTCAGGTGTCCCCACAGAGCGAGGTTGGTGCACCACTGGACTCCTGAGCTCGTTCCCTGCAGCGAGTTGGTTCCCTGGTTCCGGCCGGCTCTGTGTTAAGCATTATCACTGGAATCCCACCCTCACCGAGGGTGTTCTTTGTTCCGAGGCGGCCACTGGACTAGCACCGAGACCCTGGCGAGGAGCATATAATCACTGTTCAGACGGTCTCTGTTGGGCTGGTTTCTCTCTGACCAGGACGTGAGGTGCTGCTTCGGGGTTCCTCCACCATCGCATCGTTCCAGCGCGGTGACCCAGAGAGCAGCAGTGTACATCAGCGGCCCTGTGCTACAACCCATACGCCCAAAGGGATTAACATCCAGCCTGCTCCAGGCCCACGGCTCACTCCCCTCTGACTCCTCACTCTAGTGAGCCGTTGGACTGTTTTTGAGTCTAATAAACCTTGCGTATGGATTGTGTAAGCCCTCTTGAGTCTGAATCCTTACAGAAACAAATTAAACAAAAAACAAAAATAACTATGTAGCTTTACATTCATTTATTGAAGTAACATTAATTAACACTAACATGTCTTAGTTGACAAAAATATGTAAAACATTCTCCTCAGGAACTGCTGTGACCTCCTTGAACAGCAAAGACTTCAACCCAGTGGTTCCTGTAGCCGTTGATCAGCTCTGCACAGTGGCTGTGTGGTTCTTACAGAACTGCTTCAGCTCTCTGAGGTTGGTTGGGTTTCTTGCATGAATCTAAGGTTCAACATATCTACTGGATTAAAGTCTGAACTTTCAAAATACAACTTCTGCTTTACCCATTCTTTGTAGACTTACCACTGGGGTCTTTAGGGTCTTTCTGCACCTTACAGACGTAACTATAGAATTTATAAGTCCATCAATTGATATCAAGCTGGTCCAAAAGTAACGAAATAACCCCAAATCAGGATACTACCACCACCACGTTTCACAGGTGGGATGTGGTTCTTCTGCTGAAATACAGTATTCCCATTCATACTGTGTTTGCTAATCACACATCATCTCACATTTAAGCCAGAATCCATCCACATGATGTCATTTCAGTCTTCTGGATCATCCAGCTTTATATATATATATGGAATATTATATTCCTTTGATGTTACACTGGGGTTCTTTGGGATCTCTCAGAATATTCTGTGGTTTTAGTCCTGGAGTCATTTTTGTTGGATGACCACTCCATGGAAGAGCAACAATCTTGAATTTCCAGATGTTTTCCTTCCAGATGTTGCCACCCTGACATGCAGCACCAAATGTGAGATCAAGACTAGACTTTCTTTGGCATCCATTGATGTTTGTAGTCACCTGAGGAACATCTGCTCTTACATAGGGCACTTATGCACAAGCCTCACAAGTTTCCAGCCCTAAGGTTTTCCCAACAGATCTAGATACTGACTTTGCTCACTTCAGTCATCGTTCCTATTGAAACATTCGTGACTCAAGCTCCTGCCATCCAAGCTCCAATAATGAACCCCATTTAAAGCCACCTAGATCTTTTCCATAGATAGATAGATAGATAGATAGATCAGAGTAGAGTAGGTACAGAGTAGCAAGAACAGAACAGTACAGATCACACAGGCGTATGTTTATTATGTTGTTATTAAGTAGTAATATGTTTATTAAGGGGAGCGCTAACATTCACAGCACTTATAAGATGCTTAAACCGTTTGGATGGACGTTTAAATAGAAGACCCTGCAGAATTCCTAACACTCACAAACGCTCCTGACACTCAGAGTCAGACTGATCACACGGCGCTCCAGAACAGTCCGCCCACATCAAAATAACCGCTCGAGCCAATTACGTAAGTGAACTAAGCCAGAATTTTGATCAGTACATATCAGCTCCACAATTACACAGAACCAGAAATAGGAGAACCTTCACCAACCGTTGAACACCACTCTCACCAGAAACCAAATCAAGCTGGACTGGTCATCTCTGTGACTGGAAACGAAATGGGCTGAAACCAATCCCAGCATCATCGGGCGAAGGTGGGGTACACCATGGATAGGTTGCCAGTCCATCACACACTCACATACACACTCACATACACACTCACACCTACGGGCAGTTTAGAGTGAGGATCCTAACATACATGTGTTTGGACTGTGGGAGGAAACCGGAGTACCCAGAAGAACCCACTCAAACACAGAGAGAACATACACACTCCACACAGAACCACCCGGACCGGGAATCCAACCCAGATCATCTTACTGTGAGGAGACAGTGCTGACCACTACACCACCATACTGACCACTACACCACCATACTAACCACTACACCACCATACTGACCACTACACCACCATACTAACCACTACACCACCGTACTAACCACTACACCACCACCATACTAACCACTACACCACCATACTAACCACTACACCACCATACTGACCACTACACCACCATACTAACCACTACACCACCGTACTAACCACTATACCACCATACTGACCACTACACCACAGTACTAACCACTACACCACCACACTAACCACTACACCACCATACTAACCACTACACCACCGTACTGACCACTACACCACCGTACTGACCACTACACCACCATACTGACCACTACACCGCCATACTAACCACTACACCACCATACTAACCACTACACCACCTTACTAACCACTACACCACCATACTGACCACTACACCACTATACTAACCACTACACCACCGTACTAACCACTACACCACCATGCTGCCACTGTAAATGGTCATTAAAGTTATTACACAGAAGCAGAAAAAAAATTCCCTGTGTCAGAAGATTCAGAATCTGTGGTCAGGTTTTGTCCACAACCAAACCATTGAAGTCCATAGCTGGTCATAGGTGGGTCAGAGAAGACAGTCCATTCAATGTAGCTGAAATTTTGCCATGTTCATTTTCAATTTCTCTGTTCCACCTTAAATGGTTCTGTAGATGCAGCCTGCTGTCTGCAAGTGCTGTCAAATTTAAGGTGGAATGAAAAATAATAATATTATTCAAATGAACCGCTCATGTCCTACCATTAATAATAATAATAATAATAATAATAATAATAATAATCTTTTTGTATAGAGCTCTGTTTATACTAGTGGCAGCTCAAAGTTCTTTACAGACAGTTTTCATCAGCAATAACAGCAACTGAGTCTTAATAAGCCAAAGACAAAGTTCAAAAAGTTCTAAGATTCAGAGTTTTAATTAAACTCTGAGTTAAAGAGAGACGTTTTTAATCTGTATTAAATATTACTCTGAGCTCGACTGTCTAATAGAAGCTGAACTGAGCGCCTAGTTTAGGATCCTGTCCAGGTGGTGGACACGGTCCAACTTACCACTTCAAATGTTCTCTGAACTCAGGTACTGTCCAGATGTTGTCTTATTTCAGGGGTCTCTCCTTCGGCCTGCTAATGAAACCCCTCCAACAGATTCCAAGCCCTCGTCCCGAAAACCACATGTTCACTAAACCCAGCGTACACGTTAAAGGTCCCCGACCTCCCTCCCGTCTGTTCCCTGCAGGGACGCTGCTCAGGGTTTCAGGGAGGGTGAATTTGTCAGGAGCTCTGAATTATTGAGCACAGCGACAGTTGATGCCTGATGGATGTAACCAGCACAAATGGAAGTGGATGAAATATTAACATCTACGCAGATGACCCAGGTTCGTCGAGCATGAAGCAGCCAGCCAGCACAGATACTACAAAAGATTCCACGGCGTTCCAGCTTGTGAACATCCGAACATCAGCTCAGCCGCTCGTACATCATCATAGATTAAAACCCTGCAGCGTCCTTAGTCTGACCTTAACCTTCCTTTCGATCGCGTTCGCTTAGTTCTCACTTGTGGACTCAGGCCCTGTCTCAAATCCTAATGAGCTGCCTATGTAGTGCACTGACTCTGTAGGCTACTGCAGTGTTCTCTCCTCATCTCTTCTTATAAATCAGATCACTGAGACGCTCTAGTTAGAGAGAGACAGCATCATGGCTTGTTCCCGCCCACTGCATGTGAGCAGTGTTTACTGACCTCAGCTGCTGCATCTCCTCAGCGTCTCAGCTCCATGGGGTCTCCTCTTCTTGTGGGTTTTACTGCAGTGGTGATGGTTGATGCTCTGGAGGAGTGAAGTAGATGGGGGTTTCGAGGCACTGCAGTCAGACGCCCAAGGTTAAGAGGACGAGCGCTGCTGCTGATCATCTACATCTGAAAACGACATCACCGTTCAGAGCTCCTTACATATCATTCAAATCCACAAGCATCTCCCTAAGCAAATGTTTCCACAACAATTCACAGCCCTGATATCTTTCCACAGATCTAACACCCATTCTTACCAAGGCTGTTTCAGGATTTGTAGAGAAAGAACACCAGAAGTTCCAAGTTCTCAGAAAACTGGCTTTGGATGGGTATAAGGGATTGTCTTAGCGGCTGAGGAACCATTCTATTATGATTCAGCCGAAGGAAGGAACCTCAGTAGACAGTATATTTAAGGTATATTTAATGGTGTAGTGGTTAGTAAGGTGGTGTAGTGGTTAGTACGGAGGTGTAGTGGTTAGTATGGTGGTGTAGTGGTTAGTATGGTGGTGTAGTGGTCAGTATGGTGGTGTAGTGGTCAGTATGGTGGTGTAGTGGTTAGTATGGTGGTGTAGTGGTCAGTACGGTGGTGTAGTGGTTAGTATAGTGGTGTAGTGGTTAGTATGGTGCTGTAGTGGTCAGTACAGTGGTGTAGTGGTTAGTATGGTGGTGTAGTGGTTAGTATGGTGGTGTAGTGGTCAGTACGGTGGTGTAGTGGTTAGTACGGTGGTGTAGTGGTTGGTATGGTGGTGTAGGGGTTAGTATGTTGGTGTAGTGGTTAGTATGGTGGTGTAGTGGTTAGTATGGTGGTGTAGTGGTTGGTATGATGGTGTAGTGGTCGGTACGGTGGTGTAGTGTTTAGTATGGTGGTGTAGTGGTTAGTACGGTGGTGTAGTGGTTAGTACGGTGGTGTAGTGGTTGGTATGGTGGTGTAGTGGTTAGTACGGTGGTGTAGTGGTTAGTATGGTGGTGTAGTGGTCAGTATGGTGGTGTAGTGGTCAGTATGGTGGTGTAGTGGTTAGTATGGTGGTGTAGTGGTTAGTATGGTGGTGTAGTGGTCAGTACGGTGGTGTAGTGGTTAGTATGGTGGTGTAGTGGTTAGTATGGTGGTGTGGTGGTTAGAACGGTGGTGTGGTGGTTAGTACGGTGGTGTAGTGGTTAGTATGGTGGTGTGGTGGTTAGAACGGTGGTGTGGTGGTTAGTACGGTGGTGTAGTGGTTAGTATGGTGGTGTGGTGGTTAGTACGGTGGTGTAGTGGTTAGTATGGTGGTGTAGTGGTTAGTATGGTGGTGTGGTGGTTAGTACGGTGGTGTAGTGGTTAGTACGGTGGTGTGGTGGTTAGTACGGTGGTGTGGTGGTTAGTATGGTGGTGTAGTGGTTAGTATGGTGGTGTGGTGGTTAGTACGGTGGTGTAGTGGTTAGTACGGTGGTGTAGTGGTTAGTATGGTGGTGTGGTGGTTAGTACGGTGGTGTGGTGGTTAGTACGGTGGTGTAGTGGTTAGTACGGTGGTGTAGTGGTTAGTAAGGTGGTGTAGTGGTTAGTATGGTGGTGTAGTGGTTAGTATGGTGGTGTAGTGGTCAGTATGGTGGTGTAGTGGTTAGTATGGTGGTGTAGTGGTCAGTACGGTGGTGTAGTGGTTAGTATGGTGGTGTAGTGGTTAGTAGTGGTGGATGTTGAACGAGGCAGAAGTGAGGACTCCAATGGCGACCTGCCCGGCAGAATGCTGTAGGTCACTGAGATGATTGACCATCGAAGAGAAGGCTGTGTAGCGTCCTGCTGCTCGTTTTTTTGGATGTCACAACTCTGTAATTACTTTTCACATCCATTTTTGCATACATACATCAATTTTCCATTTCACTTTTGAAACATAATGAATTCCGGATATATCTTTAATTAGAACATCATTTGAGATGGTGCCGCTTTGTCTCAGTAATCAGAGATTCAGAGCCAGACTGAGAGAAGGTCAGCAGTCCAACAGAACAGAACTCGAATGAAAATGTGATTATTGTGTGACGGAGTGATTAAGTCTGAAATCTAATAATTAGGATTAATTCAACGACATAAACTGAACGTATAGCAGAATGCTAATAATAAATGTGGGCGTGTGTGAAGATTAATGTGTTCCCTGTACGGCTCCCAGCTGCTGCGGATACAGTCTGAGCTTCAAATTCACTTCTTAATGAAATCGCACTGAAAGACTCCCTGTAAATAAACAGCACACGCGCACAAACCTGACCAGAAAACATTGTAAGGGCCTCGACCTCTGACCCCTAGCGATAAAAAGCAGTGGACCGAGCTGACCTCAGGAGATAAACGGGCTTTTAGAGTATTGAGCGCTGCAGCCATGGAGTGATCTTCTCTGTTCAGATCCTGTTTCTCAGAGTTACATCAGCTACAATTACCTGAACCTTCAACACTTAATCGGACTCTCAGACTGAACCTCAGCCTCGAGGGAGGAGCCGAGAGGAGCACCGGTTTACTGCCATAAGATAATAAACTTCATCTATTTGATTTCTATATTTCACTATATTTACTATATTTTTAATTGTACATACAATTTATTGTTTTTAATTATTATTATTTTATCAAAGCTTACTAGTTTACAGTTTGTTTTATTGTTTTTTACTAGTTTTGTTTTCATTATAATGCTTGACCACACTGAGAGCCAGGGTCATCCACTCTGCACTCCCAGTTTTAATGATAAATACTCTATTAAATCATTTTTATAGATGAACACCTCAGTGTCACTGCTGGACTGAGAATAGTCCACCAACCAAAACTATCCAGAGGTGTTCTGTGGGCAGCGTCCTATAAATAATGTCATCTAGCTTCACAATGCTAACCACTACACCACCAGACTGACCACTACACCACCGTACTAACCACTACACCACCGTACTAACCACTACACCACCGTACTAACCACTACACCACCGTACTAACCACTACACCACCGTACTAACCACTACACCACCGTACTAACCTCTACACCACTGTACTAACCACTACACCACCATACTAACCACTACACCACCGTACTAACCACTACACCACCATACTAACCACTACACCACCGTACTGACCACTACACCACCATACTAACTACTACACCACCATACTAACCACTACACCACCATACTGACCACTACACCACCATACTAACTTCTACACCACCATACTAACCACTACACCACCATACTAACCACTACACCACCGTACTGACCACTACACCACCATACTAACTTCTACACCACCATACTAACTTCTACACCACCGTACTAACCACTACACCACCATACTAACCACTACACCACCGTACTAACCACTACACCACCGTACTAACCATTACACCACCGTACTAACCACTACACTACCATACTAACCACTACACCACCATACTAACCTCTACACCACAGTGCCACCTAAATAAATAAATAAATAATTAAATCTTCAGGAGGTCAGAAATAATCCTAACTGAGCTCAGAGCACAGATTCCCCTCTGAAAGGTCTTCTGATCTAAAATCCACGACAAATACAGAGTCAGATTATCTAATAAAGAGAGAGAGAGAGAGAGAGAGAGAGAGATAGTATCAGGGTGCAGTGAGTGTTTGCTGAAGCAAGAAATCAAATTAGAATCTGTTTGAGGGAATCTTCCTCTGTATTTATAGTGAATGTGTTTGTGTTTCATTTGGAAACGGATGAGAATCAAAGGCTGATTGTATTAACTGATTTTAATCTGGACTTCAAACAGGGCGGTCTTCTGAAACAGATCAGATATCAGCGCACAGACCAAGACAGCTCATTTCAGACAGCCTGCTGAAGAAGAGGCTTTCTTATTTTTACGTTTATTTATTCTTTATTTATTTATTTAATATGAAGTGAACTGTGTGAAATTCGGACTCTCGTTTCCTCTGCCGGCGTTAAAGCTCGCTGAGAGATCAGAGCTCAGTGGACATCGTGGCCCAGATTCACGAGCTGGATGTTTTGTTGAGGTTTGAAATTGAAGTCATGTTTGTGTTATTTTGGTATTTCAGCTTCTGTTTATATCTGTTCTACTGTTGCTGCTGAACGTGGTTTCTTGCCAGCGGTGCTTGCTCACCAGGAGCTACTAGAGTGACTCACTATCACCTCTTCAGGTACAAAGTGGTACTACAGTGACTCACTATCACCTCTTCAGGTACAAAGTGGTACTACAGTGACTCACTATTACCTCTTCAGGTATAAAGTGGTACTAGAGTGACTCACTATCACCTCTTCAGGTACAGAGTGGTAATACAGTGACTCACTATCACCTCTTCAGGTACAAAGTGGTACTACAGTGACTCACTATCATCTCTTCAGGTACAAAGTGGTACTACAGTGACTCACTATCACCTCTTCAGGTACAAAGTGGTACTGCAGTGACTCACTATCATCTCTTCAGGTACAAAGTGGTACTACAGTGACTCACTATCACCTCTTCAGGTACAAAGTGGTACTACAGTGACTCACTATCACCTCTTCAGGTACAAAGTGGTACTACAGTGACTCACTATCATCTCTTCAGGTACAAAGTGGTACTACAGTGACTCACTATCACCTCTTCAGGTACAAAGTGGTACTGCAGTGACTCACTATCATCTCTTCAGGTACAAAGTGGTACTACAGTGACTCACTATCACCTCTTCAGGTACAAAGTGGTACTGCAGTGACTCACTATCATCTCTTCAGGTACAAAGTGGTACTACAGTGACTCACTATCACCTCTTCAGGTACAAAGTGGTACTACAGTGACTCACTATCACCTCTACAGGTACAAAGTGGTATTGCAGTGACTCACTATCACCTCTTCAGGTACAAAGTGGTACTGCAGTGACTCACTATCATCTCTTCAGGTACAAAGTGGTACTACAGTGACTCACTATCACCTCTTCAGGCACAAAGTGGTACTACAGTGACTCACTATCACCTCTTCAGGTACAAAGTGGTATTACAGTGACTCACTGTGACCTCTTCAGGAACAAAGTGGTATTACAGTGACTCACTATGACATCTTCAGGTACAAAGTGTTACTACAGTGACTCACTGTGACCTCTTCAGGTACAAAGTGGTAAGCTAAAACTCTTACAAACTGCATATATATATATATATATATATATAATCTTCCCTAAACCCAGCAGTGAGGAGTGTATTAATAACCTTTCTGTATTGCTTAGGAATGAACATTTCATGGCTAATAGAGTGCTCAGTGAGTGTGTACTGTAGGCTGTGTGTGTGTGTATGCACTGCTGACTGTACTGTGTAATGAACGCACTGCTTTAGAGGAGCGCAGTGAGTCTGAGTGGCTCTCTGGAACAGATCTGAGTAGAATGGATTAATTATCTTCTTTGTAACTTTATTTTCTCTCGTTTTAGATAATGCACAGCCTCCTGCGTCGGCTCCAGCTGTAATTGTTAATTCTTTATTAAAGCGGTGGAGCCGCAGGCAGGTGAGTGATTGAATGGACTTTTCTCCGCTTTAATTGGCCGTAAACGCATTACGCTAAAGAGACGGAGCCGGAGTTCACTGCTGAACGGAGAACCGGTGCTGGACCTGCGCCAAACACAAAGAGCTTAAAGACATTTAGTACCCACGCCGAGGCTGAGGATGAGAATGAGGAAGGTGAAAATGAATATCATTCTCTAATAAAGAACAAATAAATCCAACTGGAGGACAAACTGAACACTGAACACACACACACACACATAGTGGTGCACACAGATCCACTTACAGGCTTAGAGAAACCACACCGCATATATGCTCACGCTACTGACATTACACATTCTAATGACATCATACTTACACAGTAACGACATCAAACATCTATTGTAGTGACAGCATACACACATCTGGTGGTGTTAAATCTGATCCAGGCAGTGTCAGTACAGCTTCATCCCAACAAAGCACCAGATCTTCTATATCTGTCACACTCTCACTCTGTCAGGAAGTTCACTCACTGGAATTCATCCATGTGTTTTTTTCACAAAACAAAATAATCTCCTCAGACAACTCCACCCACTTTCACCCCCACTGCTGAAAAGCCTAGAACTGTAGAACATTAGAACCCTCTCCAGTAAAACAATAGAAACCTCTCCAGTAAAACAGTAAACCTCTTTCCAGTAAAACAGTAGAACCCTCCCCAGTAAAACAGAAGAAATATCCCCAGTAAAACAAAAGAACCATCTTCAGTAAAACAGTAGAACCCTCCCCAGTAAAACAGTAGAACCATCCCCAGTAAAACAGTAGAACCCTCTCCAGTAAAACAGTAGAACCATCCCCAGTAAAACAGTAGAACCCTCTCCAGTAAAACAGTAAACCTTTTCTCAGTAAAACAGTAGAACCCTCTCCAGTAAAACAGAAGAACCATCCCCAGTAAAACAGTAGAACCCTCTCAAGTAAAACAGTAAACCTCTTCCCAGTAAAACAGTAGAACCCTCTCCAGTAAAACAGTAGAACCCTCTCCAGTAAAACAGTAAACCTCTTCCCAGTAAAACAGTAGAACCCTCTCCAGTAAAACAGTAAACCTCTTCCCAGTAAAACAGTAGAACCCTCTCTAGTAAAACAGTAGAACCCTCTTCAGTAAAAAAGTAGAACCCTCCCCAGTAAAACAGAAGAAATATCCCCAGTAAAACAAAAGAACCATCTTCAGTAAAACAGTAGAACCATCCCCAGTAAAACAGTAGAACCCTCTCGAGTAAAACAGTACAACCATCCCCAGTAAAACAGTAGAACCCTCTCGAGTAAAACAGTGGAACCCTCTCCAGCAAAACAGTAGAACCCTCCCCAGTAAAACAGTAGAACCCTCCCCAGTAAAACAGTAAACCTCTTCCCAGTAAAACAGTAGAACCCTCTCCAGTAAAACAGTAGAACCCTCCCCAGTAAAACAGTAAACCTCTTCCCAGTAAAACAGTAGAACCATCCCCAGTAAAACAGTAAACCTCTTCCCAGTAAAACAGTAGAACCCTCTCGGGTACAACAGAAGAACCATGCCAAGTAAAACAGTAGAACCCTCCCCAGTAAAACAGAAGAAATATCCCCAGTAAAACAAAAGAACCATCTTCAGTAAAACAGTAGAACCCTCCCCAGTAAAACAGTAGAACCATCCCCAGTAAAACAGTAGAACCCTCTCCAGTAAAACAGTAGAACCATCCCCAGTAAAACAGTAGAACCCTCTCCAGTAAAACAGTAAACCTTTTCTCAGTAAAACAGTAGAACCCTCTCCAGTAAAACAGAAGAACCATCCCCAGTAAAACAGTAGAACCCTCTCCAGTAAAACAGTAAACCTCTTCCCAGTAAAACAGTAGAACCCTCTCCAGTAAAACAGTAAACCTCTTCCCAGTAAAACAGTAGAACCCTCTTCAGTAAAACAGTAGAACCCTCCCCAGTAAAACAGAAGAAATATCCCCAGTAAAACAAAAGAACCATCTTCAGTAAAACAGTAGAACCATCCCCAGTAAAACAGTAGAACCCTCTCGAGTAAAACAATACAACCATCCCCAGTAAAACAGTAGAACCCTCTCGAGTAAAACAGTAGAACCCTCTCCAGCAAAACAGTAGAACCCTCCCCAGTAAAACAGTAGAACCCTCCCCAGTAAAACAGTAGAACCCTCCCCAGTAAAACAGAAGAAATATCCCCAGTAAAACAGTAGAACCCTCTCCAGTAAAACAGTAGAACCAACTCCAGTAGAACTATTCCCAGTAGGTCAGTAGAACCCTCCCCAGTAGAAGAGTAGAGAGAACCAGAAAGAGATACACAGTTACAGTGAACATCATTCTAATTATAATTATAACACAATTGACTCAATATAATTAATAAACAAATATTAATTAATACATTTATAAATATATTTATTAATATTAATAATTAATTAATATTAATTCAATACAAACTCATATCATTTAATAAATATTCAAACAAATTAAACTTTCCAGAACTGATTAAAGATCACAATACACACATGTTCATATTACATCACTAGTGGGGACCTCCATAGATTTCTATTCATGTTTGTGTTATTTTGGCCAAACACTAAATAATACTCTTCACCTTAAACTCCGCCTCCAACAGCTCTTAACCATACACCAGAAGAGCCACAACAACGGAGATTCTGATTGGTGCTTCACTGAAATAGAGATTCTGATTGGTCCTATCCATGAAATAGAGATTCTGATTGGTTCTACAACTGAAGTGGCAGATTAGTCCTGTAGCTAACACGAAGACTCTGATTGGTCCTGTAGCTAAAATGGATACTCTGATTGGTCCTGTAGCTACAATGAATACTCTGATTGGTCCTGTAGCTAAAACGGAGACTCTAATTGGTCCTGTAGCTAAAATGGAGATTCTGATTGGTCCTGTAGCTAAAATGGAGACTCTGATTGGTCCTGTAGCTACAATGAATACTCTGATTGGTCCTGTAGCTAAAACGGAGACTCTGATTGGTCCTGTAGCTACAATGAATACTCTGATTGGTCCTGTAGCTACAATGAATACTCTGATTGGTCCTGTAGCTACAATGAATACTTTGATTGGTCTTGTAGCTAAAATGAATATTCTGTTTGGTCCTGTAGCTGAAATGAATACTCTGATTGGTCCTGTAGCTAAAATGAATATTCTGATTGGTCCTGTAGCTGAAATGAATACTCTGATTCATCCTTCAGCTAAAACGGAGACTCTGATTGGTCCTGTAGCTACATTGGAGACTCTGATTGGTCCTGTTGCTTAAACAGAAATTACAATTGGTCCTGTATCTGGAACAGCGACTCTGCCGCTGGGTTTAACTCTGTCTGTTCATGTTAGTCATTGATTTTCTATGTAAGCGTCCACTCACACAGGCAGACAGTGGTGAGTCTCCGCCCCAGCACTCTCATGTGGTTCCAGCGGCTGCCCTGAAGTGAAGACCAGCTAAATGTCCTCCCTTGCACTACAATGTCACGGCGTTCTATCACTGTGAGGACAAGTAGGTCTCAAGATCGCAAGACGAACAAACACATCAGCACTCAGCTCCGACAGCAGCGTTTCGTTATCTGAGCTCGTTCAGCAGATCAACTAACACCATTAACTCAACACACAGTCAACGCACACTGTATAATAGACGGTATGGATATTATCGCTCATATCGTTTTAGAGGAGAGTAGGACGTGTGTTACATAAAAGATTAACTCTGGAAGATGTTGAATTCAGGCTTGTTACTGATTAATAAACTAATAACGAGCAGCCAGTTAATTAGCAGCTCCTGGCTGGATGAGGCTTATTAAGGGCATCACTTGCCTCTACGTTGAAGGCTTGCCGATATTTTCATCATATATTTGGGCCTGTTTCAGAGACGCTGCACGCTGAACTTTCATCTCAATCCGACATTACAGTCTCCTCTGATGAGACACACCCTCTAAGCGCTGGGTGTGTTTGAAGAGCGGAGTGTGATTCCACTGCGTGTTCACAAACAGTTTCCCTCCAGCAGCCCGAAGGCAAAGCAGATCATGCGGCGCGCGTCTCATAATACTTAACATGAAAATAAACCTTTCGAGCTGTTTAATAATCCACATATTAAACCCTCAGCAGCTCTCAGCGCAGTCAGGTCCAGTTCCACCGGGCAGCGAACTCTCCCTCCATCACGTGATGCTACCAAGCTGGGACGGTGAAGACCAGCATGTACTTCCTCCAAGACGTGAGGCTCCACCACATCTCCTCCAACTGCTGCTAAGGCATCGTCTTTGATGCTGAACGCGTGTAAAGGAGACGCTAACTGCTTGTTTCATCCAGTCAGCCTGAAGACGCCTGCATTGGCTAGGATTGTGCTGGTGACAGGACGCTGCCCACTGGACACTGTTGGCTGGATGTTGCTGGTTGGTGGACCATTCTTAGTCCAGCAGTGACACTGAGGTGTTTAAACTGTCTGATCCACTCACACCAGCACAACATACACTAACACGCCACCACCATGTCAGTGTCACTGCTGAGAATGAGCCACCCCCCTAATAGTACCTGCTCTGTGGTGGTATATATTTCACATGGACGCTGATAGAATCTAATCTATGGTAATAACACAGTAATAAAACAGTAATAACATTAATAAAGCAACATATAAAATTATAACACATAATTGCAACAGTAATAACAATGTAATAAGATGTATGACACTATAATTACCGTAGTCGTTGTACATATCACAGCTGACCAAAGAGAAACAAGCATCTTTAAAACAACTTTACAGGAGAGAACAAAAACCGTCTTTACTTTCAATGTAAGTCAATGGAACCAGAATTTTATGCAAGCTATTTCGAAGCATTTCTATTGGTCCATTCATCATAAAACAGTAGAACCATCCCCAGTGAAACAGTAGAACCATCTCCAGAAAAACAGTAGAACCCTCTCCAGTAAAACAGCAGAACCCTCTCCCCAGTAGAACCCTCTCCCCAGTAGAACCCTCTCCATAAACATAAGAACTCTCTCCAGTAAAACAGTAGAACCATCTCCAGTAAAACAGCAGAACCCTCTCCAGTAAAACAGTAGAACCATCTTCAGAAGAACCCTCCCCGGTAAATCAGTAGAACTCTTCTGAGTAAAACAGTAGAGCCATCTCCAGTAAAACAGTAGAACCATCTTCAGTAGAACTCCCAGTAAAACAGAAGAACTCTTTCCAGTAAAACAGCAGAACCCTCTCCAGTAAAACAGTAGAGCAATCCCCAGTAGAACCCTCTTCATAAACATTAGAACTCTCTCCAGTAAAACAGTAGAACCATCTTCAGAAGAACCCTCCCCAGTAAATCAGTAGAACTCTTCCCAGTAAAACAGTAGAGCCATCTCCAGTAGAACTCTCCCCAGTAAAACAATAGAACTCTTCCCAGTAAAACAGAAGAACTCTTTCCAGTAAAACAGCAGAACCCTCTCCAGTAAAACAGTAGAGCAATCCCCAGTAGAACCCTCTTCATAAACATTAGAACTCTCTCCAGTAAAACAGTAGAACCATCTTCAGTAGAACTCTTCCCAGTAAATCAGTAGAGCCATCTCCAGTAAAACAGTAGAACCATCTTCAGTAGAACTCTTCCCAGTAAAACAGTAGAGCCATCTCCAGTAAAACAGTAGAACCATCTTCATAAGAACCCTCACTGGTAAATCAGTAGAGCTCTTCCCAGTAAAACAGTAGAACCATCTTCAAAAGAAAACTTCCCAGTAAAACAGCAGAACCCCCTCCAGTAAAACAGCAGAACCCCATCCAGTAAAACAGCAGAACCCCCTCCAGTAAAACAGCAGAACCCCCTCCAGTAAAACAGTAGAGCAATCCCCAGTAGAATCCTCTTCATAAACATTGGAACCCTCTCCAGTAAAACAGTAGAACCATCTTCAGAAGAACCCTCACTGGTAAATCAGTAGAACTCTTCCCAGTAAAACAGTAGAAAACCATCTCCTATATGAGCTATGTAGACACTCTAAGGTTCTCTCTGAGGGGTTCCCCTCCTCCTCCCTTCCTTTCTTTTGTAGCTCGGAGTTCTCTGTCCACCGACTGAGTGACTGACTGACTGAGCAGCGTCTACGCATCACACACTGACCCAGGCGGAAGAAAAAGTAGTTCCCACCAGCCGCGTATCATTTAGACAAGATCTGAATAGTTTAGTTACTTTCCACTGTGTTCCTGTTAATGATATACATCACCTCAAATCACTGAAGTATCAAAAGTATCGATATTTAGATTTTTAGAATCGATTTTACAGCATAAAGATCTGGTAGTGCATCCGGTCGGCGGCGCGTTAACACGCAGCGGCCGCTCTTGGTCCGAGAATTGGTGCTTTTTGTGTTATTGTTTGTGAATATTCTCGTCCATCTCTGCAAATATGTGCATCGGAACACCAGTGCACATATCCTACCACCGCCAGGCCCTGCTTCAGTGGAGAAATCAGCCTACAAACAATCTTTCGGACGAAGTTCTGCAGACGCTACAAGAGCTCAGCCTGCTACAAGACCCAGGCCTGCAGTCCGCGGCGTTTCCTGATGGCGGAGCCCGGCGGAAGTGTCATCGCAAGCGGTGCGAGCGAAAGCGGAAGCGCGGAAAGAGAGCCGGGGTTCGCGCGAGGCTAAAGGCTAGCCCTAGCCGCCCGGCTATACCATCGCTATTCCTCGCAAACGTCTGCTCCCTCGATAATAAACTGGACTGCATTCGACTCCAGCGAGCGACCCAGCGAGAGTTCAGAGACTGCTGTGCTCTAGTCTTTGTGGAATCGTGGCTCAGCGACAGTATTCCAGACAGCGCCATTCAGCTAGACGGGCTAGCCTCGTTCAGAGCGGATAGGAGCGCGGCTCTGTCCGGGAAGACCCGCGGTGGAGGCGTGTGTGTTTACATCAACACAGAATGGTGCAACAACGCTGTGACTGTCGCCAAGCACTGCTCTCCGCTGGTGGAGTTCGTCATAGTTAAGTGCAGACCTTTTTATTTAGTACGGGAATTCTCCGCCGTGCTGATAGCCGCCGTGTACATACCGCCTAGCGCTAGCGCTAATGCTAAAGAGGCACTGTGGGAGCTGCACGGGGGCGTCAGTGATCTGCAGACCAGACACCCAGACGCACTGTTCATTGTCGCCGGAGATTTTAACCACGCTAATCTCCAGTCAGTCCTCCCTAAATTCCATCAGCATGTGGACTTTGCCACGAGAGGAGCGAACGCGTTGGACCTTGTTTACACAAACATACCCAGCGCGTACCGGGCGGAGCCCCGCCCCCACCTCGCGTTCTCGGACCACATGTCTGTGTATCTGACTCCAGCTTACACACCCCTCATCAGACGCTCCAGACCAGTTCAGAAGCAGGTGAAAACCTGGCCGGCAGGAGCCATCTCTGCCCTTCAGGACTGTTTTGAGTGCACTGCATGGGACGTGTTCAGGGAGGCTGCGACTGAAGGCGACTCTGTTAACTTGGAGGAGTACACAGCATCAGTCACTGGCTACATCAGCAAGTGTATTGATGATGTCACTGTCTCCAAGACCATCACCATATGCCCAAACCAGAAGCCGTGGATGACTCCTGAGGTGCGTGCGCTACTGAGGACCCGCGACTCGGCCTTCAGAGTGGGTGACAAGGCGGCCCTAAGGAAAGCAAGAGCCAAATTGTCACGAGCCATCCGAGAGGCAAAGCGCGCTCACGCCCAGAGGATCCACAACCACTTCCAGGACACGGGTGACACGCGGCGCATGTGGCAGGGCATCCAGGAAATCACACACTACAGGACAATGCCACCGTCCTGTGACAGTGATGCCTTCCTCCCCGATGCCCTTAACGACTTTTATGCACGGTTTGAGGCACAGAACAACACGTTGGTGAGCAAGATCACACCCAAGCCAGACGAGCAGGCGCTGTGCCTGACTGCAGTGGACGTGAGGAAAACTCTGCGCAGAGTCAACCCACGGAAAGCTGCAGGACCAGACAACATCCCTGGCAGAGTGCTCAGAGAGTGTGCAGACCAGTTGACAGATGTTCTCACGGACATCTTCAACGTCTCCCTGCGCAGCTCCACTGTCCCAACGTGCCTCAAGACCACCACCATCATCCCCGTGCCGAAGAAGTCCACGGTGTCCTGCCTCAATGACTACCGTCCCGTAGCTCTCACGCCCATCATCATGAAGTGCTTCGAGAGGCTAGTCATGAGGAACATCAAAACCCAACTGCCCTCTTCATTGGACCCCTTGCAATTTGCATATCGTCCCAACCGCTCCACGGACGATGCCATCACCACCACCCTTCACCTCTCCCTTACCCACCTGGAGAAGAAGGACACCTACGTCAGAATGCTGTTCATAGACTTCAGTTCAGCATTCAACACCATCATCCCGCAGAATCTCACCAGGAAGTTAAGCCTGCTGGGCCTCAACACCCCCCTGTGCAACTGGATCCTGGACTTCCTGACAGGGAGGCCCCAGTTAGTCCGGTTCAGGAACAGCAGCTCCAGCACCATCACCATGAACACTGGGGCACCCCAGGGCAGTGTACTGAGTCCTCTGTTGTTCACCCTGCTGACTCATGACTGTGTTGCGAAACACAGTTCTAACAGCATCATAAAGTTCGCCGATGATACAACTGTGCTGGGTCTCATCAGCAAAGGCGACGAGTCAGCATACAGGGAGGAGGTACAGCAGCTGACAGACTGGTGTACAGTCAACAACCTTCACTGGAATGTAGAGAAGACCAAGGAAATGGTTGTTGACTTCAGGAAATCAAGACCGGACCACTCTCCGCTTAACATCAACGGCTCCTCTGTGGAGATCGTTAAGAGCACCAAGTTCCTTGGTGTCCACCTAGCGGAGAACCTCACCTGGTCCCTGAACACCAGCTCTACAGCCAAGAAAGCCCAGCAGCGTCTCTACTTCCTCCGGAAGCTGAGAAAGGCCCGTCTCCCTCCACCCATCCTCACCCTCTTCTATAGGGGAACCATAGAGAGCATCCTAAGCAGCTGCATCACTGCTTGGTTTGGGACCTGCACAGCCTCTGACCGCAAGTCCCTCCAACGCATTGTGAGGACAGCTGAGAGGATCATCGGAGTCTCTCTCCCCTCCGTCTTGGACATTTACACCACCCGCTGCATCCGCAAAGCAACCAGCATTGTGGATGACCCCACCCACCCTTCACACAGACTGTTCTCCCTCCTGCCATCAGGAAGAAGGTACCGCAGCGTCCGGTCCAACACGACCAGACTCTGCAACAGCTTCTTCCCCCAAGCCATCAGACTTCTCAACACAACTCAACGTCTGAACTGATATCTTTCTCCAACCATTTACCTCAGATAAAAAAAGGGAAGCATTTTTTGCACAAAGCATTGCACTAATAACTTTACTACCTCACTGGACTCTATTTATTACACATTGCACAATTTGCACACAACCAGCAATTATTTATTATTCTCTGTCTGTGCTGTGTTGTGTTGTCTGTCCGTACTTGTTTGTTTGTGTTGCACTTGTGTCTGTATGCACTGTCTATGTTGCACCATGGTCCTGGAGGAACGTTGTTTCGTTTCACTGTGTACTCTGTATGTAGTTGAAATGACAATAAAAACCCACTTGACTTGACTTGACTTGACTTGGTATCGATATTTCAGTATCGATCCGCACATCACTACAGAGTATATCAGCAGCACCTCCTCCGACCAGCAACACACGTACATGTAGTGAGGAGAACCCATCCAGAAACTCCTCCTCCGTCCAGCCCAGTACAGAATCGCTGTAACAGTGAGACGTAAATGTGTCAGTTGGTGTGACGGGGCTGGGCTCTCTCCGTCCGCGGCTCGTTTCTGTTCCTGTTCAGTTTGTGAGTCTCTGTGTTCAGCCTGCGGTAACTGTAGCTCCTCACAGAGAATTTAAATGGATTAATGCTGTCACACACGCTGCTGGATTACAGATGTCTGGCAGT
Organism: Megaleporinus macrocephalus; assembly: GCA_021613375.1. Taxonomy (NCBI): domain Eukaryota; kingdom Metazoa; phylum Chordata; class Actinopteri; order Characiformes; family Anostomidae; genus Megaleporinus; species Megaleporinus macrocephalus. Next base: position 31,467,942 of record CM038728.1, on the reverse strand, counting down.
TTTTTAGTGCAAGGAAGTCTCACACACACACACACACACACACACACACACACACACACACACACACACACACACACACACACACACACACACTGTGAGCTGCTCCCGAGTTTTGCATAAATAAACACTCCGGCTGACTGGAGCCCATCAGCGGGAACATCCTGGGAAAAAAGCGGATTTCAAATTCAGACTGAGGAGTAATAAAATAGTGAACTGTGTGCTGGAGAGTGCACTTACACACACACACACAGCTCACTAGTCCTGCCACTGTATTTATAATCTGAGTCATTGGGTCTGTTTCAAAACCTGGGGTGCGTCCAAAAAAATCAGTAGTAAATCAGTAGGCGAGCGTGGATAGTATGTCTGAACACTCAGTAGTGAAACCAGTAGGCGAGCGCGGCTAGTATGTCTGAATACTCAGTAGTGAAATCAGTAGGCGAGCGTGGCTAGTATGTCTGAATACTCAATAGTAAATCTGTAGGCGAGCGTGGCTAGTATGTCTGAATACTCAGTAGTAAATCAGTAGGCGAGTGCGGCTAGTATGTCTGAATATTCAGTAGTAAATCAGTAGGTGAGCGCGGCTAGTATGTCTGAATACTCAGTAGTAAATCAGTAGGCGAGTGCGGCTAGTATGTCTGAGTATTCAGTAGTAAATCAGTAGGTGAGCGCGGCTAGTATGTCTGAATACTCAGTAGTGAAATCAGTAGGCGAGTGCGGCTAGTATGTCTGAATATTCAGTAGTAAATCAGTAGGTGAGCGCGGCTAGTATGTCTGAATACTCAGTAGTAAATCAGTAGGCGAGTGCGGCTAGTATGTCTGAATATTCAGTAGTAAATCAGTAGGTGAGCGCGGCTAGTATGTCTGAATACTCAGTAGTGAAATCAGTAGGCGAGCGTGGCTAGTATGTCTGAATACTCAATAGTAAATCAGTAGGCGAGCGTGGCTAGTATGTCTGAATACTCAGTAGTAAATCAGTAGGCGAGCGTGGCTAGTATGTCTGAATACTCAGTAGTAAATCAGTAGGCGAGCGCGGCTAGTATGTCTGAATACTCAGTAGTAAATCAGTAGGCGAGCGTGGCTAGTATGTCTGAATACTCAGTAGTGAAACCAGTAGGCGAGCGCGGCTAGTATGTCTGAATACTCAGTAGTAAATCAGTAGGCGAGCGCGGCTAGTATGTCTGAATACTCAGTAGTAAATCAGTAGGCAAGCGCGGCTAGTATGTCTGAATACTCAGTAGTAAATCAGTAGGCGAGCGTGGCTAGTATGTCTAAATACTCAGTAGTGAAACCAGTAGGCGAGCGCGGCTAGTATGTCTGAATACTCAGTAGTAAATCAGTAGGCGAGCGCGGCTAGTATGTCTGAATACTCAGTAGTAAATCAGTAGGCGAGCACGGCTAGTATGTCTGAATACTCAGTAGTGAAATCAGTAGGCGAGCGCGGCTAGTATGTCCAAATACTCAGTAGTAAATCAGTAGGCGAGCGCGGCTAGTATGTCTGAATACTCAGTAGTGAAATCAGTAGGCGAGTGTGGCTAGTATGTCTGAATACTCAGTAGTAAATCAGTAGGCGAGCGCGGCTAGTATGTCTGAATACTCAGTAGTAAATCAGTAGGCGAGCGCGGCTAGTATGTCTGAATACTCAGTAGTGAAACCAGTAGGCGAGCGCGGCTAGTATGTCTGAATACTCAGTAGTAAATCAGTAGGCGAGCGCGGCTAGTATGTCTGAATACTCAGTAGTAAATCAGTAGGCGAGCGCGGCTAGTATGTCTGAATACTCAGTAGTAAGTCAGTAGGCGAGCGCGGCTAGTATGTCTGAATACTCAGTAGTGAAATCAGTAGGCGAGCGCGGCTAGTATGTCCAAATACTCAGTAGTAAATCAGCAGGCGAGCGCGGCTAGTATGTCTGAATACTCAGTAGTAAATCAGTAGGCGAGCGCGGCTAGTATGTCTGAATACTCAGTAGTAAATCAGTAGGCGAGCGTGGCTAGTATGTCTGAATACTCAGTAGTAAATCAGTAGGCGAGTGTGGCTAGTATGTCTGAATACTCAGTAGTAAATCAGTAGGCGAGCGTGGCTAGTATGTCTGAATACTCAGTAGTAAATCAGTAGGCGAGCGCGGCTAGTATGTCTGAATACTCAGTAGTGAAATCAGTAGGCGAGCGCGGCTAATATGTCTGAATACTCAGTAGTGAAATCAGTAGGCGACCGTGGCTAGTATGTCTGAATACTCAGTAGTAAATCAGTAGGCGAGCGTGGCTAGTATGTCTGAATACTCAGTAGTAAATCAGTAGGCGAGCGCGGCTAGTATGTCTGAATACTCAGTAGTGAAATCAGTAGGCGAGCGCGGCTAATATGTCTGAATACTCAGTAGTGAAATCAGTAGGCGAGCGCGGCTAGTATGTCTGAATACTCAGTAGTGAAATCAGTACTCGAGCGCGGCTAGTATGTCTGAATACTCAGTAGTAAATCAGTAGGCGAGCGTGGCTAGTATGTCTGAAAACTCAGTAGTAAATCAGTAGGCGAGTGTGGCTAGTATGTCTGAATACTCAGTAGTAAATCAGTAGGCGAGCGTGGCTAGTATGTCTGAATACTCAGTAGTAAATCAGTAGGCGAGCGCGGCTAGTATGTTTGAATACTCAGTAGTAAAATCAGTAGGCGAGCGTGGCTAGTATGTCTGAATACTCAGTAGTAAATCAGTAGGCGAGCGCGGCTAGCATGTCTGAATACTCAGTAGTAAATCAGTAGGCGAGCGTGGCTAGTATGTCTGAATACTCAGTAGTAAATCAGTAGGCGAGCGTGGCTAGTATGTCTGAATACTCAGTAGTAAATCAGTAGGCGAGCGTGGCTAGTATGTCTGAATACTCAGTAGTGAAATCAGTAGGCGAGCACGGCTAGTATGTCAATACTCAGTAGTGAAATCAGTAGGCGAGCACGGCTAGTATGTCTGAATACTCAGTAGTAAATCAGTAGGCGAGCACGGCTAGTATGTCTGAATACTCAGTAGTAAATCAGTAGGCGAGCGCGGCTAGTATGTCTGAATACTCAGTAGTAAATCAGTAGGCGAGCACGGCTAGTATGTCAATACTCAGTAGTGAAATCAGTAGGCGAGCGTGGCTAGTATGTCTGAATACTCAGTAGTAAATCAGTAGGCGAGCGTGGCTAGTATGTCTGAATACTCAGTAGTGAAATCAGTAGGCGAGCGTGGCTAGTATGTCCAAATACTCAGTAGTGAAATCAGTAGTAGTGTGACGGTCTGGAAGAATCTCTTTCTCTTCATTCCCGTCTAAAAATACAGCTTCATTTCAGATGCTGACCTGAAATCAGTCTGTCTTCCTTCCTGCTGACTGGCTGATCAGTGTTTGTGCACATTATCCAGACGCTAATCGACTCTCTGAGGAAGGAAAGTTCAAATTTGGAAGGACTTTTCCAGCGTGTGCTGACTGTAATAGATTAACAGAGACAGCCTCTGCCCTCCCATAATGCAGAGTTGCTGCTGGTGATCTTTCACATTACAGCATAGTGAAAAATACATGATGCTGAATAATGTAGCTGTGATAGCGCCAGTACAGACCATTATGGTAATTAGAAATCAACTAGATTAATATGAATATGTAGCCCTGGGGGGGCGGGATGGGGGGTGCTGTTAATGACCAGACAAATTATTAACCATGACAATGACAGAAAACAACACTGTCCATTTGCAGCTGACTCTGAATTTAGATTTAGGTCTCCTGTCGATCTGTGCATGGAGACGTTCTGGCCTAGATATACGAGCAGGACAGTGAGAAACTCAGACACCTGCACATGTTATCATCTGGACACTGCATGTGGGTCCGATTGTAAAACCATCACATGTCTATTCAAATAAGTACCAATAAATATAAACACAGTGAAAACAAAAGTAGTTAAGCTCTCGTGAACCAGACTGAACAGCACAGCTTGGTTCCAGATTTCTCCTGCACGCCTCCAGCCATCATATGGATTTATTACACTTCAACATCAGCGCCTGGTTTAATTTAATGAACTAGAAAACAAGCATAAAGCAGCATCTCGTCACTGTTCAGAGAAAAACAAGTTCCTCCCAAATGGCAACAAAACCTACTTTACTTTCAATGCAGGTCAATGGAACCAGATCATTTTCCTATATATTGGGATATATATATATATATATATATATATATATATATATATATATATACTACCGCTCAAAAGTTTGGGATCACAGTGAAATGTTCTTGAAATCTTCTTCCTTAACACAACAATGGACTGACGGGTCTCTAAAGAAAGTTTTTCTTTCTGGTCATTTTGAGCCGGTCAGCAAGCCATCAACTGCTGATCTTCAGATACTAAACTAACCTAGAATGTTTTTCTCCCTTTTATACTCACTTATTAGTAGAATGTTTTTCAGCTGTGATCACAATTGATCAAGAGTGTCCTAACAACCAATTAGTCCAATAACATCCTTAACTTGGATTGGTGGTCGTACCAGGAGATTTAGACAGAGGACTGAGAATTACTGATAATAGACTATATGTAAAATAAGCCTCTATACAAAAATAGACTTTAATACAAACATTTTTATTCTTTAAAAATCATCTGATACACTTACATTAATTGTGAAATGGACAGTATTGTTTGTGAATTGCATGAAATGAAATTCTAAAGTGATCCTAAACTTTTGAGTGGTAGTGTATATATATATTAGAGATGGAAGGATTGATCAGCTATGTATCGATGATTGGCTGATATTTCTTCAATTTAGCTGATCCCGAGAGCCGATGGATGGCGTCAAACAAATGAGTATTTCCAGCTAGTGTTTCATCCAGGAAGAGGAGACCTTTTTAAAACCCCCTCCGGCCAGCTCCCTGCAATTCCTATCTGAACCACTAGGTGGAAAATACATACCCTTTCATTTTCCACAGACTGACTAAAGCAGCGGCCTCGTTAAAAATGGAAATAAACCAATTTAGACCATGTTTCATGACTTGCTTGCGTTAATAACTACATGTAGCCCTGCCGTTTTTTTAAATATTTCCTATATATACTATATTGGAGCATTTCTATTGGCCCATTCATCATGAAATTATCATACAATGTAAACCGCATACAAATGATATAAAAAACATATTTTTTTCTTTGGATAGTAAAGGTATGCCGTGCTTTGGATGCCAGTATGCAGGTAAATCAGCACCATTATGTTGGGTAACCAGCTACACCAGCTACCGGTCAGCACAAACCAGTGCAGACAAGTTTAGACCATTGAGTTGTCCTGAGTCCGTCATCATCACTTACGTTGTCTTGAGTCCATCATTATCATCATGTATGCTGCTTCAAATCCATCTTCTTCACCACATATGTTATCCTGAGTCAATCATCCTCACATGAACTACTTTAAATCCATTATCATCTTTACCATGTATGTTGTCCTAAGTCCATTATTATCCTCATGTGTGCTGCTTTAAGTCCATTATCATCTTCACCACTTACAGTATGTTATCCTGAGCACATCATTAACCTTACATGCACTGTTTTCCATCGTCCATCCAAGTCCATCGTCATCATCAGTACCATTATCATCATCACTTGTGTTGTACTAAATCCATCATCATTATTACGTGTGACTCCATCATCATTATTGACTCTATCCTCACGATCATCATCATCATCATCATCATGATCACCACCATCACTTCTTCATCTTCTTCCAAGGTGTTATCCAGGGCTCCGTCACGATCACAGATACGGCCACAAAGGACACTCTCAAACTCACACACATTTACACTCTCACTCTCTCTTTCACACACAATCACACACTCACACAATAGCTCACACAATCACACAGAGACAGAAAGAGAGAGAGAGAGAATACAGAGGGAGAGGGGGTGGAGAGAGGGTAAAGGGGCTGGGTGGAGAAAAATTTGAAATAATCTATCTATCTATCTATCTATCTATCTATCTCATTATAACTGTATTACTATCTATCTATCTATCTATCTATCTATCTATCTATCTATCTATCTATCAGACAGAGAAACACTGGTGGAACGTTTGAGGTTGAACTGATGAATAAGAAATTCTCTCTAATGAGCTCCTCGTCTGTAATATTTAGATACACTTGAATTTGTGGGGAGTGAATCAATTTTTGATGGTTAAAAATAGTTTGTGTTACTTAATGATAAAAAAATTATTACTTTAAATACTCAGATCTCTACTGAGTCAATTAAAACACGAGTCAAAACAAACCAGGACTAATTAATCACACCAGCAGAAACATTAGCATTACAGTACAACTGCAACATTTGATCTGTGATGAGAGGAGGGAGAGATGAGAGGAGGGAAAGACAGAGAGGAGAAGAGAGGGAAGAGAGAAGGAAAAGAGGAGCAAGTGAATTGGAAGTGAGAGAAAAGAGAAGGGAGGAGGAAAACAGGAGAGGAGGAAGACAGAAGGATGAGAAGAGTAGAGAAAGAAGAGAAAAGAAGAGAAGAGAAAAAGTACACAGGAGGCAGTGAGGAAAGAAGGAATAGAGGAAATAGAGAAAAGAAAAAGAAGAGAGGTGGAAACGATGAGAATAGAAGATAGGAAAAAAAATGAGGAGAAGAGAGGCTGAAGAGAGGAGGTACAGAAGAGGGAAGGAAGAAAGGAGAAAGAGAAGAGGAAGAACAAAAAGAAGGTAGAGGGGAGAAGAAGAAGAGAGGAAGTAGAGAGGAAAGGAAGAAGAGATGAGGAAGAGAAAAGAGGAGGAGAAGAGAGGAGAAGGGGCGGAGGTAGAGAGGAAGAAAAAAGAGGAAGAAGAGAGAAGGTAGAGAAGAGAGGAGGAGGAGGCTGTGAGCAGTCATTTACAGCATCTACTAATCACAAACTACTCATCACAAACTCTACTAATCACAAACTACTCATCACAAACTACTCATCACAAACTCTACTAATCACAAACTACTCATCACAAACTCTACTAATCACAAACTACTCATCACAAACTCTACTCATCACAAACTCTCCTAATCACAAACTACTAATCACAAACTCTACTAATCACAAACTACTCATCACAAACTGCTATTCACAATCTACTTATCACAAACTGGTAATCACAAACTACTTATCACAAACTGCTATTCACAATCTACTTATCACAAACTGGTAATCACAAACTACTTATCACAAACTACTCATCACAAACTCTATTAATCACAATCTACTAATCACAAACTCTACTAATTAAAATCTACTCATCACAGCATCTACTATTCACAAACTACAAATCACAAACTACTCATCACAGCATCTACTAATCACAAACTACTAATCACAAACTCTACTAATCACAAACTACTCATCACAGCATCTACTATTCACAGCATCTACTATTCACAAACTACTAATCACAAACTGCTAATCACAACATTTACTAATCACACCTACTAATCACAACATCTACAAATCACAAACTATACTAATCACCAACTCTACTAATCACATCTACTAATCACAGCATCTACTAATCACAGCATCTACTAATCACAAACTCTACTAATCACAAACTCTACTAATCACATCTACTAATCACAACATCTACTCATCACAACATCTACTAATCACAAACTCTACTAATCACAAACTCTACTTATCACATCTACTAATCACACCATCTACTAATCACAGCATCTATTTATCATAGGATCTACTAATCACAGCATCTACTAATCACAAACTCTACTAATCAGAACATCTAATAATCACAGCATCTACTAATCACAGCATCTACTAATCACAGCATCTACTAATCACAGCATCTACTTATCACAAACTCTACTAATCACAAACTCTACTAATCACAAACTCTACTAATCACATCTACTAATCACAACATCCACTAATCACAGTATCTACACATCACAACATATTTTAATCACAAACTCTACTAATCACAACATTTACTAATCAAAGCATCTACTAATCACAGCATCTACCTATCAGAGCACCTACTAATCACAAACTCTACTAATCACAACATGCACTAATCACAGCATCTACTCATAACAACATCTACTAATCACAAACTCTACTAATCACATCTACTAATCAGAACATCTACTAATCACAGCATCTACTCATCATAGCATCTACTAATCACAGCATATACTAATCACAAACTATACTAATCACCAACTCTACTAATCACAGCATCTAATCATAACAACATCTACTAATCACAAACTCTACTAATCACATCTACTAATCAGGACATCTACTAATCACAGCATCTACTCATCATATCATCTACTAATCACAGCATATACTAATCACAAACTCTATTAATCACCAACTCTACTAATCACAAACTCTACTTATCATCTACTAATCACAGCATATACTAATCACAAACTCTACTAATCACCAACTCTACTAATCACAAACTCTTCTAACCAAATCTACTAATCACAACATCCACTAATCACAGCATCTACACATCACATCATCTACTAATCACAAACTCTACTAATCACATCTACTAATCACAAACTCTACATGTCCAAAATCAACAAACTGACGAAATCAACAAATCATTTAAATATTAATTCCTTTTGAGCCGCATTTTCATCTCATGGTTCTCACTCGTGTTTTTAGGAAGGTTCTAAATTTGAGTCTAGGTTCTGCAGCGGTTCTTCTTCATGCTTTACAGATATATCCTTCTGAGCCTCAGTTCCTCTCAGATTCCTCTCAATTCCTCTCAATTCCTCTTAGTTCCTCTCAGTTCCTCTCAGTTCCTGTGCTTCGTGGCTTTAGGGAGCTTCTGTTGACACTGTCTCCTCAGTGATGCTCATTTAGGAGCTGTGGCCACATTTCAGGATTAAAGCAGCTTTGGGAAGCTGACTGTTAGAGAAAAGCCAGTACAAATTCCTGATGAGCTGGAAAAAAGAGAAATCAATGTTATATTCAGTGTAGCGTAACCATGTTGTGTTCAGTGGAACATGCAGGGGTTCTTGTTCAAGTGCAGCGTTTTGGTTGGCGGATGTGAATAAAGTGATGTATTGTGTTTGAAGTGTTAGCGTCTCTCCAGCCGTAGAACTGAGGCTCGGAACGCAGCGAGGCTTTGCTGATCACAGCTCATCATTTGTCAGTGTAATTAGAAATTAGAAGTTGCAGTGGCGGTCTCTCTCGCTCGGGCTCTGGGCTCCACTCCGGCGGGATAATGAAGCTGGCAGGACTGCGGCTCGCTTCGGAGACGTGGAGCTCATTAGTGTCAGGACTGTAATGGTCTTCTGTCTCTCTGAAATGGAGGACGAGGATTAATACCATCACCGCTAAGGCGCACGCAGGACAGGCCACTTTTGGGTTCTTCTATAAAACAAAGGAGCTGAAACGTTATTGACAGACAGGATGGAGCTGATATTCACTGATGGCTCATAAATGCTTCAAAAACTACTTCATGTGGTAACAAACACTTGAACGGACTTCCTCAGCTCAAATAAACTGAACGCAAAGTAGGATGGGATGTGTAAATCCCAAAGTACATGTCAGAGTACAGAAACCTTACTGGAATTCCAATGGTTACACTGTGACATCATCTTGTAACACAGTCCTTATGGCCCGCCTACCAGCAAGCTTGGCCCACCTTCACATTTCAAACAGGGCAGAGTGTAAATATTGCGTTTTCAAACCACTTCTGGCTGAAACACTTCACTGGAATTCCAGCTGTTACATTGTGACATCATCAAGTAACATTATCCTCATTGCCTGCCTACTGGCAAGCTTGGCCCACCCTCACACAACGCGCTTTTCAGACAGAGTATAAATATCGTATTTTGAAACCACTTCTGCCTGTAATTCCTCACTGGATTTCCAGCTGGTACACTGTGACATCATCTCGTAACACAGTCCTTACTGCCCACCTAATGGCAAGCTTGGCCCACCCTCACACAACATACTGTGTATTTCAGACAAAGTGTAAATATTGTGTTTTGAAAACACTTCTGCCTGAAACACCTAACTGGAATTCCAGCTGTTACATAGTGACATCATCAAGTAACCTCACCCTCATTGCCTACTTACTGGCAGGCTTGGCTCACCATCACACAACACGCAGTGTGTTTCAAACGAAGTGTAAATATTGTGTTTTGAAACCACTTCTGGCTGATACACCTCACTGAAATTCCAGCTGTTACATGGTGACATCATCAAATAACACAGTCCTTAATGCCTGCCTACCAGCAAGCTTGACCCACTCTCACACAACACACACAGAGCTAAACCAGAGTATGAATATTGTATTTTGAAACCACTTCTGCCTGAAATTCCTCACTTGAATTCCAGCTGTTACACTGTGACATCATCTCATAACACAGTCCTTATTACCCACCTAATGGCAAGCTTGGCCCACCCTCACACAACAGAGAGCTAACCAGCACAGCAGTGTGGGGGTGGAGCTTGTAGCAGAATACTGCAATGACCATTTACATGTTGGAAGAGTGAGCAAGCTGACCAATCCAAGCACATTAGGCTAATAAGGAGGCGTGGCCTAAAGAGCTCTAACAGTGTGGAATTTGTTCTGCCGGACTTTCAGGATCGGATTCGGACTTAAACTGATACAGGAGAACCAACACTATTGTAGGAACAAGTAAGGCAGTGTGAGGGCGGAGCTTGTAGCTGACCAATCAGAATACACTAGGTTCATAAGGAGGCGTGGCTAAAAGAGCTTTGACAGCGTGTTTCAGACAGAGTGTCCCTACCCAGAGCCCATTTTCCCATGAACGCTTAGCTCCACCCATTCAGGCTACAGCAGTTTAGCTCGACCCATGCAGCCTACAGCAGTTTAGCTCCACTCATTCAGTCTACAGCAGTTTAGCTCCACCAATGCAGCCTACAG